>UFQX01000601.1:0-24207 GCA_900497675.1 Arapaima gigas | reverse complement strand
TGGGGGGGGGGGGGGGGGGGGTATTTTAAAAGAAAGATACAGAAATAATAAAAGGACGGGTCATAATCTGCCAGATGAAGCCTAAAAGGAACTTTTGCAAAGGGGCTATTACATGTGTGTCTCTAGCAGCTGGCCTTAGAGGGATTTTCGTTTAATAACAGTAAAATTTGTTGTTGTTATGAAGGTCAAATATGCGAGTTTCATGAGCTCATAGGAAAAGCGTTGCAAGCACCGAAAAGCTTGGCCTACAGCAAATTCATTTGTTCAGGGTGTGGTGCGGGTGCGTGCTACCCTTGGTCAGTAAGGATGGCTGCATTTTCCCATTTCGATTCACAGTCTTGGTTACCACAGCAGCTTGGCAAAATGTCGGTGGCAATTTGGCCATTTGTGAGCGTGTCCGCCGAGAGTTTTTCGCAAATGACGTGACTTGTGTTTCGGGCAGCAAAGTGCAGTCTATGTGCAATAGTTTTCCTGCTGGTTTTTTTTTTTTTTTTTTGGTACGTTTGTGCTAAAATGCAGCTATTCAGTTATTACAGGTAATCCATGTACGAAGTTAACACACGAGCTGATTTATATTTCATGATTTCGGAAGAGTAGTACACAGAGTTTACTACCATTTGTTTGATTCGGTAGTGAAGTAGCAATAATGTACAACTTTTAAATTGAGCCAAATTTTTTCAGTTCTCAAGGGATAGAGAGAGGACATTTTTTTCTGAAAAAATAATAATGTGAGTAGTTATGTTAAAATTACCTGATAAGTTATTAATGAAAAAAGGACAAAGAATTATGAAAGTAGCAACTGATATATTTCTGTTATTTTCTGTATCGGACATGAAAAATGCAGCCGGATTAATTTTTACTCTGCTTATTGTGAACATGCGTGTCAGACTAGTGTCTACTGTGTGCTTTTTAAAATCAATAGCCACCCAGTAACAGCTGTGAAACTGTTAAGAATAGGTTTTCCACGGGCAACAACAAGATGTGAGAATTTCTAATGAAGCTTTCGGTCCACCAGAAAGATATCCATGCAAAACCTATTCAGAATCACACCTATGCTTATGGTTGTAGTTCATAAAGCTAAGGTTAGAGTTAGGGTTAGTTAAGGTTTAAGCTGTGCGTTCATATTCTGTTGAGTCGTTCACTTGGCAAACACCTCTACAGATTTGCAATAATCTCCTGAGAAGAAATTCAGCTTTCGTTATACAGGTGCTCTACGACTTATGACAGGGTTCTGTTCTTACACCCCCACAAGTTATTTTAGTCAAAAATCCCTTCATAGTATATAACAATAGAACAGTGTAACCATAACAATGTATTTACAATTAACATGCACAAATGCTACCTTTTATAGTAGGGTTTTATTATGTTTTTTTCCAGTAATGTCACATAGACACTTTTCAGTTTCCAGCGATCTTAAATCAAATGTAACTTTAAGGGAATCAAAAACAAAGAGTTTTTTTAAGCAAACTGCAGTCACTGCTAGATACCAAATTACTGAGAGATCCCAACAATAGTAAATATGGGTGCCTTGCAGGAGTGCAACCAGCCAGTGTTAGTGTAGAGCACATGGCGAGACCTTTGTCACGTGTTACAAGCAAATGTCGGAACTCGAAGATGATACAAGACTAGCCAGACTACGGCCAAGCAAGTTGTGTATGTTGTAATTCGAGGGGTTCCATATGATGTATTCTGGGTGAGACATATTCATTTGACATCTAGACAAAAAATTGTATGTCTTAACCAAAAAACATGATAATGAATGTTAAAATAACTCAGTTTAATTGTTTTTTTATAAAAGTATTGCAGTGCACACTCCTAGACAAATATTAAGAGTGCAGTTTTTATGAATATCTTTTACTAAAGCTGTAGTAAAGTTGAGAGTGGTAAGTGTACACTCATTCCTCACAAAGTGGGATTCATCTGTTGCATGAACTCACCCTTTAAGTCCTGTTCTGATGGAGTTCAATTCCAATTACATCTGTGTGGCTTTAAAAACCAGAGCTGTGCATAAAGAACAAACAAACAGATAAGCAGAGATTCACCGTTATATATGCAGAAACCTTTATTCATTCGTTGTGTGTGTGCGTGCATTTGTTCATTTGTTCGTCCGTTTGTTCAATCATTCATTCGTTCAGTGTCAGTAGTTGTTTGACAGAGTCCAGCCAGGAAACATGGCGTGGCATGAAGCCGGTTACTCCCTGAGACATTTTGACAGTCTGGCTCACTAATTTTTATGGCGTAAAGTTAATAAAATCACTGCCTATGTCTTTCACTCTGCAAAGGATGCACACGGAATGCAGTTAAAGGTGATGTATAGTGTTACTAACAAATGGCATTAAAGAGAAAAGCTGTGTTAATTTTAGACATATTTAATTTTCACCCATTATATATTGTGCACCAGTCCCTTACAGGGTCGCCATGCCCACCCAGATATACATAATGCGCAATTTAGCTGTAAAATTATCTAAACCGCATGTCTTTGGACTTTGGAGAACATGCAAACTCCACAGAGTGAGTTAGACTCAAACCCATACCCAAACGGTCCAGGTACTGTGAAGAGTCAGCACCACCATGTAAAAGAATTATTTTTAATTTGTTTTTTAACGAAAGAAAGCTAAAAATACGCTTCTATTTTTGTTAATTTTCCTAATATACAGTTTGATTACACGTGTCTGCAATAGACCAAACAGCACAAACACTATACATTTCCCCAAAACTTCCCTCCTTTAACACACCTTTTCAAGACATGCAAATATTCGTCCTCTATTTATGTCTATAAATGTCGTCGCCGTGCCTGAAATTGACTCGAGTGTCATAATCCATAAACCTCAAAGGTGAAAAGTGGCCATTGCTCCAGAATGAAAACAATTGACAGGAAAAAGAGGTTATCATTTGGTGAGCTATCTGTCACCAAACCAGCACTAGACTGCATGAAATAAGGGCCATTTAATTAGGCCTACTGCTACTCTCCGGTGTGGAAGGCTCTCTGAACCTTTGATTTCCCACTGCTTCCCGGCAGGAAGTTGTTGGTGATAATTGACATAGGATTTCCTTGTTAACCAGCAGCAGACTTGGTGGATTAAAGTGACAGGGATCTCCAGAAGAAAGTGAAAGCAGATAAGGGGTGGCAAGAAAATTGGCGCTGCTTTTCTCCACTCTTGAGAAACCAGCAAGGAAATAGCAATAACAAACCAGAGCGTCTCCCTGCCGTGAGTGTAGCTCCCACTTATCAGAGCCATTTCAGCTTGGCTGATCAAAGATTGACTTCCCTTAAAATAACCTAGGGCCTAGGTTGGTACATGCATTACGCTGTGGGTTTTCAGTAAATTATCACTTTTTCTCTAAAGTAGGATTGTTTTTTATATGAAGGACTCCAAAGATAATCTATTTTCATTTGCACAATTATAAACTATCATGAAATGAAAGCATATTTGCAAATTACATAATTTCCCTCTGCGTACCAAGTGGGTCATGAGTCTGCATTATCATACATCTAGCAAAAGGGAACGGATGCAGTCTGCCAGAAGTGCTTCTTCAGTACTTGCTCGTTTCTGTATACAGTATCACTGAAGGTTTTCTCCATTTTACTCACAAAATTTTAGGGCTTTCCTCCACAACTATGCTGCTTATGGTATTACAATTGTCAGTGTACAAAAAGCCTCGACTGAAGGAGTATAAAGATACATACATTAAAATAATAATTGAGTTTGAATGCTATGAAAATTTCAGATTCAGAGCTCCTTAAAGGTGAAATTTAAAAAGCAGTTATATTTGTTAATTTGTGCATTTATAATGATATGCAGTATTCATTCTTATTTTGCACTTAAAAGCAGTGGCCATATGATTTTGTGTCATTTCAAAAGTACATATGGGATTTTTGAGTGGAGATTTAAATGGCGTATAGAAAAACCCATCTTAAATACTATGTCTTCACTTGCTCAGAAGCATTTGCTTACTTTGAAGGCAGTACAGTATTTTCTGGGTGGTTAAAGGGTTGAGGCTTCTGAACATTGTTAACATTGCAATAACTATCCAGGGTGATATATTGGCAATCTGTATGACTTAATAAATCATGGGGAGTGCAGTTAGGTCTTGAAATACTTAATGAAAAAGTGAACTTACTTTTGAATGTCTATAATTTGGATGTTTTTGGCGAAAGGAAAAAGTACAACACAAAAGTCTTAAATTTCAAAATAAGTGCATGCAAATATAAAGAAGTGTATAGTAACTGGACTCAAAAGTATTATTGTGAATATTGTACAACATTTGTGTTTCGTATTTTTTCTTTAAAAATTCAAATGCAGTTTAATAAAAACAGTTAAGTATTAAAAATTTGGACATCTTCATTTTGTAAAGTCAATCATTTTGCGATGTTTCTTTTACTGGCATGACAACCACCATGCATGTCACAGTTTTGTTGGAAATGAGCTACGTCATGAATTTACATAGTTTTCAAATTTTGTTTTTGTTTGGTTCAGACAAATGCTTCAGTGGCTGTATTATTATTGGGCACAACTCATCTGCTGCTTATCTCATTGTTTATCCATCAAAAATAATACATGCATTCGACTTGTTTTGACAGAAAGGTATTTCACCGGAGCGTTAGTAATGTAACATGGGGCTTGAAATGGTTTCAGGTCAATGTCTTCAAGATGGTACTGCAGTGGGTTAACCTGGTGCGTAGCAGCTCCTGAGCTGTGTACATGGTATAGTCTTTGAGGCCAGCTTAGGGTGTGTGGAGTCTGAATGTTTCTCCCTGTGTTTGTGTTCCTCAAAATGTGAACGGAAGAATGCAGTGGCTTTGATGGCCACCTCCATGTCCTTATGCACTACACTAACCAAGCACTTTCAGTCTTTCATATTAACCAGCACCTTACATTACTGAACCTGGAGCAGTATAAAAGTCCAACTTTGCAGAATATTCACATCATAAAATCATACACTTCATTTATAACATGTCTGCTGGATTCTTGTGTAGTAACAAATATAAAGTTCAAGCAGCGAGTTACTCTGAAATACAGTAATGATCACTGTTGACACAATGTCTGTACAACACTGCTCTCTTCTAAACCCATCTGTCACCAAAAGAAGGTCAAATATTTTGTGCATTTATGTGCATTTTTCTGAAATTTAACATACTTACTTGCAACGTGAGGCTCAGCCAACACCGGTATTTAAATCACATCTTTTTTGATCAGGTAACTGAACAGTTTTAAACAAACCTTGTGCAAATGTTAGCAAAGTGACTTATTCTATGTCAAGCCTATTGCTGAATCCACTTGCTTCACAGTTGGATTTTTTTAAGCAAGCAAAAGGAGAACAATAACAACAGCCATCTATCAATAGCTAGGTAGCTACAAGTGCAGTTTGCAACACTTCGGCCAAACTTCAGTTCATGACCACTCATCAGATGAATAGCTGACAACTGATAGAAGAATGTATCTGTCTATGCACTGAGCACCATGTTATCCTGAAGATGAAAGCAGGTGCCCAAGCCATGACAAAATGTCAATAATGCCAATAATGTCAATAATGTAGAGACAGAATAAAGTGTTAGCACTGAAAAAAAAGTTTAAGCATTTTTAAGCATTTATAAAGCTTGATAAAACTCATTTTAACTGACTAGTTAAGTTTTCCTTGTAGAATTTTCCAAAAAAAATCCATATTAAAGTTTTAAAATCAAGTTGTTATTCCATGAACACAACCTCTGCCCGGGACAGTATACTGACCACCCAAAGACAGAAACTGTCAGCTAAATCTTTTTGTCTATGGTTCATTTTCTTTCTTAAATAACAGAATTTCTTGTGAAATATTACTTTCGAGTCTATTTTTAAATCAGTTTTTGTTACATTTTTTGTTAAACAATATACAGTAACCCTTTATGAAAAGGTTAATATGTAAAATGATGTTGGTCTCAGTGTCAAAATTACACTTTTTTGTTTTTGGACAAAGACCGGGTTTTTTTGAACTGTCTATAAAGTGCACACAGATGGATGCTTTCAAACCAAGGTGTGTTTTATACTCCTCAAAATATTCATTTTCTAAGTCACTTTGGGAAGCACGTGAAGCAGCAAATTTCATGCGGATTCAGTTTACAAAACCAGTGATGTAAATACCGATGCCAGTTTAAAAACTCTGGTAGCTATAACTTTATAGCTTTAGAGAACATTTTGCAGTTTTATACATTGACAGATACTGTTCGTGTCCTACAGAAATCTTCTCCGTTCACGTGTTTCGTGCCATTTTTTCACATTAAAACATGGCAGCCATTTTTGTCATTTCCAGAACAGGTTAGTACAGAACAAAGCCATCTATATCGTCTGGCTGGTGTCTAACTATATGGCTGAAACCATTTTAACTGGTTAACTCTCCCCACACCATTCCAGACAAAGCATCAAATCAGAATTATAATCTTTTTTTTTTCACTTCAGATACTTCCACCAGCATATTTTACAAGCAACATGTTTTACCATGTAATTGATTTGGTGTCTAAAATTTTCATCAAATGTATTCTGTATCGCCGTTTTACACCAACATATAATTGCCATCTGTAACTCATTAAATAACCCAAATCGTTTTTTATTCTTCGGAGCTTTAAAACAAAATCCTAAAACTTCTTCTTGGAAGTCTTTGAGAGCAAGTTTGGACATATTAATGGTATTTTCTGTGTGATTTCTGAAACCACTGTCAAAGAGGGAGGGAGAGAGAATACAGGAGTCTGACAGATTTATTCACACACCTGACATAAAGAATTCCCCAAACACCCAACCTGTCTCTGATGCTGAATACCCAGCAGAAGCACAACCTGGTCCCTTTTAAATGCATACTAATAACTAATATCCGCACATTCTACCAAGGGCTGGGTTAAAACTAGGTCCTTCATATAAATCAGTCCAGGAATTCCTGCAGTGCATTGCTCTCCCAAGATAGCTACACAGCTGTTGAGTGTATGTGAAGTCAGAAAAGGGTATTTCTTTGATCATTTGCTAAGCTAAGAAAAAGCAGAACGTGCTACTAATATGAGAAACTAAGTTTTGCATTCTTTTTTTATTGCAGAAACACTTCATAGACAAGGGTTTTCATAAAACCAAATTGGAACTATTTTTAATATTATCTTTAAGTCATGGGTTTTTCTCTGCTGTCAACCTAACATGCAAAATTATATAAATAGCAAACTTCAATGAAATCCTAAAGATATATATTGTACGGATGAGGCTTTTGCATCGTCTAATATTTCTCCGCAGAAAGGCAATTAATATTATCTTCAATAAAAATAATGAAAGCTAATATTTCAGAAAATTCTCTTGCACAATTTTATATAACACGCTGGCATGTTTTGTATAGTTTATGCTTCATTTTTTTGTAGCACTTCTTTCAGAACTATTGCATTTTACACTTCCATTAGTTGAAGATTTGGTATATCAGAAGTAAACGGAGGATGGATGAATAATCAAGTGGAGAATATATGCTTCGCTATAGAGACACAGATTGGAGTAAACACATTAGATATTATACATATGGCAAATAGAGTATTCCTTAACTTATTTCTACCATAGATTTAGTTAAATAATAATATTTATGTCTATGGACAAAATCGGAGGGACAGAAAAGTCTGGAGGAATTCTAAATGTGGTTTTTGACTCAACAGCACTTGTCAGCAACAAACATAGTAACAACAGAAACCAATTTTATTGTTGTTGCCAATGGTCACGATGGTGACGATGTTGGCCCCTTAACTGGAAAAAGTCTGATAGTATAACTGAATTAAAATAATTTGTTCAGCATTTTTTGCCCTCATTATTTGCCTTAGTTCTCAAATTTAGCACAACAAGTTTATTCTAACAAAATTATGAATGACATCTCCTCTTGTTGCCCCCCTCCCAGCTGAGGCACGTAATCTCATAAGTGGTCCTGTGTTGCTTCCTGGTTTCTCATCCGTTGGGACGTGGCTGAAAAACCACAAAGGTGAGCCTCTTGAGATGTGTTCTTATGAGGTGTTGGTATCGTCTCTTCTCAAATGTTTCAGTGTGTGCTGAAGATCATGGCCTCAAGAAGTACTATGTCATCTCCAAAGAGCAGGGCTGATACCACCAAGTCCCCAAACCAGATACTCTACATACATGAAAATCAAAAATGAGCAGAAGGTTAAACACACCCACTGTGTAGTCCAACACAGACAGTTTTTCCTTACTGCCATAAACATGACTTTTCTCTTTGTGAAAACAGACATGAGCACCATACAAAAAAAGAGCTGCAAGACCCCGTGTTTTTTAAAACTGTCTTTGCTATTTACTGCACTCCTCTGAATTTCGATTCTTGAAAAAAAATACAATATACTTTTAAAACTCTGTGACCAGTTTTTACTAGTAAAGTAGCTAAGACTACATTCTGGATAATTTGTGTTTCTACAAGCCTGACAGATCAGATTGAGTGAGGCTTATGCAGATCCTTTTTCAAAGTTTAATGTACTATGGAGGTCATCAGTAAAGGATAAGGAACACCTATATAAATTACAGGTATGATTAAACTGTAAAACTGCTGTACCTGCCTGTAGTCAGCACCTTGTGTGGTCAAGAGAACTAATGCTGCAAATCTCATTATTGCAATTACAAGTCAGTGGCTCCACAATTACTGTTATCATCTCACCTTAAATGTGTAAAAATAAAAAATTGACCTTTAGGTCAACTATATTGAGGCAGGTCCTCTGTAAAGTAAGTATCAGTTGAACTTTTATATCCTATTTATCCGGATAATGTCATGTTTTATGTGTTCTGTGCCTCACATGGCAATCAGTTATTCAGTTAATATCAAATGAATGTTGAGGATGACTGAAATATTAAGAATTGGAGCACTGCGCCCAGTGTCTCTGCTTTTCAACATTCGGGTCAGGTCATCAAAACCGTGGTGAGATTTAGGACAAAATGAATCCTTGTAAAATTGCTTGCCTCTCTGTAAACAAGTTACAGGATATGATATGATAATACTTCTTGTTACGCAGGGTTGCAGAATTGATCAATGTAACAATGCATTTTGTCAGCAAAATTATATCCTGAGTATTAAAATTTGAAAAATTGTGCAATCCCACTTTTCGACTTTCGACAGGATATTTCTCTGTGTTGTGCACACATAATCCAACGCAAATTGCAATTCCTAGTTCTGATCAGACTGGGCCTAGATAGTTGTTGTACAGACCTGGCAACATAGTCCCAAATTCATGTTCAGTGCTATAATTTCATATAATATGGGAATGTTTGGAACAATATTTTATGGCACTGAAAATAAAAGACTTTAAAACTGGATTTTTTTGACTGAACTGCTAGTTCACAACCAGACCATATTTGTCCGACCCTTTAATATTCTTTTAATTGTTTGTGGTTGGTACTGGCTCTTCAGCTGTGCTTCACACTCTTCATTTTCAAACCCTGGACCTTTATTGTGACCTCAAAATATATTATATGTAGTGAAGGTTTTCCTTTTCACTCATGTCACCGGAATGACACACTTGAAAATGATTTTCTATCTTAGATGGGGCTTGGTATTCTTACTCACTTGTATGTCATTTATATATTAAACTACTTTTAATTCTTGATAAGTTAAATCACTTTGTCAAGCAGCTCTTCATAGTTTCTTCAGCTAGTACCTGTCTACTGAATTTTAAAATTCTGAATGTAGACACTGTTTCTTTGAATCTCAGTACCCCCATTTTTTTCTTTGCGTTCTCCTTTATCCCTCAGTTTTCACATTCATAAATGTGCACACAATTACCGTTTTGGTTCCATCTCTTGGATGATGTAGGGGTTGGGGTAAACAATGCCACTTCATTCTGGCTTTCAGTAATGAAGAACTACAAATGTCAGTTTTAAACTAAGGGGTGTCCCAGCTTTATTTGGGAACAGAACATAGAAAATAAACAGAAGCCCATGTTTAGCCATTTTAATGTATGTAGTGGTTAATGGCTAAAAAATTATTGCAATGGTAAATATCCATCCATCCATCCATCCATGCATTAAAATTAACCATTTAATCCTGGCCAGGGTTGCAATGGTCTGGTGCCTATCTCAGAATCGTTCGGCGCTAAGCTATAAAACTAAACCCTGAATTCCAGTCTGATGGTAAATACACAAAATATAATTCCACATTTGATATAGCTATCCCAGTCGGAATGTAGCTAATTTAAAGGCAAAGTTGCTTTTCCATAAGAAGTCAACGGTTTTACATCTTGCAGATGCTGTCATATGAACAGCACCAGTGACACTGTAGCCATGGAGACAGAATGTCTCCTGTTGATGTAAGATTACATGTACATTGTCATTCAGTGAAGGCATTTGTATGGTATCCTGTTACTGAAAGTAAACATATTGTGTTCCTGGCTTAGATACTGAAAGAAGTGAGTGACGCTCCCAGACAACTGAGTGAGGATCACTTAAAACTGAGTGGGAAGGTAAGTTTCCAATGTCTTTTCTGTAACCAGTCATCGAGTTAAGACCCTTTAACCTACTGATGCAACTGACTGTGTCTGATGTCAGAACTACGTTACAATCTACAGTAGTAATATATTTGTATTAGTGATCATCATGCTTTTAAATACTCCGTGTCATTTTGCTTGTATGTTATGTGTTCTGATGAAGAAGCATTTCAGAATGTAAAAGCATGTGACCAAATTAATTTATTGGTTGTCTCAAATGTGCAACATGCCTTTTAAACAGTCCCCCTCCTACAGTTTTATGGTTTTACAAAAATGGTTGCAGTGAACCCATACCTACTCCTCACCAAATGCTGCCTATATATAAAACTGACCTATCATTTATTTGACCAAAAATAACTCAACATTCAGATGTAATGTGTGGGGAAAGTATAGCAGTTTTCTTTTTTTGGTGTCACAGCTTTCAAATAAGTTAAGAAGATGATAAGAACCAAGTGCTGATAGTCAACTGAACGTGATTAGTTACTCCTCAGGTGGTGCTTTCCACATGCACATAAAAGCAGAAAATGGTGCTTTGGGAAGGTGGTGTAGTGGCATAGTAAGTAGTGCTGCTGCCTCCCAGTGCGTAGGATGTTCAGGCATAGGTTTGAATCCTGCTAAGTGTGTGTGGAGTTTGCATAGTTTCTCCATGTCTACACTGGTTTCCTCCATGTTCTCTACCCTGGCTGCCAGGCAGAAAGGGGGTTCCGGGGCTGATTGTTTGCTGGGAATTTTAAAAAAAAATGCAAACAGATGGAATGAATAAAACAGGTGAAAACAAATAAAATAATGATCCATGCTGTTTCATCAGCATTTTCTCGTTTTATCAGTAATGGGAACGCAGTACAGGACAGACTCATGTAAAGGTGGGGCTGCTACCAGATGCCTTGACTAGTGTGTACATTTTAAGTATAGTCTGGGTGGAAGCTTTATTACATTACACATATACTGCTTTATTGATGTACAAATCTAATAAAAGGTAACATCAGCAGCAAGAAGGCAAGTTTACATTTTAACATATTTTTTCCAACACACCTCTGCCATCAGGGTTATGAACAAGCTGGATCAAGAAAGTGGAATATAGGAGTATGAGTTTCATTTTATCAGCAGACAACACACTCACACTCACAGAGCACTCCAACACACCTGCCAAAGTTCCTAAAGAGAGTGAACACATCGAGGGTCCACAATCCCCCTGTAACTCCCCACAATGGTTAGATGCCTAACTATCTACGTAGATGCAGTATCGGCGTGATGCAGAACCATGCGCAGGTGTTGAATACTTTGGGTTACGCTTCTCGTCGTGCTCGCATTTTTGGGCTGATGAAAGGAGCTCAACAAGTTACTTACCTTTTTCTACATGGTTTACACATGTTGACATTTTTCGTTGAATAAGAAAAAGTGAAACGTTACAAGTCATATGAGCTTCATCTGCTGTTTCGATTTGGTGAAGACTAGATGTGAGTTATTTGTGTCCTCTTTTGTAAAACCAAAGAAATGAACAAGTACTTTGTTTTTCAGATCACATGTTTGGTATCAGTTTTTATTTGTCCTTTTTTTGCATGGTATCTTACAACTGTGTATGTTGGTAATACTTATGTTTTCCAAGTATTTGTTATTTCACTGCCTTTTTCTCCTGAAGCAGCCAGCAGTCTTGAAGTTCTGGGAAAAGAGAATAAAAACGGTGACAACAGTGAAAGCTAAGAAACTAAGAAACTTTCTGAGAGTCTGTAATTACCCATCAGTTTTGTATTCTAGTTCTTGAATGGAGCCAAATTTAGATTGCAGTATGAGAAATTAAGTTTAAAAATTCAAGTCTTTTTTCACTGGATTCTCTAAATGACAAACTTCAGGAATGCAAAACACAGGGCTGTTTTCAGTGTTTTACCTCTGGCTGAGTTCCAGACTTTCCATTGCATAATTTGAATGGGAACCTGACAAGTGCAATTGTTCTAGCACTATGAACTTGCAACCCCCCCCCCGCCCCCCCAAAAAAAATAATAGGAGCAAGAATGGTGAGAACTTATTGCCTCTTAGAGAAAGAGTAGTGCGATTTCTGTGGAATTTCTAAATATCTGCATCTTTCTATATTCTCTCACCAGTTTAATTGTTACCAATTGTTGGTTAGATTTGAAAGTCCATATGGATCCATGTACTAGAAAACAGGGCCTCGTCGGCAAATGGACAAGTGGACCATCCATGATTTATTTCTCATTGTTTGCAGAAAGCAATTTACATTTCATTAATGGGAGAGGTCATTCAAAAAGCACAGCTTTAGTTTTAACAGTATCAGTACATTTTCATTGAACATTTTACATCCTTTTTTTGAAAATTTATCTACAATAATTTAAAACAACAAATGCTGTGCATCTACACTGGCTGTACAAAAAAGTAAGAAGCAGGAAAATAGCAAAAAAAAAATTATCATGTTTTTCACATATTATCACAGTAAAGTAAAGTTCAAGGCAACCGTCATGCTTTTTACTGGTGAAAATTTAATGGTATCTTACACATGTACCATTCAGAAAATGTGTCTGGTGAATCTGTTCAGGAAATATATTGTAAGTGTTTTAAAGAGTTAATTCTAAATAGGCCTGCATTCTTATACTTTAAAGAAGACACAAATTGCCCGTGCTACCTGAACACACCTAAAATATGATTCATTACCATGCAGTACCAGCATAGCTACATTCAGTAACAGCACATTTATTTTTGAAAAGTTCCACCTGTACAAATGAAATTGTATAAACTGAAAAACCACAAGAGAAAACAGTTACATTTTTAAACAGTTTAAGTCTATGTGGGATGCAGATGTGTTTGGCACAATACTGGGAGATGTGTAAATGGAAGACAAAAGAAAAATTAGAGCTGTGATAGCAAAAAAGAAATAAAAAAGAGTTTTTCTTTTATTATAACAGCCAAGGGAAAGAGAGGAGGTGACCTTTTCAGCGTAGGGCACGTTGGCCAGGGATCATGAAAACAGCCGCCACTGATAAAGAACCAGGAAATCAGAAACATATGTGCTTTAAGGGCTTGTTGAGGTGCTTATTTGTTTTGGGGAAATTAATGCTGGCTAATTGATAATAACATTACATCACAGGGGAAAAAGAAAAGAACAAGAATGTTGCTTATCAATGGTCTTTTTGAACGCAAGGGGTATCAGTCCATAGCGTAGATAAAAACGGACCTACGAAACAATGATGCTTCCCACCCAGGGACTGACTAGTTCTTTACTTTTTGAAAAAGCTGAAATCTGTTGTTTTGAATAATATATTTTTTGTATTGTATATCTTTATTAGACAAATTCTTGGCAGTAATATTTAAAACAAAAGACCAATATTTAGTCATTTAGATATTTTTAAATATTTATTTTTTTTGCCAATGCAAAATATGGAGATTACATTTCATTGTTGGCTGTTTCCATGTCAGCCAAAATTCAGAGATTAGAATTTAATATAAGGGCATAGTTACTTAGGAAATCCAGAGTATTAAATTAAAAGTGAATTTTCATTGATAATTTTTAATGTACGCCTACATGTTTTTACTTCAGAACACTTTCACTCAGGAAATTTTTTTCAGGAAATTGGCCAACACAAATCTAACTTAGCAGTGAAAACTAATAACATTATGGTCAAAACAAACAGAGTATCCTTTATATGCACACCTTAGACTTCATTCACTTATTGTCCTTAACGCCTTTTCCAAGTCAGGCTTGCAGTGATCCAGAGTCTATCCCAGAAACACAGACCACATAGCTAGTCAAGTTTCAACCTAGATGGGATACAGGTCCATCAAAGTTCCATATTCATTTTATTGTCTTACTATTGTCTTCTAACACAGATGTGCAAAAGGGAATGAAATGTAGTTTCTTCTGGGCCATGGAGCACAGTACACTAAACAGACATCACGGTGACATTGAACAACAAAAATAATATGAGGTCGTTGGTAACAGACAGATAAACAGATGACAAGGTGGTTATTGACACCATTTTCATACAAAAACTTGAATGCAGTCTTAGGCGTTTATGGAAGTAAATTGTTTTTTACATGAATGACTTTATAGTGACCACGTTTATTTCTTCATTTTTTGTGTCTGGGAAGATGTCAATAGTAATGGTTAGTCACAGGGTATGGAATTTATTTAGAAATGGATTTGTTCTGTCACAAGTGGATCAAGCTAAGAGATATTTAACTAGATGTCAATTGTGTTGGACATTAATAATGGAATTAAACGGAGTATATTTCATACATCAGTATACCTATTACTTGATAGGTTTTAGTTTATATCCGGTTTGATGTAATTGTTTCCACTGGCAGCTGTTTTAAATTGTATCTTTTGTTTCCAGTTCCTTTCCCAATTCTAATTCCTTTCCCAGTTCTTTTGTTTGTCAAAAAGTTTCATTGAAAAAAAACATTTAAAAAAAAATCTCTTTTGTTGTCACTGGTTTTAAGTTAAATTCTTTCACATTTTCAGTGGTTAACGCAAACCTTAAAACCATAATTTAACAAATCAGTAAACCGCTGTAAACTGTCCGCAGTCACTGAAAGTAAAGTTTCCCAATAAGTGTATCCATCAGTTTTACATGATGAAAATCTGCCTCTGTCAGTGTTTAAATAAATGCACTGAAAATATTAGCATCAATACGACAGCTAATGCATGCTGCAATTTCCTGACATATATTTTTCAAAGTAATCGGAAGTTAAGAGCACATCAGCCAAACAAAAAAATGTCCTAAATATACTTGGCATTGGAAATACTTGATAAGTAAAGTAACATATCATTATTTGGGGACCAGCTCAGTACTCCGGGGTTGGTGTGAGTGCCGCCTCTGCTGCGTTTGCAGCGTTTGCATCTTCCTCCCATGTATCGGATTCTTCTGTGCTCTCTGGTTTCCTTGCCATTTCAATTAAGATATTTAAAGGCAATTTGTTGACTGTTATTGTCATTAACCATTTACGTAAAGATGGCTTCTGTGATCTTGACAGAGTTCTGTTAAGCAAAAAATACATGCCATGCTGTGCTTTTATGGTTTAACAACTTTGACTAAATGATGTGCTGGAAAACACATATTAGTTTTCTCATGCCCTATATTTACAGCTGTTTTGCATTAAGTACAAAAAAGTTTCAGTGACGTTCAGGTCTACCATCGAATTAATGGATTTTTTTTTTCTTTTATTTACAGTCTAGGCCCCATATGCTACTCGCAATATAAATATATCAGACCAACGTCCTTACTTTGCAAGCCTTTCTGATATATGTATGCCATGAAAAAATGTGTTTTCAAGTCATGAAGAGATGTAAGTTGTGTGTGTGTGTGTGTGTGTGTGTGTGTGTATGTATTTGCTGCATAATTTTCACTTTTTCTGCAAAAACATTTAGCAACCAATACCACTTTTTACGTCACTGAAAGGTATCATTAAATCCAAATGTTGCTACCATATATTGATAAATTAATACAACTGCCAGATATTAAACTTATTTAGCACATGCAACTTTAATACATAGAAAACATCTTTTAATGTTGTAATCTCTGAACCATCAGTATGTACTACACTGTCCAGGAGGTCTTTTGAGACCAGCTCAAGTTTTGTGAAGAAACTATTTCATATGCAGCAAATTTTCAGAAAAGCATTTCATTTCAAGAAATGTTGAAGACCAACAGCTGCATTGTTGGAAATAATTTACTTGAGCTATACTTGCCTTTACTCGGGTTTTCTGTCTGATTGATGGCTCAATTAAACATCTGTTAATCACCCCCCTTATCTTCCCATATGGAGAAAACAAGAATCCCTCAACCTGTTCTGCTGGCGATAGCATCTGCTTATTCTTTTTCCCTAGATGTGTTGTAATGTCCCAGAAATTTTGCATAAGGAAACATTAACCCTTACGGGGAAACACACACGCACACATGCGCGCGCGCGCACACGCACACACACACACACACACACACACACACACACACACACACACACACACACACACACACACACACACACACAAATGCAGAACACACTACCACATGGCCGTTCCCTGTCTACAGAAACTGGCTGTGAGAACTCTCTCTCCCCTCCCCCGTCAACCTCGCCATAACCCCAGGCTCCTGAACTCACTTGTACATTTTAGGCCTAGATAATAAACCAACATCTGCAGAACTTACAAGTGCTTTACCAGAGTTAATTGAGTAAATTGAAGCAAGCTGCGGCACAGTGGTGATCTATGATCCCCGGTTGAGGGCCTAGAAGGGAGACAACAGATTTACTGCAAAGACAGTGGGCGGCCTTTTGTTCAGGGCCTGGTTCATGGGAAGTTTGAGGTCAGGCAGGATTAAAATATCTTGAAGAACAAATGGAGTAATTTTAGTGTAATATAAGGAGCCCTGTGCCAGTTTCTACCGGGGATCCAGGTGTGATTTATTTTATTCTAAGCCCCATGTCCCTTTTTTAATCTTTCTTTTTTTCTTACCCTATTATTTAGGATTTACAGATAACGAGAAGATTGAGCCTTATTAACAGACCTTTTAGTTCTGGTTGACATACCCGAAAGGGAGGGAGTCGTGCATTACAAATACAAATAAATACCAAAGGTAAAATAGTTGTTTAAAGCACAGGGGGACAGGAGGGCTATTTCCTCCTCTACCTTTGCCTCCAAAGGTCCCATAGTGATTAGTTTGGGCTCATCTGAAACCAAAAGAAAGGCCAGGGGCAAAGGAAAAGGAAGGGGTGGGAGGTTGGCGGCATAAACAAGGAGGTTGTAGTTTGATCCAAAGTAGGATTTTCTCAACTAGGAATTAGCCAGCTGGCCAAGGTGGACCCTCTGCAGTGATTGCAGCAAATTGAGCATGTAAGGAAACCACTCCAGGGCCACATTTAAATTTAAGGGATTGAGTGTGAGGACTTGATTGACACTGATTGTCAGAAATCTTTGAATGGAGTTTTTTAAAGTTGATAATGGGGACCATTTTATGAAATCAACAGCTCAGATGTCAATAAAGAAAAACCATAAAAATAAAAATGCAAAACACCAAGCGTGTGTGTTCGCTTCTTCTGAATAGAGATTTTTTTTTTTTTTTAAATAGTACTAAAATTAACGGTAGCCAAATGTAATCTAAAATTGCAATATTTGTAAAAGAAATGCAGGTCCTTACTCATATTCGTTGTTGCGTTCCCAACGTTGCAACTTACCGCTTTCTAATTTATGAAATATCCACAATACTGGGTTTAAACTAGCTCAGGAGAAACTATGTTGATATAAAATAATATAGTGCAATAGAGGTCCCTTGTACATGTAGAAATCCAGCCACTGTACACCCGTTTTCAGGCTTAGACCCACCTGCTTCAGACTTTGCACTGCAAATGGGGTAGTCTGAACTCATAAGCCCTTTGTGCAGGCTGTCTGAGCCCTACTCTTCCAGTTACCCCCCTTGACCCTTGCCTGACCCTGGCACTCACCATTCGATCTCTCCAGTAATAGACTGCTAGGTTCTTAGAGCACTTCATGTGTTTTTAACATAAACTGTGAAAACATTCATTATTTAAACCTAAACCGTTTTTTCCCATCCCAGGATGCGCACATGAGGATGTACTTTTGAACTAACAATATTTGCTTATCAAGAGCAGTTCACAGCTTAGATGGTAAAATAAAAATGTGTAGTCCAATATCAATATGTTACTAAACACAAGACGCAATGAAAAATAACACATTATCTATTACAGTTTCCCAATAAGAGGTGTATTGTTCTCTTAGTTCGTCCTGAGGATACGTAGATTTTATTTATGACTCTTTGTTAGGCATCTCCTGAGAGACTGATGAAATACTGCTGAGTGGAACCAAAAATATACAATAATCAGGCACATTAAATGCTATTTTTGACTTGCTTCACTTGACAATAAATTTTCCAAATATCGTCAAACCGGGAAGGCATGAAAAACCTGTTTTGTGCCGTGCAAAACAATGACCCACTGGAATGGCCAGGACAAGTAGGGGAATTTAAGAAATGCCACCATCTCTGATGTTTGCATTTTATTAAAAAACTAATTTACCTCCTTTTGTTAAAAATTCATTGAACTAAACAGTGAGCACTGAATCAATGTGCGGCTCTCAAAAAACAAAGTGAGAAGACAATAGTGGTTAAAAAGTGTTTTCTGCTGTCGGGTTTTGCGACAAAGAGTGAATCCTACTAGTAAACGATTAAGGGGAAGAAAACCTTTGTTGTTCCACCATTAGGCACTTCAAAGATTTCCAAAAGCAAGTCAAATGAAAAGCAAATGTCTTGCTTTATGGCAAAAATACCTCAAATGTTTTAGCAGGTGCAAGCAATGAAAGGTTGGGCAGTCACAACATATTATGTGCACCTTACTCCAAAATGCACTGGAGTCCTACAGACAGCACTACTAGAACACTACTTAGCGAAAAACCTGAGAAACGCACTAACTGTCTTTTAGTTGATGATTTCAACTGGATTCGTTCCCTTTTTCTGAAGACAATAGGAGAAAGACACGGATAAACTTTTTTTTTATTGGAAGACAGATTTACCTTGCAGTGTTTGTCTTAAGCTGAGAAAGAGTGGAATATATTTGAAGTGTGCATTATAGCCTGTAGTGGCAAACAAAACATATAGGAGAGGTGTTAAGCTTTGCTTGGGTATATATGTCTAAAAAGTTATCATCCATCTTTGCTTCTCAGACATCTAGAATAAACCCAACAAAGATGCTGTGTGATGCTATAATTACAAACAAAGAAATTTCCAAAACTTCCGCAAGATTTCATAACAGATGTGGAGCACTTAATGTTTCTGTTTAGTCATATATTAGAATGTATTTATCAAAAATGATTTATACGGTAGACGAAATTTGTAAAATTTGTCAATTTGCCAGTCCTGAAAAAAATGTTAGAGCAACAGACTTTTTCACTACATTTTAGGCCTCCAACCTAAATTTCCAAACTAAAATATTTATTGTCGTGTACCCTATATTTTAGCATTTTTTTCTGCCTGCTCCCTAATCATTGGGCACTTCTTCACAGTGTGCTACTGAAACTCAAACGTGTAGCTTCACACCATATAGAGGCTACGCTTCACCTCTTACACCCAGAAGAATGAGTCAGAAGCTTTCTAAATTGTGATGTTCTTAAATTTTGCCAACAGAATATAAGATATTTTTGTCATAATGTACATTTTTCACTCTGTTTATTCACATTAAAAAAGCTAAAATGTTTTTGAAATATCTGTTGAAATAAACGTGGGAAGCCCAGGAGTGAGGAATCACCAGTGAAAGGAAAAGTAACTTCAGTGTGTGGGTGGATGAGTTGAGTGTTAGAGAAACAGACACCCCTTTTCATAACTACCCCTTACAGAAGGTCATAACACATACTCTATTATTTGACAAACTATGCGGGGCTGGAGTTGAAATTTCCACCCCCTGAAAACATACAAATGACTTCGAGAGCCTGAGGTTGTGGTGAGAACTTTTGAGGGAGAAATTGTAATTAAATCAAGCCTGATTTATTAGGAAAATCCATATGCAAGGCAAAGGTCCGGATACTGAAGAAGCTATTCTCATTATTTCCTATTGGGAAAGGCGTAATCTATTCCCACACAGACGCAAATTCTATTTAAAAAATTCAACATGCACTACCATTTATAAAATAACAAAGTTCTGTCAAGAATGTCCTCTATATGAAACTAGTTATCCTCATTATTACAGCCGATTGACTTACTACTAACATTATCTTATAACTTGGTCTACGCTTGTTGTGACCGAAGTGGGTGTTTTATGGATATTCTGTTAGCATAGTGGAATGAACATCTTCACAGTCTTCAACAGTAGTGCAAGACTATTTATTAACATCTTGTTTTTTGTTTGTTTAAGAAATACATTCAAACAGTACACACAGTTTAAAAAGAATGTCAAAGCTAAAACCAGTACAGCACACCGTGGGCTCAGTTTATCACTGGCTGTACATGCTACAAAGTTACGTCAGAAGACTTTAGACGAATTAAGAACAGTTCTTCTCTCTATAGATTTGTCAGTACTTTCTTTGTCAGTAAGTTTTTTTAAAGCTTTTTCATAAACCCATGTTGAAACACAAATAAAGTACAAAAATCAATGAAAATATCATCGTGCACACAAGAAAACAGTGCCGTTTCTTATGTAAACATGAACTGTGATGGTATCCTTTCCCAACATTCTCAGCCTCTACTTTCATCTGCCGAGATTAGTTACCGATCTGAGCGAGAGGCTTAGTCAGTTCATATGGTCGGAAACATTTCACCCCAGATTTGGAGCGGTTATGGACAGAGAAGTAAAGATAACTGGAAATGGAATGAATGTTGCACATTTTTTTAAGTCCCGATAAGTGAAATCCTACGTTGGTTATGTTATGTTGTTGACTAAGAGGATCTTGCTTATGTTGCATATGCAAGTTGATAAATATGTCATTTGTTGTTAATTTTTTCCTACTGACGCTTCACTGTTATAGCTCACCACTTGTCAGGGTCCCGGAGGTCTGGAGCCTATCCCAAAATCACAGCAATGTATAAAAATACTAAATGCTAAATATTATACTTGCTCAACTGTGTTAAGGACTCAACTCAGCTTGAGACCATAATTTTTGCCGGTTGCAGACTCGAATAATTCGTTGTCAGTTCTACTTATCTCAAGCCAATTAGAGAAAACAGTTGTCACACATCGGACCGATCTCCATCTACCTCTATTCAGCGGTAAAATTAAATCATAAAATATGTAAGAGTTCTATGTTACGTTAAAACTGCGTTCAGTATATTTATCTATGTCTGTATAACTGGTACATGGCAGGTTTGCAAAATCACAGACCAGGCTTATTGTTTGGAATTCATTTGCAGCTGTTTTTTTTTAATGTCATTGTGCTTTGTGCAATTCTCCTAAGTTGCAAAAGACACAGCAATATTAAAAAAAATGTACTACGCCTCATTTCTTCCCACTTAAGTCAATTTCACTTCCACCCTTTTCTGCATTAAGCTAATGAAAGCACTGCGTATTGATCCCGGCCAACAAACGAATAACAACTGCAAAATGCTTATCCAGGGTTTTATTTTGCAAACAAAAGAGTGGTAGAACAGCCACAAAAGTCCCTGCTTCATGTACAGTGAAGAGTTATGTTAAAGAATTTTTTTATTTTGTAAAAAAATATGAAAACGTGTAACTCGACATTATGGTAACTTGAGTATACGACACTTTTTTCTCTACTGTCAGACACTGTACAGTTCAAAATGCACTTAAAGTCATTGATACAGTGAAAAAAACTTCAGTGTGAAATACTGTATGAACAATTGTACTTCTGCAAAAATCTACAACTGCTGTAATGCGATCAGTCCGAAATCAAACGTTTCCACGCATCTATTTACATTGTTTAAGTTAAATAAATGTTGTTTTGAAATATTACAGAAAGGGAATGACTTTAAAAACACCCCACCCCCCCCACCCCCGCCCACTGGACACACCACGAGTGATTTTTCATGCATTTTGTATTGTTTCATTATTAAATACTTTGCATAATGCTATGTTATCATATTTTAGCAAATGTCAGGCCTTTCTTAAACTATACAGGAAAGATGAATGTCATAAACTCTTATGTATCAGTAGTACAAGAACGGTCACAGGGCAGTTTACTAGTTTGGTGCAGTGGCCTATTTACGGTGCTGCCTGTAAAATGCCACGTCTGGCATTTCTGTCCACAGCGACTGCCACTCCCCACCCTGGTCCAACTCTGGCACCAGTGCTCTGGCACCAGTAACAAGAGGGAATCCTGCACCCTCATTACACAGGAGGCACTCTAATTACAACGTGCTCCAGAGATGTTATTCTACACCTTGCATTAAGAATGATGGTACCTTCTCAAGACAAGCTTTGTGCAACTAGGTGATGCAACTCGACACCCATGTAAATAAATGAAGGACTCCTGTAGATAACTTGCAAAGCTAAAGAACAGAAATGGGATAAACCGTATTTTCTTTTCTCTTGTTTGCTATGGTTTTATAATTGCATTATTTAAGAATAACTTATTTTTGCTACTGATATGCATATGCATGCATACATTAATATTATCACATGGGACGTTTCATCATTATCTTGCTTTTCACATGATTTGTACGAGGCTGGAAGGGGTGTATTTTACAGACCCGACAAACGCAAAGTGAAATTTTCACATACAGTTTTGGTTCTAGTATCTGCTATTACTATTTATGCTGCAATTCATTATAATTATCACAGAATAACAGCTGTGCTTATAATAGTCAGAGTTGAGGCAGGATAATGGGGCATCAAAATGTGAAAAATATACAGCACTGTTTGACAAATACAGATGATTACAGGGTGTGTCAGAATTTCCCCTTACAAACTAATGCACTAAGTCATCACAGGCACAATTGTTTGAGATCCCATGTTATGCTGACAAATCCTCTTGTGGCTGCTATCAGCTAAGCGTCTTTCACTGGAAAAAATATCATTTTCCCTTGTACTCATTGGAGCTTTTATTATATTTTGCAGTAATCTTAAAATGCTTTGTATGATTTTTCTGTTTAAAATATAAATATATAATCAGAAAAGTTTTAAAGCCATGCTAGGATTTGTTTAAATATTTTGTCTTTTTGGCCAGTTTAAATAAATTTCAAAGATCTAACATTTACTGCACAGTGGAATAACATTTTTTTCTTTTTTTTTTTTTAAATATAAATCTTAGTTAATCAAATGCATGTGCTTGTTGTGTTTCAAATGAAAGTAGCGCTTTTTGTAAGCAAAATGTGCAGCTGTAATTCGTTGGGAAAAGATTTAAATTAGAGACACAACCGAACAGAAGGTCAGTTATCAGTATTTTTAATGGCACAACTACATTACAACTTCCTTTTTGCTTCTTACATCTAACCATATTACAAAGCGCTACAATTTTATTTTAGGCCACATTAGGCTATGCAGCCCTTAAACGGTTTATGATGGCCATTTAGCATCACTAGAGCGTAGCTTTACATGGCAATGTCAAGATAACATGCAGGCTTCCATGTTGTTTTCACTGGCTGTCAAAATAAATTTTACAGTGGATGGAGGAAAAAGGGTACCACACACTAGCAACACTCCGATGTGGCATCCACTATCACTTTAAGAATTGCAGGATGGGGATCTCACAGATAAAGCCTGAGTGTTATCCAGAGAGTCTGGGCAGCGGTTGGATGTGGGGTTAAGCAGTGTAACAGATTAAGGGGGATGCCTTAGCCTTTGTCTTGTTCATGCCCTTGTGTTTAAAAATAAATAAATAAATAAATAAATAAATAAATGTGTGGTTTTTTTTTTGTTTTTTTTTTTTTAAATTAACTAACCAAATGCTTCGGGCAATTATATCTATTAATACAGGATCACATACTGGAATTACAAGTTAGAATTTGCCAGTTAAATAATTATGCACTAAATGCATCATTTTGAATAAACAATGCAAAATAATAAAATAAAGCATGGTACAGAGAAGATACAGAATAATCTGGTTTCCCCCTCTCTCCTTCCAATCATCAGATGGGAAGACATATTAGTCAGCCTGGTGCTATAGGGCAGGATAATAATTGCTGTATTAATTGGTGTTGTCCAGACTAGACAGAATAGAAAAGATCCCACTGGGTCTAATAATTAATGTTTTTCTCTCTTACACTCCCTCTCCCTCTCCCTCTCCCTCTCCCTCTCTCTCTCCCTCTCTCCCTCTCCCTCTCCCTCTCCCTCTCCCTCTC
>UFQX01000600.1:299317-311263 GCA_900497675.1 Arapaima gigas | reverse complement strand
CCCCCCCCCCCCCCCCTGCATTTTATCAGAAGTATGTGCTTGGCAAACAATGGCCGTTCTATCCCACTAGACCTGGAATGTGTCTGAATGTAGCTGACGGGTTCTTCTCCAGCTCGCGCTGCTCTGTGAGCTGTCTTTGTCTGGGTTCACAACAGGGGATAGTGGGTGGGCTGTGTGTGGCGGCGAAGTGGTAAAGAAGTATGGGCATAGCTTAAGAGATGGGAAGCAAGCTGTGTTAAAGGATATAAACAATGGAACATCTAAAGAGGATAGAATAAAAGTGGTTTTTTTAATTGCATTCATGCAAGATCTATACTGAAAATGCAGTAGATCTCTCTCTGTCGCAAAAAACTTTGCTCTGCACATACAGGCAAATATTTATGAACTCAGCATTTTACAGAGTACAGTCACATGTAAATGGGAATCACATGGCTGAGATCTCTGGCAAATTAGCTCGATGGTAGGAAAAATGATCCAACTGAAACTTGCACAGCAGCTTTAAACACTGCCAAACAGACCTGTTGCAAGTGACAGAACGGAGGTAACTTGCAACATGTTACCTCTTCCTGTCCTACCAGGTGCTGCCAACGTTCTGACCGGGCCGAAGAAGAACCTGTTTGCCGTGGCAAAGAGCTGGTACAACCACTTCTCGGTGAATGTGCAGAGCCTGATGAACAGCAACAAGGCGGTTTGCGGCTTCCACCTAGGTTACCTGGATAGCGAGTTTGAGCTCATCGCACAGGTGGCCAACAAGGTACTTGAGCTGTACAACCAAGGCAAAATCAAGCCCCGTGTGGACACAACCTGGCACTTTGAGCAGGTGAGAGCTTTGAGCGTGGGAATGCGTGTCTTCATCAGCACGGCAAATAATGTGCCTTTTGTTGTCTACCTCATGCGTGAAAGAGCCTGTGTCCTTTTAGGACCCTGCCCAGACCTTGATAAAACTGTAATGGAATGAGTGACTTGGAACCCCAAGAACTGCCATATCTTGTACATGATGTGGTCTGACCAACCCTTTCCAGAACTCGTAGACCTCAATAGGTATGGGACAAAGCCCAGCTGACTATGAATGCCATTGCTGTTGTAGACTGACTCCAGCTTGGCTGCCAAGATGCATGCTCTGAACAGATTATAACTCCCAGAATTCAATTGTAGCCTTACCGTAAAGGTCACAGCACTAATATCTGTATAGTTACTTAATGCTTTGTCATTCTGCCCCTTTTGTGTTACTGTAGTTATGACAGCTGCTTGTTGATTGGCCAAGGTCCCGCAGAATACGTGTGTGCATAGGATGCACGCTTTTTCCTTCAACCTTGACTTGTATAGGCTTTCTTGATTTGGTTGACTTAACTAGTGTAGCTGTTAAGTTTTTAAATGAAGGGTCATAACCTGAGCACACATGGTAACAAGCCCAAGTAAACCCATTGCTCTTGTGGCAAGCAATGCAGTGCATAGCAGAGCTGCAGAAGGCAGACCACTTTGGGGTGGGAGGTAGAGGTACAGTCTATAGATCTAAAGTGTGTAGGTTTTGTGAGGTTTGGGTAAAGCACATCCTTGTTTTGTGATTAAATTAAACACTTTCTGAAAGCGCTGCGGTTATTTAAAATGCCACAGAAGCAGAGCCAGCTCGTGATATATTGTGAAATTAAAGCTCTTTGCAGTCTAGTCTTGCTCCTTTGCTTCTGTTGCCACGGTGACCCCTGCAGCTTGCCTATATGAGTCTGTGGAAGAGAGAGATGGAAGGAGCATAGATTGGCCTCTAAGGTATAGTGAGTAAATTTGATTTAAACTTATGACTTTGGTACATAATTGTGTATATAAATTTATAACTGGGCATTTGTATTTGAATCCAGTTGTATTGCTCTGCTGAATGAGTTCTTACCTATGAAATGTTGTATTAATGATGCTGGACCAAACACACCATACCTGGCAAATAACATCGTGAATTTGATTCTAGATTTTAAACCTCATTAACATGGTTACATGACTTTCATTTGTGCTGCAACTGGTCCCTAAATTTGCTGAGGGAGCATCTCTGCCAGTACCACTGTGAAATGAAATTTTTGTGCAAGGTGTGACACAACAATCATGACAGCGAATAGCGTTCCGCCATTACTCCTGTAAGCAGGTTACTCAGTGAGGTAACCTGATAGGATTTTTTTTAAATGGACACGAGAACCTGTTGTAGTTTACCAGCTGTGTCTAATTGGCTGTTGTAATGTATTGCAGGAGGTCCAGTCCATCTACGCATTCTTCATACAACCACACGCTCTAATTCTCCAGGAGACTGCTGGCTGCCATCTCCTCTCCTGCTCTCACACTCCCCTTCTCCCCACATGCTTGACTTGCTGTCGTCAGGGGCTCGATTCAAAGAGACTTACAGTTGCTAGGAGATGGCCCGCTGTTGCCGTGGCATCGGTTGCTAGGTGGTCTTTTCGAGTTGGTTCGAGCAAGTGATGAATACGGGGGTGGGTCGGTGTGGAGCCAGAGGGCGATGGGGTCCAACTTCTGGTTGTCGGTTGCTAGGGGAACGGGTATCTGTCGGAGAAATGTGGCCCCGCTGCCCGTGTGAGATCCATGGCTGGTAGTTTGCTTCAAGACTCTCATCTTACACACTCTCTCCTTGGTTTCTCTCATTTTCTTCCTTTCCCCTCCCCCATAGGTGGGTGACGCTATGCGGCGGATGCAGGAGCGGAATAACATCGGCAAGGTGATCCTCCTTCCTGAGCCCAAGAAGGAAGAGGAAAAGAAGGAGGAGCCCAAGAAGGAAGAAGAGAAAAAGGACAAGAAGGAGGACAAGAAGGAGGACAAGAAGGAGGACAAGAAGAAGGAAGAATCCAAGAAAGAGGAAAATTGAGAATGAGGGGGGGACATGGTTCAAAAAGGGGTCCACGCCTCCTTTCTGGGGGGGGGGGGGTAATTTTTGGGGGTGGGTGGTGGGATGCAGCCTAATTTTACATCAGTCTGAGTCACCCAAACCAACTCTTGGCCTGGCTAATCGTTTGCTGTAACGGCCGTCCCGCCCTGGCATTTGGGGTTCTTCTCTGTCCACCCCGCGTGCTCTAAGCATTTGAGATCTCACTTCTACCTGTAACGATGCAAAAACTAACCACTGTGCTCTTCCCAGCCAGGCTGCTCTTACATGTGCCAACACATAACAGAGAACCTCCCAGGACACCGGGTAGTATCCCTGACTGGGGCGGGCGACCGTACTCCCGCAGCAGCCTCACCCCCTTCCGCCACACCATTTTGCATGACCTAGACCACTATGAAATCCACCCCTTGTTCCTTTTCTTGCTTTTTTGCACCAATCCCAGGATGATCCCGATTCACAAACGGACAACTGTACTTGTCATGCTGTCTAGTATAATGGGAGATGAGTCAACCCTGCATACAATTGGCTGTTTTGCATACACGTGAGCTTATTGACTCTCAGCTCTCGGAGCTGAAACGTAGATGTCAACCTGAAAATAATTAATGTCCACAGTTGGATGCTAATTTCTCATCATAATTTTAGTGCTATTATTACACAGTGCTTACTTGCCCTCCTATATGCCTGCATCAAAAACGCACCACTCAAAAGCATTTCCATATGTGGGAAAATGAGACTGAACATATGTGTGCCATGCCAAAGCATTTCAGGTTTAAATACAAATCCGATCATTCCCAAATTAATGTGCTGAAATCTTGTCTCATCCCTGTGACTTTGTGTTTCTACAATATTCTGCCCCCTCCATTCTGCCTAATGGTGGCAGTCGCTGCATCAACCCTTGATGCTGAAAAGCCCAGGTGAACACACGAGAGAGAAGCACATCTTGCATATAAGCCCTGGAGCCTGCTTTTCTGTACCAACTCATCTCCCAGCCCTTTACTGCCTCTTTAGTGGTCGGCATAGCAACAGGCAGCTGGGCACATGTTGCTAAGGTCTGCTTCACTGTTTTCTCCCTCCTGTTTCTCTTGGTAGACCAGAGATTGGTGAAAGTGCTCTCTGTTTGACCATGCAGGTAGATGAGCCCTCAGAGGCAGGAAATAAAGCAATGTTTTTGACTCCTTAGCCACTCGGTTAAGCAGTGTAGGATTAAGGTCTCCATAGCCAAAGGAAGGAATGCTGAACATTGTATCCATTGAGCAGCTAGAGTAGGAGTTAAGGACCTTAGTTCTGGATGAGACACCACTGAGAAGTCAGATTAAGCTAACTGGTTTACAGTTTCAAAGGGAGTAGAGATCCAGTGAACAGTTCTTGTACTGCATATATCTTTTAACCATTCAAATTATCCCCACTGTCACATCACAAATAGGATAGTATTATTGAAAAAACCTAAATGACAGTTGTGGGTGACAAAGATTTTGCTAAGGCAACCAGGGTTTCCTGTAGAGAACATAGGTCTTGCCTACACGGATAACACGCTATCAAAGTAAAACAAAGTTCCTGCACCCTCTTCCCCTCCATTCCTCAGCAGCTTCCTGTTGACTCCTGTTTTTGGGTCCCATCCGGTTTGTGGTGGCTCAGCACTGTAAGGAATTTTAAAAAAAAATAATAAAAAAAATAAGGTTTTGGTATGACTGACCTCACTCTTGATGTGCATGTTAGTGAGTGTGTCTGAGCCCTCAGGTGATGTTTAAAAGTAAAATCCCCCTTTTTCCTTTATGACCCAATCCCTACTGCTTTCCTTCTGTTTTTTTTCTGCACACCCCTGTCCCCATATGTGTTGGTATCTCCCTACCCCTCCTTGCTCATGACTGAGGCCTGTGCTAAAACAGTTGGTTTAGGTATATCTTGCACTCTGCTTGCTGATCCCATTGCACACACTGGGGTTGGAAATTGCTTTCTGGGTGCGCGGCCTTTGGGTCCAGGATTAATTGCTGCATTTCCTACATGTTTGGCCCTGTAAAATAAAAAAAATAAATAAATAATAAAAAATGTCCACAACCCCCAGACACATTTATTCTGTTTACAGTGATAAATACTCCTACTCATCCTTTCAGGTGGGCTGGCTAGCAGCAGTACATATTATGAGTATTGTATGGCTAAAAGCGCCGTGTGGTCCAAACTTTTTCCAACCCTGGTTTTGGGAGTGACTGTGTTACGTATGGTTCTGTTAACGTTCCGCTTGGTTCTTGGTGTTCCTGTGCGTGGTGGTTCTGTCGAGAGTACTGTGTGAGTAACAAATGCTTAAAGTGAAGGATGTTGTACTTTTATATTGTTTTCCTTCGTTTTGATTTCGTGACGCAAGGGTTTAAAGTTCAAAGTCGCTTACAGTTAACTGAAACCTCTTACATTCCTTTAACTCAATTTTCATTTTTGTTTGTTTGGTTCTGACCAAGTGTGCCAAATTCTAAACTGCTCTGTCTACGCCTTAAAGACAACTGTGCATTCAATGGGGAGGAAAAAAAAAAATGAAGACCAAAAAGCCAAAAAGATTTCCTCTTGTTTTTTCCTCAAAAGATGAGTTGCTAGCTAAACGCTACACAAAAAAATTGTTCCAACAGATATTTACACACACGCAATCTCACACAAACACTTATGCACCCACACCCACCCAGTTTTCAGATCCTATAACTTTTTGGCTGCTAGGTATTTTGATGCACTCAAAATCGACGAGGTCGTGGTTCTTCCTTGGGGAATTTGTCAACAGTTCATTGCCCCTCAGCCCCACGGAGTGCCAGGCTACGTCTGCCCGTCGCTACCCAAACCCCTCTTTGACCCTGCGCCGTGCATCACCACCCCGGGGACCCTAGTGGTTCTGGATTTGGATGCACTAAGTGGCTGCAGTTTTATTATGTAACAGTGTAATGTATAGAATTTCTGCAATGGTGCCATGGGTTTGTATGGGTTCTCAGTGCGATGCCTCTGTGTGTAGGGGAAACGTGAAACAGCCCTATCACGGAACCAAGTGGGGAGGCTCAGTATCCCAGCTTCTACTTCTGGCACCAGTTTCCAACTTTTCCCCAATCCCCGGTGCCCAGATGGTGGTGCACTGCTTTTAGTTCCACTGTCACAAGCACAAAGCACAAGCAGTCGTTTGCATCCGGACTGGAGGGTTGCTCCGCTTTGCATTTTGTGAGGTATTTAGTTTTGATGGACTTGTAAGGCCTCTCTCTCCATTTGCTGGAGTGAAATAGTTCCCTGTTAAACTGGGAGCAGGGCCTGTGTGGTTCCAAGGATTGCAAGGGTGTGTTTGACTGCGTGCCAGAAGGCTCGACACTGGTCTATCGGATGGTCCAATTTTCCTCCCAGGGGCCCCTGGTGCCAGATTGGTTTTCCAGCTTTGTGCACATCCGATCAGCTCAAAACATTGTTTGATCCAGACAAAACCACAGAGGGCTGATGCGAGTTGATGCGGTGGTGTAGAGTCAAGTTAAACACTAATGAGACAGACTTTGAAGTCTTTTAGATACAAAAAATGCAGTTGTGGTTTAATTCATGCAACTGATAATGTGTTATCTTTCAAAGTTTAAGTAATTCTGGATAGACTTGTACAGGTTTAATTAAGTAGTTTACAAGCCTGAAGCGGGTTCTGAGTGTAGTCAGGGAGCAATTGCTGCTATAGTTTTTCCTGTAGTTTTGGACAAGTAGTTTTGAGCCACAGTTAGTAGTGTTACTAACAGAGGTGTGGTCACTGTTGGATGCACCAGGTCACTCTGAGTTTGTGTCAGTTTCACAGTTTTGGTACACGAGTTGGCTGGTTGCGCCCACTATTGTTACACGTGTGATGAAGACAGCATTCTGAGCAAACAGGCCACTGTTGCAGCCCAATTTGCACACAAGACTGGATTTGTTCCGCCACTTTTGCAAACCCCGGCACTTTGTAAGCAGATGTGTCCTATGCTTGCAACGCATCTTAACTCAGTTATTACAATGTTCTGCGAGCAATGTTTTTTCCTATGGTACAGAGTGTCTGTGTACCATGCTCGTATCCAGAGTACGTGTTTGTTTTTTTCTGGAAAGGACCACTGCAGCTGAACGGCAGTGTTCAGGAGATCTCTTGCCCCACAGCACCATTGTGGCACCAACTTATTTCACGTTTTATTTTTAAAATTTATTTATTTTTAAAAACTAAACCTCTCCAGTCCATTTCAGTCCCAGGTTCCCTGCTTTGGGCCTTCCTGCTGGAGTTGCATGTAGAGTTCAAACCAGGAGAATATCCAGCAAAGTGCTCTCAAGGCAGATTTATTATTATTTATTTTTTTTTTGCTTCCTACCCTTTCTTCTCTGCCCCCCTTTGTACTTAAACCCTTTGAACAAGTGCTGCTTCCGTGCTTGAATCCGGGTCGACCACGTCTCGCCACGCTGTCAACATGCACTCACACTCGTGCTGCTTCTCTGTTATGTTACCATATGCCTTACATGTTTTCCAAGACTAATAAAGAGCATAGCAAAAAGGACAAGCCTGAATCATGTTTTTTTTTTTATTAATGAGAAGTTTTTGACTCCCTATGTGCGGGCTGTTGACTCAGACAAGTGACATCTTTATGCAGTTTAAATACAGAAACAGAGGTGCTGTGAATTTGTCATTTTGGACCAGACTGAGACTGCATTCCTTCCCAAACTTGCTTGAAGAAAATCTTTTTAGGCATTTTTCAATACATAGATAAAAGCCAGACATGATGGAGATTGTTTAATATTTTTTATTTTTATTTATTTATTTATTTATTTATTTTTAAATCCATCAGCAGTTTCTGTTAGTGTACATTTTGGCCAATGTGCTTGGATTCATCTTGTGATGTCACTGGTGATTCCTCAACATTATCCAGAAGACTTGACTGTGAAGGAAAAGCAGGCTGATGTAGCAGGAATCTGAGTAGCCATTCTTGTGTTTATAGATGTTTGCAAACAATGATTATGACTGGTACAGGCTTGCTGTGAGAGGCATCCCAGAATTGTATGATATGCGCTTTGCTAATGTTTCACCAGAATGGTCTGAATTTTGCTGGGTTCTTTATATTAGATTCCCACAGCACTCCTTGTGGCAGAAGGTGCCACTGTAAGGCCTTTTCAGTTGGCGGGCTTTCGGGCGCCCATCCCAAACACTGGTTCTGGCAGCCCAGTCTGTGCAGGTTTTCTAGATTTTTCCAATTTTTCTCAGATAGCTACCAACTGCAGCATTGACAAAGAATCCCAGTTAATTTAGTTACTGCTAATACCTTGGTGTACAACTGCTGATATGGGCCAAAATCTGCACCTGGGTCAAATTGCTGGGAAAAGTGATGAGATGCACTATTTCAGGTTGTCAGATGTGTTCTGGGTGGCAATGAGCTGAGTTTCCTTCTAGGCTGTTTAAATGCAGCCTTTTGGCATAATTATTCAACTAAGGGTCAGTCATGAAGACATTTGTCTTTTAGTTCTTTGTGAATCCTTACAGGTGAATATTTTTACTGCAGCAGTTCCAGTTTGGTGTCAGATTTAAGAGCACAACAGCATGACCTCTGGTGCCTGTATTGTCACCATCACACCACAAAACTGTTCTCTTCACTGCCATGCCCTCTGCTGCTCATGTGGAAACCACTTACACAGAGTCTCGCCTTCTCAGCTGGGTTTTATTGGAAGAACAACTTGCCTGCTCTACTTGAGCTGTACTGGTCACTGCGAATGTGAAATCCTGCAAAAATGCCCACTCTAGCCCCAGCAGCAACCTGCATGTCCAAGGCAGACCTTAAACGGCAACGCTCAAAGAAAATCCCAGGAGGAGGAGTGAAGATGAAAAATCTTCATGTCCAGATGGGCTTACAGCTGTTTGCTTTGATTGCAATGATCAGTGACTGCTAAGTTAATGCTGTTGTCCTCAAGTTTTCCTTCAAGTTCATGGCGGCACTATATACAGGGGGAAAAAAAACTTAGTTAAAACAATTGGTGTTAAGTAGAGTTGTCAGGCCAGCAGCAATGTATGTGCACTATGTTCTGATTGATCTACATTAATAATGGTATTTGTTTTCAGTTTTGTCTATGCATTTTCATATTGGTTCTGCAGCTGTGATGCACTTTTTTGCCCCTGGTTTTGTACATTCCCATTATAAATTCATAACTCTTTCAACCAGAAGGGAAACGTCCTTGGCCTAGAACATTTGAAAAAGATGTGAAAGATGCAAAGCAAAGAATCTGCTTAACTCCCTCAGGGATGTTGGGTAATCTTTAGTATTGTATGCCAAATGTTGCCAGGTAGATTCAAAGGTTCCTTAGTGTGTCCAAAAGCGTCTTGAGATATGACTTCTGAAACACCTTGGTTTTGCAGTGACAGAATTCTCCCTTGCCAAGGACACATCAGTTCCTCCACCTGCAGGACTGTGCAACACCTGGTTGGGCGAAAATCTTCTCTTTGTTGACCAGTCCTGGAAATAGGCTGTTCCTTTTTCTGAGAATTCCAATTTCTGTTCATTGGTTTTTGATTCCCAGCTTTTTAAGTCATGGCTACCATATCTGTGCTGGACAGCAATTGCTAGTAGCAACTTTAGCTCACTGTTCCAAGTCATCTTTTCCATTTGTGCCTGGAATATGTCATTTTGACAGACCCCCTGTTCCATAAACCTCCTCCCATCTTTTGTAAGCTTTCCTCTTGCAAATTTTAACAATCCCTTCCATCATTCACGCTTTTGTGCTGTTGTGTTGGTCATGTTTTTTGACTGCAGCACTGAAACTGATCTCAGATGAGTTTGGAGATGGACTTAGAGCTGGTCCCAAAGTTCTTCAAATGGTCTGTGTTGTATACAGGAGGAAGAGGCAGCAAAAGAATGTTGATCCTGAAAAAATTGTCTCTGCATAATGCTGCTTACTCCTTACACCATTGCTCAACTGTTTGGGTCCAACAATGAAAAGGCTCATTCTTGTAACCTGGATTTGAATTTTCCAGAACTTGCCACAAAGCTCCAAACAGAGCGTCTCCATGTTCTTATCTTCAGGGTCTGACACCCCAAGCTTAGCAAGCGATATCTCCTGCACCTAAAAGTCTGTGGCAACTGTGTCAGACATCTTGTTCAATTCCTGCTGGCAAGTATCTACATAGGCTGGGTTGCTCCCCCTAATACGGAGAGTAATTCCTCTCTCTGACACCTGCAGGTCTGTTATGTCTTTCAGAATTAGACAGATAGACATTCTTCATGTAATTCCACTTATTTGTAGAAACGAACACATCTGAGGTGTAGACTTCCCCTGTCTCTGTGTTGTACTTCAGGTTGCTGGGTCTAACTCGTTTCACTGTTGTCACTGGACCAAATTTGTCTTCACCCTGTTCTTTGGGATTCACCTCAACGGAGCCTTTTCTAGCTGCTCTAAGTGTTGGTTGACACCTAGACCCTGATGTGCTAGTTGGAGAAGTTACAGCATGTTTACTTTTAAACAGGTCTTTGTGATGTACAGTACTTTGCGAGTTCACAAAGACAGGGCTTTCAGCTAATGGTAAAATGTCAGTCTGCCTGATATTCAGAAATTGATCATTGCCCAGGGATGTGAGAGACAGGGGTTTGATGTTCTCTCCCATCTTTAACAAACTGAACTCCCTGGAATGCAACACATTAGGTTCTCCAAAATCTGTACCACCATCAGTTGAACCCAAGGCTGGTCTATCGCTTAATATCTCTGTATTGTCAAATATTTGTTTGCTTTTAGGGGATGGTATCTCTTTCAGTGTGTCCTTAGATATAACCAGGTGGCTTTATCTGGTACGCAGTCCATGTTCACCAGCGGTCCCAAAACTTTGTTCCCTGAATTTGGGAGCTAATTTAGTCCTCTTTCTTGTCTTTGTCCTGTAAGTGTTGGAAAGTTTAAACATGTTGTCCACTTGCATTTGGACTGGAGTCGCACTGAATGCATCTTGATCTTTCTGGTGTGATGATATGGAGTTCAAGGTACTGCTCAGACAGGTGCTCTCTTCCACCTGCTCAGAGCTCAGCAGAAATTGCTTGCGCTTAGAGACATCGTCTACAATTGAGACATAACCTTGATCATTTGTGAGTGGCACTTTGGGACAACAACAGAACTGTGATGCTTCCGGAATTACCCGGCGTCCTGACAGCGGAAGTTGTTCTGTAAGCTTCTGCTCCGTCTCCTGGTTAAACTGGTCAAGATCATCTGTTGATCCTCAAGTTCCTGAGTTCCTGATTTTCCAGGACATGTTGAGACTAGGGCTGGATGCACCTTACCTGTCTGTGGAGGAACAAATGTCTGAGGGGACCTGTGTCGTCAGGGCTTGGACCTCAGAATGCTCGCTTTTCAAGAAGTAAAGCTTTGCTCCTTGGCTTCAGCTCAAACTGACATCTGGGAAACTCGGGTGTAAGACAACCACTACTTCCATCCGAAAAGGCGAGTGGTTATAGTTTATGGTGACAGTCTTTTTCCAAAAGATCTGAAGAGAGAGGAATGCAGAGAAAGTGTGTGTAGGGGGGGTGTAGACAAGGGAAATATTTAAATAGCATAATGTTGCAGCCTGGCAAACATTAACAGTTTTTATATTGCACTGTTTTTCCATAACTTATCTGGGTTTATTCCTTCCCAAACTCACAGTAAGCTCGTACGCCTTGTCGTCCACTGATAAAATGTGTTTTCCATACTGAACCATGGCCTGAGCCGCTGCGTCAAATTACCAAAATAAAATGTGAAGCTCTGGAAGAAGCATACTAAAACACTTTTGAATCGTCTGTTGAATAGCTCTTCGGTGCTACATTCCATTACTTTGTGTAATACCAGACTAAGCAGAGTGACTGTATTATGCAAATATGAGCAAATCAGATTATTATATATTTTTTTTTTTGGAAAAATGACTTTGTTACCCATTGCTGAGTGTTGGGTAAATTACATTTTCACTATTAGTGTCACTGATCAGTCCTATGCGTTAACTTAGTTATGGACTGCTGCACTCACATTTTTGCTGTTTTGAACAACACGGCTGTATAGGTGATTATACGAATAATGGAAAAGGAACTCACTGACACACTACCCCGCCCCCCCCCCCCCCC
>UFQX01000600.1:234067-299264 GCA_900497675.1 Arapaima gigas | reverse complement strand
ACCCCCCCCCCCCCCCCCCCACACACACACACACATCACGCTCTCATCTAGATCCCTAATAGCAGTGACCACTTCCACTTGTCTCATTGCCCTCCCCCCATGTGCTGTAGGGCGCAGTCGCTGTCTGGAACCCCCATACCCCCCCTCATGTTCTCAGAAAATAAAAATAGAGGCAGGTGTTGCCTTGGTGATAGTGACAGAGGTGTTCTCCCCTCCCCCATGTGTGGACCTCAGGAAATGGATGAAGAGTTTGTTACATTGGAGAACTACAGGGAAACAATGCACAACTGTCTGGCTCTGTGCTGCCACCTGGTGGCTGGATGCGTCATTGGACACCCTTATGGGACCACAAGGCACTCGACGCTTAACTTTTTATTTCCGTTAAAATGCAAATAATAAGGGAAGGTAGGTATGAGAGTCTCTACAATATAAAAATCGCAACAATGAGCGCTGTTGAAATCAGCAGTGTTTGTTTTTTTGCAAAACCTTTTCTCATACCATAAAAAGAATGTGTCTCCAAAAATGTCTGTTTCTGTCTTAAAAGTTGCTTTAATATTTACATTAAAAATAATATTTGTAATTTGTACAAACTGGAACGAAAGTCATCTTCATGATATTTTCATTCGTCGATAGTCAGTTACAATATTAATCATAATCCGTCGTCGGCGGTTTATGATTTCAGCGCGACATCTGAAGACTGATTCGTTAATACTTATGTCGATCTGCATTTATTTGTTAGGAGGTATCTTGTGTTTGGACATCGGTGTACTTCACACTGTTAAATACGATTACTAACGGAACAGAAAGACTAAAACGAAAAAAATGTACACGTTGAAGAAATCAGTAAAACCGCGGTTATTTAATTTGCCTAAAGTGGGTTTAGAAATAATGCCCTGTTATTTATGCCCTTCTCAACCAAAACTAAGCACGTTTGTTTTCTTACCCAAAGAAAGCCAATGTCGGCGAATCAGACATCTTGCGGAAAGTGAAAGTAAAACACGGATTCCTGTGGATCAGTTTTTATTTCAACAATAGGGGGCGTGTCAGTGAAGCGCCGTCCTGAAGGGATCCGAGACGCTGCTGACGCGACTGTTCCGCTGTTAATGGAACCTCGTCTCTAATATGCAGTTATTGTTACTGTGCTCTTGCATCTAATTATCAAATCAATTTTATATTATTTCTACTAACCAACGTTAACGTCATTAACACCTTTAGTTAACATCGGTTTTCCATTTAGTTTAAATGTATATGTATACCAAAAAAAATCCTTTCTCACCCAGCTTTCCCCTGTGGGGGGTAACTTTCCTCAAACAAGGAATCCATACATTGTCTGAAGCAGATAGGGTATGTTTGTGTGTGTGTGTGTGTGTGTGTGTGTGTGTGTGTGTGTGTGTGTGTTTCCATCGTTATACATCATTTACGTATTATCAATAGTTAAAAAACTCATTATCTATGTAGTCTGTATTGGTATAGTGTTTGTAGTAACCAGTATTGACACCACTAGTGCAATCAGTAAATATCATTAATGCATTTAGTTTATATATGCTGTATACTATATACAGTGTATATGTACACACACACGCTCCAGGGCAACACAGTCTGTTCAATCCCCACGCGTAACACATGAGGTAGGGAGGCTGGTAGTGAAGGAAAGAGGCTTGAAACTTAAAGGTTATCAGTTCAAGTCCTGCAAAAGCTACAGCCTTGTTAGAAACATATGGATTTACGTTGTTGGTTTGAACTGTGAAAGCAAAGTCTCAGATCAACTCCAATTCTGTGTGCTAATATTTGATTACTCAGTTATTTATCTACAACAAAAGCTTCATCTGGCATTACTGAAGAAGAGGCTCAAAGGACAGTTTTAGAAATGCAGAATTTTTAACACACCAGTAGACTTTCATTTATTGTTTAAAATAAATCCTTTAAAATAAATCCTGAAAATAATTTTTTAAAAAAAACAGATATGTTCCTCAGCCTGTCACAAGGAAGATATGTAACTCTGAGCAAAAATATTTACCCTGACAATCAAAACTTCACCAGACATGGAATTGCACAAGATGGATTATACAAATCTTGCCAAATATAACAAGCAGCACATCCCCTGTGCTGACAAGACTGTGAGGGTGACAGAGACCGTGATTGCAGCATATCCCTTCCATTGTCTATAGGCTTTTTATTCCAGTCTTTCCAAGGGTAGCTTTGGAACGATGAATATAGGAATACAGCACTTTTTCTGCCCAGCACTCAATACAGAAAGGTCTTCAACAGTGTTAACAATAACTGCCACCCATCTACAGGAGCATGGTACTTTGTGTATCTGCAAGCAAATCAAATACAGCTGTCTGCTTCACTCTCGGTGTTGAAAAATAAAATAACCAAAAAAAAAACAGTTCTGAGTACCAAAGGAAAATCCTCATTAGATGAAAAAGGAATGGGATTGTGGATAAAGCTGGAGCTGTGCACTTAAGTAAGTATATTTTATATACTTCAGTGTGTCTCACCTGGAGCCTAATGGGCCCTCTTTTCACAGTCATGGTGGAGGGAGTGTGTAATCTCTGCTTCACCATTTTCAACAGCATCATTGGCCCTGCCAACCCCAGTGGGATGCTGACGAAAAGCAGCGATGGGACCGTCTACATGTGGGACAGCGGTGCATTAGACTCGTACAATAGCACCAGGAGCATGGCCATCCTCCAGGTAGGTGTGGGCGACAGCCTCATTTATAATGATTTGTTTGTGATTCTACAACTCCTTCAGCAGCCTTATGTTTTTTCCCATCACTGCATGTCTGACTTGTACTCATTAATGCTAACTGCATTAAAGCAGGAAAAAAATCAGTGCAATGATATTCTAGTTTGCTTGTGCTTATTATTTTAAACAAATGAAAAAGAGAACTGATTATTTTACATAGCTACTGAAAAAGACAACAAGAATATGATACATGCATTCAGTATTCAGTTTTGTATTATATGTTGCCGTCATTCTTCATTTAATTAAAAAAATTAATATTAAATTTAATATTATGTTGTAGTCACACATTGGTTGGTGTACAAGTATGAAATTAGTATTACAGTACTTTTTACAGGTATATCCCTCACCTAGTTTATGAACACCACAGAAACAAGTATTTATATTTACATGCAACAGCATTTTGTAGCTTCACTTTGGTATAAAACTCCCAACCAGATAGTTAAAAGAAACACCTTTGCTGCAGAAAAACAGAAGAAAATAAAATATAGAGGAATAAACAAACAGGGTGAGCGATATGGATATCTTTCTTGAGTTTTAGCCCTTGAGTACATTGTTGAATGTAAGCATTCTCTAAATAGCAGCTTTATCTTGTGTGCATTCCTGTTTTTTTAATGTTTAGTTTTTATTGGTTTTATTCCCCTGTCGCTTGTGCTAGTCCTCATAGTGATAATCATTGTGTTCTTGTAAATAATTCTTTACAAATTAGCTAAAAAAAAGAGACTTCAAATGTTCTTAAACTAAGAGAAACGTCTTGTTATACTAACCAGCGCAACGTATTGAGGGAAGTTTCTCCATCATCAGGTTAAAATTAGTGTCATTATTTGCTTTTGGACCAAACTACTATTATTTTCACTCTACAGTGAATGGTAGTAGAGGCCGCAAATTAGTAGCTGGTTTCAAGATTACATTATTCAAAGAAAATGGGAAAGAATGTGTGTATTTTTGGGCTTGTCCAAATGATCTGAAATTGAAAATAAAAAAGGTCAGAAATGGTAAACAGAAATGACTAATAGTGAGTGAGGAGGGAAAAGGATGTTGTCTTATTCCAGATAAAGTATTGTTATTGTAAAAAAAATCTGTGTTTAGGGAAATGGAATTGCACAAGAGAGATATGTTCCCACCAAACAATACGTTAAACAACATGAACAGATAAACCCTGTTCCTCTGTGCAGGTCAACAAACTCATCACCCATTGTGTTGGTTGGTATATAAGGGTGATGGAGACAGCAGTCACTAGGTGTTCATTTTATTCTCCCCAGAAAGTGTCTGAAAGATGGATGCAGGCAGCATGATCGTGCGCATTTCACTGTGTGTGGGGCTGGTGTGCGGCCAGGCAGACAACGTGGCTCAGCACATGTCGGAGGCAGAGAAAGGCAGCTGCTGCCAGCAGTGCCTCTTCTCGGAGTTGCACCAGCTGAAGGCCCACGTGGAGCAGCTGCAGAATGAGCGCACAGGTACTACACTGTTACTTATTCCCCAAGTTTCAGAGCGGTTGCAGAACAAATCTTGTTTCAAGGCAGTTATATTTATATCAGTGACTTCACAGAGGTCTTGACATGCCTTATACGATTTTGATTTCAGCTATTCCTAAGGTGGCATTTTCTGCAGCCCTACGGGTTTCTGGATCTGGGAACACGGGGCCTTTCCAGACTAACACTCCCATTAAATATGAAAATGTTTTTGCCAATTTTGGAAGTAGCTACAACCCATCTACAGGTATTTCTGTGTGGTGTTACAATTTTAGTGCTTTATTCTGTGTATGTCATATGTGTTATACAGCATACAACCCAGTATACGACACACGATAGAGTCAATGTTATATCAAATCATATGTGTATATATCATGTACAAACTCTTTTTGTTTTCTTTGGGTGTTTTGCAATTTAACAAAAATAAGGTATATTTTAGCACCAACTTATACAGCTGTATGGAACACTGAAGTGGTGTGTCTATAACCTTTGCACTGGAACCTGTCAACAAAAACACCCAGATTATGTCCCTAAAAGAAGCAGAAAAATAAGCAAATGATAATAATGCACTGTTTAACACTGCTGTACCACATGAGGAGATAGTCAACATTTCGAATCTCTGTGATAGAGAAAAGTCCCTATTAGGTTAATCATATTCATGAAGAAGATGACAAAGTTGAAGTGATGGACCATTTTTTCCAAACCCTAATTTCTGTTTATATGCAGGAATATTCACAGCTTTGGTGAAGGGTGTGTATTATTTTCACTTCACTGCTTTCAACAACATTGCTGGAACGGCTAACACCAATGTGGTGCTGATGAAAAACAGCGAGAGGACCGTCTCCATGTGGGACAAATCTGCACCAGACAGTAATGACAGTGCCAGCTGTGCGGCGGTCCTCCAGCTTGAGGTGGGGGACAGCGTACACGTCCAGCTCATGGCCGGCACCCTTGTGTACGATGACATGGGATACTACAATTCCTTCAGTGGCTTCCTGCTTTTCCCCATTACTGCCTGAGCCAGCCTTACACATATTAATGCAAAAATGTCCACTAAAGTACATTATTAATCATTAACAGTCATTTAAAAAGGCCTTAAAGTGCTATAATGTTAGCTTTGTTGATGGCTTTAAATTGCAAAGAAAAATGTTACAAAAAAACCTTGTATTGTTTTTTCTTCTGTACTATCATCTCAACATATGGTTCAGCTTTCTTAGCACAAAATGACATTCAAACGTAATCCGTGGTGGCACTGTGATTTGAGGGGTTCTCTCGTACGTATTACAAAGCTGTTTTTTTTTTTATTTCTTCAGAGAATTAGACAACACGTATCATTGATCATCAAGCATTTACAGAAACTGGCATAGGCATGAGACATGATCTCTGAAAGGAAGTCAAGCAAAAAAGGTATAAAAGAGTGGTTAAAGCATATAGATAAGAATCAAATGAAACTGATTGTGAAGAAAAATGTATCAAAGCCTGTATTGCTGAAAATGAAGATGGTGGCTACTTAGGATGAGGGTTGTCAAAATACGTAGAAGACCTTTAACATTTTCATTTTCTGCTGCCACCTGTCCTCAGTAATCCTGAGTACTGTGAGGCGACAGAGAGGTTATCCTACCACTAGGGGGCGATGACATAAAGTTCTGGCAGATGCACCCTCTGGCGCGTGATCATACAGATGGAGCTTTACCTTATGCCTGATCCTGGATAAAGTGTGTAGTGTTGCATCACACCTCTCATCATTGCACCTGTAGGTGCATCACCGTCTCTCTGCTGAACGTTGTGTTGGCTGCCAGGGAAGAGCAGGTTTCACATGACACAGTGAGCGAGTGAATTGATACACATAGGTGGCAGTTTTAATGTGAATAACTGTTTTTGACCTAATTTGGTTGTACAGTTGTCATCAGGTAACCCAGAGATCCAGTTTATCAGTCTTATTAGGGATACTTGTACTGAAAGCTTCAGATAAACTTCTCAGAACAGAGTTTTTGCTCATTTTCAAAGTGCATTTGGTAGTTTTTCACAGTATGTTGAGTAAATGTATTTTGTGCTGTGATTATCATATTCAGGGTGTCACAGAGTTATATTGGGTAGTGCTGGGGCTTCGCAATGTCTGTATTGTGTGTGTAGATTTGGATTTGAATTCAGCTCAGTCTGTGTGGAGTTTGTACATTCTCCTCCTGTTTATGGAGGTTTCCTTCAGATGCTCTGGTTTCCGCCCACAGTCCAAATACATGTGTTTCAGGTGAACTAGGGACACATAATAGTCCTTAGTGTTTGTATGAGTGTGTGTTGTTGCCCTACAGTGGACTGGTGTCCTCTCCAGGGTGTGCTCTGCCATACATTTTGTGGTGCCAGGATAGACTCTGGACCACCATGACTGTACTCGACAAGTGGTCGATGACGATGGGGAGTAAAATTGTAAAAAAAAAAAAAAAAAAACTGACAAGTTGACTACTTCAGATGCAGTGCAGGATATGCAGATATATTAAAATATGATAGCCAGGCATTGTGTATGTAAAGAAGCCAATAGATAGTGTACAAAAAATGTTTATAAGCTTGCTGATTTTCTGGACCAGGCAAACTCTTTAATCATGTTTATGGAATCTGGCATCAGGGTAGCACACAGGGTTAAATTTAACATATTTGCACAGGATAGGCAAGTGCTGAGGGTCATCAACATATAATATGAAGGTCTGCAGTCTCAGCTACTGTTATGTTACACTTGATCACACTACCTGGGGTAAATGAATACAATTATCCAGGTATAAATAAATGAGTAGATCACTGTATGCCCAATAAACCCACCCATTATCCTTAACTGCTTTTCCTGGTCAGTCTATCGCAGGGTAACTGTATGGCCCTCATTATTCAAACTTAAAACTGTAGGTAACTTTGGAGAAAGCATTAGTTAAATAAAGAACAATAACAATATATGAAGACAGATTTAGTTTTTTCAGCCAACAAAATCTAGAAAGATATCAGACTTTATGTACGTTCAGTAACACATGTATGTCCACATAATGTTTCATTATATCAAAGCCTTTAGAAAACCACACTCAGAGTTAAAACTTTCACTCACAAGCTGATTCTTTCTAGCTGAGGGTCAGAAGAGGGTTCTGAAAACCTTTGTTTCATATTCTGATATCAAAAATCAAGATCAGTCCCCCCCCCCCCCCAGGTTGTCTCTCACACAGGAAGTGAGCTCTAGCTTCCTGTTTTGTTTTCTCCTCACTAAGATGTAAGTTGTGGGCACTACCCGCCGTAAAAAAAAAAAAAAAAAAACAATTATTTCTCTATTCTCTGTCTGCATAGCCTTGCGGTCAAGCTGCACAAAACGTGTTCCCCTTTACCTCTCAGTGCCTTTTGCACCTCCCATGTGGTTAAAACGATTTCACATTGAAACAACAAAAATGTTTACTTGAGGTTTTGCGGGTTTATCAATTGAAGACTTAATTACTGACGCTCGTGCAGCAAAGGGTGCGTGTTTTTGCCCTGATGCGGCTTAAGCCCAAAAATGCGTTGTATGCTCTGTACGTGTGTGCAGCACCGGGCTCAACAGTGCGCGCTACCTACAGTTGCCATTTTTCACGACACATAGTGCCGCCACATCCCGCTCTGAGGACTTCCATCTTTCCAGAGGCCTGCAAAGGATGCCCTTGAGCCTGGTGTATGCAGACATTGGCACGGTGTTCACTGCATTTATGCACATGAATTTCTGTACCTCTTTAAAGGGACTCTGTGAATTTGTTCTGTGAAAAAGATTACATTGTCATAAATCTTTTTCCAAGATGCCTATGAGATGCTAATAAAAAGAATATTAACCGATGCAGTGATAAGTGCATCCCTGAGTGCCTCAGGCTGTTGAATATTCATCCTTAAATTTCACTGCAGTCATATACAGTACTGTTTAACATAACAAGGAAGTCACCATTTGATCAGAAATATACACTCTAGCGTATATTTCGAAAATTTTGAATTTACATCGTGTGTAGGAAATAGTTGGGTCACTATGGTGCCTACATTTTGTGTTCACACAAAGCCAAACCCACTTTTCTTTAGCTTGTATGTTTAATATTTTATTAATTAAACTTGTAAGATCAGACGTGTAGACTGAGCAGGACTCGGGTTATTTAATCGTCCAGTTTTCTTTACCTTCTTTACCTGTTGCTTCAGTTCGTAAGCTTAATATAGTTAAACACTGTAAATATTTTACTGACATGCACAAATATTAATTTTGCCTGCGAATAAATGAGGCAGTGGTGGCAGTGTAACAAAAAAACGGGACTTTTTAAAAAATATCCTATATTTTTTCTTGACTTACGTTTATGGCAAACGGGTGTAAAAATTTGTTATGCGCCTTCATAATGTTCCTCTGGGAGCTGTTTGCACACTTTGAATACAAAATCTGAGGCAACGAGTCTGTCTTTTTAACATTTAATAAAAGTCAGTTTAATAAAACATTTTTAATAAAAACGCGTGTAAACATAACTTGAACATCTTAGAATTGTTTTCGCCAATATTAAATGCAAGTTGTAGTGTATATTTCTGTGTGGTGAATTGCTGAAATCGAAACTGGGTTTAAAAAAAGAACATTTATTTCAATATCAAACTTTCACTTTTAGATCCTCCCCCTCCTTTTCACCACCCAGGTGACCACGTGCACGCGCGCCGAGCTCCGTCTCCCGGCTTGCTGGGTGGAGGGGGGGCGGCTCGACACACGAGCGTCTGCGAGACCCAGACGGCGGGCCGTGGCGCGCGGGGATGAGCGCAGCGTGCTGCGCGAGACCGAGGCCCGGCCACGTAGCGCTGCGGCCAGAGGCGGCGCGAGTCCGTGCAGAAGGAGAAAAAATGCAAAAGACGCGCAGAAAGTAGGAGGAAAAAGGAACAGAAAATAAGAAACATTAATAACACAAAAAATAAAACGTGTTCCCGTGCACGGCGAGGAGCAGCGGGCGCAGGTACGGCGAACTAGCGCGATGTTTGCAGCCCCGAATCCCTGCAGCACTGATTGCGCGCGATGAGGAAGAGGGCGCTCGCGCCGAGGGTGAGTAGTCACGCGCGCGTACCCGTTTGTACACATACATCGCTGGCTAGCTGCAAGTTTAAAATGCATATATATAAATATTGTTTTTAAATGTGACCGAGGTGTCATTTTTAGCTGACAGTAACAGCGACGACGGTGGCGCTGTGCTAATGTCACTGTGGTGGAGAAGAAAATGGCCAACGCGTGTGGCCCGGCGGAGGGAAGCCCGATTCCTGTCAGGAATGTGTTGTCATTCGGGCTCAAAGGGGGCAACCGGGAACTGTTGTTCCTGAGGTAGAAATGTACAAAGGCGCTGGAAACCCAGCACACAGATGCCGAGAAGCTCCTAACGGTGTGCGAAAGGGGGTTGTGGCCGGGGGTCCGAGAGCAGCCAGAGCCGGGAGAGCTGCAGCGGCCGCTCCGCGGCGGAAAGTGAAAGTGCCCCGGCCTGAGGCCGAGCCGCGGTTTCCGCGGCACTGCACATACCGTGTGTGCTTGTCCGGCGCCACATTCCCGCACCTTTCCTGCCCTGCACGCTGCGCTCTGTTGCGCTTTTTCAGCATTTGTCTGCAAGCACGCAGCTAGGCAAGCACCTCTGTTTGTTTGTTTAGCTAGCTAACTTAGCCACCGTGCAGCCCGGCCTGCTGGCCAAACACTTTCTTTAATGGTTTTTAACCCTTTGCATGTGTCAGGATGCCCGGATCGCGACCCTTGGTGTGTGTCGGTGTATGTGTATGTGTGGGGGTTGGTGTGTGGGGGGGGGGGTTCACCGTGGCGCACGTGGGGGACCAGGGTGGTGCGAGTATTGGGTTTTTTTTTTTTTTTTTTTTTGGGCCGAGGTGCACACACTGCTAGCTGAGCGCAGGCCTTTGGCTGGACTCCATGGCCGTCATGCCTGGACAGTGGGGCTCTCTGTGGGACAGGTAGGAGGACAGGAGACTTCCACACCTGGCTGTTGTGCACTCCTTTTTTGCTCATTCCGTTTTTATCTAGTGCTACTTCGAAATTTTTACTTCTTTATGCAGCATAGTATTTTTGAGTTTAATAATTACCTGTGCCCTGATCGAGTACATTACAGGACCAGGGAGCAGGGCTTGAACCAAAAATGAAGTTACAGGTGTGTTTCTATAGGCATTGTTTTGTCATTGTAGAGCCGTATTGTGTGTGTATGTGATAGAATTGACAGTGTGATATGGGTATTTACAGGAGGTACAGTAGTGCTTAGTGGTGTTGCCTTGCAATCATGGATGAGTAAAAATAACTGGGCTATACATTCTCGTACAGTCCGATGTTTTACTTTCTTTCTGACTGCATGTGCTGTTTGGCATCAGGGAACATCACTGCGTGAATCAAGGTGAGCTCAGATTTTCTATTCTCAGTGCAGTGAAGGTGCTGGCAATATGTGAAATTTTCAAAGTTAGTTGTGCGGGGTCATTAGTTAGGATTTTTCCCCCTTGTGAATATCAACAGATAATTTGCCGCCCATTTCAGTTTTGATTCACGCAGGGTAAATTGCAAATGCCGACATGAGTGTGGTACTTTCAGAATCTGCAGATACTTTTGTGTGGTTATTGCTGTGACCGGTTAACTTTTTTTGTTTTTAGTAATGTTCCTGTAATTATTTTCAGAAAAATCCACACAATGTATAAACAAAACTAATTGAATTTGTTCAGTTGACATTGCTTTCTAGTCTACAACAAGCCTTAAAGCTATTTCCTGTGGTTGAATCCATAATTATTTTGGTAAATATGTAGTAGGTCAAATAACACTCAATTTCTTTTTCCTATTCACAAAGTCTTCTATTTTTTTGACACTTTCACATGGCTTTGAACATATCATATAATGGGTTTGATTATAATTTTTGCTTAGAACTTAAGGCTGCCAAAAGATGCTGTGCACACAAAGTAGAACAAAGAGTAAAAAGCTGAACTCAAATACTGGTAACTGGTACATAACCAGGCAGATGGCTGGAATTGTCTTTTTGTGCAGATTGAGGAACAGTGTGGTGTGCAAAGTGACCAGGTACAGGTGTCCTCTGCTTTTGCATTTGAGCCCAAGAACCTTCCGCTAGGTGCGAGTCTGCAACTCTGTGTAGTGATGTGAGTTGCAAACCTATCGGTGCCATGTTATAAATGGCACTGTGCTTTTGAGATGTGCTAGCGGACCACCAGGTGCACCTGAATCAATGTCAGAACTTTGTGACTGAGTTATGTTGTCTCTTTTGTCTGCTTAAAAAGGGGGTGGTGTATAAAAACACTCATAATTTTTTATTGGGGAGCTGATTACAGAAAAGAAAAGGTTTTAAAAGGAGAAGTGTGAAAGTAATCACTCTGCAGTGAGAACTACAGTTGAACCAGAAATTGTGCTGAATGTCCAGTTCACATGTCGGTACAGTTCGGTCATGGTAACCTCGGCAGAGAGGTGGAGGGGGCCGCTAAGTGAAAGGCAAACTTCCAGCGTGGGTTGTGACAGAGACCTGAGGTGGGTATCTGCTTCTCGTGCGCTGTAAGAAATAGAAAATACGTTTTAGTGTCCCCTGTTACCATGGGGACCATTATTAATATACTTTGTGACTAATTGCAAAATATTGCATAATATTGCAAATATTGTCTGAGCAGGTTTTGGAGGTCTTCCTGTAATGTCTCTTGAATAGTGTTTGTTTTGATAAAATAGTTTTATGGAAATAGGATTTTTCCCCACAGGGAAGTATCCCTTGAACAGTTATTAATAACGTGGAGTCGTGTTGACCTGGACAACGAATGTCCAAGGAGAGCTTTCCTCCAGAGATGCAGAAGCTGTGTAGCATCCAGACTTGTGCGATCATCTGCCTGAGCTGCACACTTGTGCACACATGCAAGACTGCAAAGGGGCACAGTTTCACACTTGTATGCTCACACTGTCACAGTGCGTAAGACACTGCCAGCCATGCTGAAACCTTTCGTTCAGTGGTTCAACTGCGGTCTTTCGGAGTCCGCAGGGGAAAAAAAATCAGGTGCAGTTTTACATCATTAATAATTCTTATTTATTTATTGTCAGTGAAGCTGGAATGTATAGCAAGCTGGGATTTGAGCACAGAAATGTTTTGGACAATTTTAAAAAAGAGTTGTGCGATAGTGAGCGGAAGATCTGTTCCAGACAGCCTCCTTTCTCTGATCGTCTGATGTCGGTTCCAGAAAACGGTTCAGAGCACTGGGGCGACCTCAGTGATGTGATGGAAGACGTTGTCTTGTGGTGGTTTCATTTTTCATTAAATGAATGTTTCATCTTCAAATCACTTACAACCCCTTTGTTTCTATTCTTCAATTTTATTTTGAATCTACATTATTCTGTTGCTGAACAAATAGCATATTTGGTTACTGCTAAAGAATTCTATTTTGAGATTGTAAAAAGTAAACAAGTTATCTAATTTATTGAATAGTTACAGTCCCAAAGATTTATGCTTTATTGCTCAAAGACGCTGCTTGGTTATTACAAAGACATGAGAAACCCAAGTTTTTTTTTTTTTTCAGAAGGAAATGCATTTTTATCGTAATGTTAGGGTTGTTTACTCACATTTACACTATACTAGTAAGAATGTTGTTTGATTTATCAAAGATTTATGCTTCTCGTGGTCATACAAGTATTGCTCAAAGGTGCTGCTTAGCTTTTCTTTTAAGATGTTGTTTCAGAACCTTAATTTTGGCTCGTTTTGCCCATTTTTCAGAAGGAAAACATGATTTTATTTTTTTAAATTGTGCATTGGAGAATTGATATGTATGATTTGAGCCTTAACACTTCAGGTTACTAATTTTGTTACTGGTATTCTCTAATATTTGATAAAAATATTGATGAGATCAAATGTTGATCCATCCACATCAAAGTACGGTGCTTGCTGTACTGGTGGAGTTCAGAATGAGTCACGTCTTTGGTGAGTGTCAGAACGTAACTAACGCCATGACCTCAGCGGTCCTGTGGTGCGTGCCACGAGCTCCCAGGGGGTCCAGAATGGCCCTGTGTTGCTGCTGGGCACGGATGTATGGCAGTATGTTTGATCTGGTCCCTTTTGACGATGCAGGGATTTCTCCCCCGCTCCAATTTGCCGTACGGCAGTGATGTAATTTCGGCCGCAGCAAAAGTGTTCATTTTTAGAAAGCTTTAAACGAAATCGGTCAACCTGTCCTTCTCGTTGATTGAAACCTCTCTGGATTTAATCATGTGTCATGTTTGGGGAAAATGACTTTGATGTTTAGATGACACCTTGTGAGAACCTGAGGTTTTAACAAGTTGCCTTCACCAAATTCCAACAGTCCTTGAAACCAGTATTTTTGAAATACAGCTGACGACTTGATTGAACGTGTTCTCTTTCAGCTTTTACCTTCATTTTCTTTGCTCTGGTATTGATGAAGTGTTTCTCACAGTGAAAGGGATTTTAAACAGTTGGCAAAGCTACTCTGCTGCCTCTCATTGGGTTATGGGTTTCCCTGCAAATGGAGCTTTGCCAGTACATTTCCACAGAATCGGGTAAACAGAACATCTTAGGCTATATTTGTAAGCCATAGGCTTACTCTTAACTTGAGCTCTTTAAACTGCATAATAATGGATTTTTTTTTATTTTTTATGGAAAGTTTAATTTAAGCTTGTAATTTTCTGAAAAATTAGAGCAGGCATAGCATCGCAGTGTTTTTATGAACAGCATGAAACAAACAATATTAACACTTCATACAACCATCTGTATTTTTTTTTTTTTTTTTTTTTTTTTTTTTGGTCTAGGGAACCTTTACCCCAGGGGAAAACTACTTCTATGTGCAATTTTTTTTTTCTTTTTTGTGTTTAGTAGTATTTTGTTTTTCCATCAGACTTGTGTACTGGAACTTAATCGGGAACGATGAGAGAAAAATGCTACTATTTATGGTCTGTAGAGTTCATCTTGTCTGTTTTTGAATAAGTATTAATTGAATGTGCCACTGTTAGATAATCTGTATTGAAATTTAATTCCCCTTATTGTTGCTGGGAATACTCATATCTGTTTATAACTGGAAATAAATTTGCATTGCTGAGTGCGATAACAGTTCTGTTGGGACAGAACTCTGTAGTTGTTGTCCCCTTGACTCCTACCCCTAGCCCTAGCACACCCTGTGTTAGAGCCCTTGTGATACTTGACCAATAACTTGGTGCTGACTCCCAGATTTGTGTGTCATCTGTGTTTATCTATCTGTATCTGTGCTTACTTAAAGTAATGGATTAAAATGTTGTGTCTGTTTCCTAGGTTGCTGTGCACTAGATTGTATAAGTAAGCCAACTAAATGTTTTTGTTTCTATCCAATCTCAGTACAGTGGTCTGCAGACTGAACAAGATGCTTTGTGCTTGTGTGGCTTGGTGAAGAATGTCTGGCAACTGTGGGGTTGGTACCAACATGTCAGATGCCAGCATACCTCAGACAGTCCTACTGGCAGTGATGTTTTAGTTTGCCTGTCAGTAGCTCAACTGCACCTGGAGGCAGCTTGCAAACTGACCACCTCGCTTTAGTAAAGGCAGAGATGGAGAGGTGTCTGAGTTAGAACTTACAACTGCAGTGATCAGATGCCTTTTGCTCTGTAAATATCATGTGTACCAACAGCTATATGTACTCTGGACATTTCTCTAGAAAAGGCACTGACAGTTGACAACCCCTGCTATGTTGAGGACATGGCCTTGGGTACACTTATGTTTCCTGGTTGCTGTTTCGGAGGGAGTTAAGAAGCGGTGCTGAGGCGTTGCTGGGTCTGCGCCCTCGGCTCTGATAAATAATAGCCCAGCAGGGGCTTTGCGTACAGCAGCTGGTCCACGCCTGCCACTTCCTCCACAGTCATCCTGTCATGTGGCCAGGGTTCAGAAGTGAAACTGTTGTTGATGCTGGATGGCAAGTTTAAGAGCAAATACATATTTTTTGAATCTTCTCTTTTAAAAGCACATAGATTTTATTTTTTTTAAGTTTCTGTAGCAGAATAGCAGTCGGGGGCATCAGTGTTAACATACTGCTGGTTGTTGTCCTGCTTCATTGCCTCCTCAAATTTGCACCATTCACTGTAGTCTGAACTGATCATATTCTTTGAAGATGGCAATTTGTGTCTCTTTCTAGCGAGTGAGAGGTTTGAAACTTGTCATCAACTTGTTTGAGCACCTTTGCCAAATGCTAGTGAGTTCTGTCACATGACAAACTCAATTACCCCTGCAGAAAATGCTAAAAAGTTAACCTGAAGTTTGCATCTGTTTACAGGGTCCAAACAGTCTCTGTATGTGCAGGGATGTGGCTGGTGTGAAGCGAGAGCCACTCCTTACGGGCCTGTGTCTTACAAGGGAGAAGCATCCTAATAACGGTTCTTGTTTCGTTGCCTCTTGAAACAGAGATTGCGCCCCCCCCCCACAACCCACCCCAAACTAGTCACTTAGTTCCTCACTTAGAGAGGTAATGTGAGATGCCTCTAAGCTGAGAAGTAAAGGTGATTAACATTTATTTTTTAAGTGTTTATTTTAACCGAGCATCTGTTGGTAGTGCCACCCACAGAAAGGTTCGTTGTGAGAAGAGGAAATCTGGCAAAGACTTCTTTCAAAATGACTCTCAGCAAGTTTCACACAAGGTCCTCGAGGCACTCCTGCGGTGAGCTCCCAATGGCCCAAGCAGGAGCAGAACCATCGGGGGTCACCGCGAACTTGTCTGTGTGTGTGAGAATGAGTGAAAACTAGAGAAAGCATACAAATGCTTGTGAGTAGTACACTAAAATTGCCTGTCTCAGGATTCATATACTTTCACACCTAAGTGTCACCTTCTGACTACTGAGCCTGTGGCATCTCTGTGGGGTGCATGCACTTGTGCGGGCGCACACATAAACACAAAGGCTGGAAAAAAGAGAAGCAATCGTGGGGACTCTGGACATGTGAAACATGACAGCTGTGTTGTTTCTTCCTTGTATTGTTGAGTCACTTGAGAAGAGTAAAGAGCTAAAAGGATGGTGGGCTCCTTTGGCTTATAGGGCAACTGGTGCTCCTCCTCAGCGCTGGTTCACACCTGCGGCCTGGCGTACTTCTCACATTTGCCAGCAAAATGAAACTTCTCCTAAGAAATGTAATAAATCCCTGTTTATGAATTTTGTGTTGCCTTGGACAAAAGTGTCACGTGGATAAATAACAGATCTTTCTGCATTTGCACACTCACTTTGGGACACATATAATGGTTCTCTGGAGTGTGGGAAACTGCAGTAAGTTACTGTCACAGCTGCCAAAACCGTTCTAGGCCTCACCTGTTGCAAGGAGAAGCAAGTTGCCACATGCTGAGAAGTCCTAACAGTTGTTGGGATTCCTTTAAAAATGTGAATTGGCCCAGAGGTCCTGCTGCGAGCTGGCAGGCTGCCTTCATCTTCAGTCTTTGCTCTGCAGCACAAATTAAATCCTCGGCCAGGTCACCTGCAGAATGACCCCAATTAAGAGCACTGGGTGTGACAGCCGACATTAACTTAACTCCCGCCCCTGTCATGACAACCAGCGGTGGGAGTGTGTTTGGCTGGGTGTGCGTATGTCTGTGTGTGAGGGAGACACACGCTCTTGCACACTTCAGTGTGAGAGATGGAGGAGTTGTAGAGCAGCATAGCAAATATGAGCACAGAAGTAAAAGATTTGAAATGTGTTGCAGTCCTGTATTGTGGCACTTTAATTTTGGGCTGTAAATCAAGTTTGATCAAGTGCATTGAAGCATAAGCTTGTTGATGTTATTTCAATATGTGGAAGATATGCGGGTTTTCCTGAGGGAGTCAGTGTTGTTCAAACCTTCTTCCACTAACACTGTATGTCTTAAAATCAACCATTTGTAACACAAGGAAACTAAGTTCTGGAACAGCTGCAATCCAGTTTATGTACATTGCATTTATTTGTTTTAATGTGTTGGGTGCGTGAAGAGTTGTATTGAATAATTTTTAAAAAAATTTTCTTCCAAAATTGCCAACAATTGGTTTTTTTGTTTTTCTTCTGCTTGTCTTTACAGATGATGCAGTACCTTATTACTCTGCACTTGTTTGAGTTTCCTGTTTCGATTAATGAGAACAGTCACACAATTGCATCCGGTGTCAGTTAAACAGTGCGAACCGATGAAGGTAAAATGTTTGGTGGGAAAAGGGGTGTGTTATGGCTTTTTTATTTTTCTGAGAGGATGTTTTCAGAAGCTTAAAACCGTTGAGCACCAAAACCCTGGCCTGTTTCTGTGTTGACTCAGCACTTCCATCCAGTGATAAAGTTGGAGAGGGCTCACGCAGGTCAGAAGGGTCATGGCAGGCCCCACCAGGCAGGTGACAGTTGCTTATTTATTACAGGCACGGTTTCTTAAAGATCCTGCCCAATAAATATGGCTGCCAGCTAATCGCGCGTGTTGTCTTGACACACTCGTGTGAATGGCAGATGAGCCACAACTTGTCTTAAACTCTTCAGTAGCATGACTTTAGTAGTAGCTGTTACTTATTGTTTGTATCTCACACGTGCATTACAACCAGTCATTCATTATGTTGCTCAGTGTGTGGGCGTTTACCTAAAATAGTACCAGAAACTGCAAGAGCTGACTTGTGTTTTCCTTGAGTGGAGATGTTCCCTTTGTGATACACTGGTGAAGGTTGAGTTGGACAGACGTGACCGCAGAAAGAAATTGGTGACGTTTCAAGATGCCTACTCTTAAAACACATTTTCACCCCCTGCTCTCTTCCTGAGTATTCTCTTTAAAGAGTTTTTACGTTGACCTTCACAGAGACCTTGTCGTACCTCCTCTGAAAGTTTCAGCGGTTGCAACTGACAAATCTTGGTTTTTGTTATTTATGGATGTATTTTAGCTGCATTTGGCAATAGTTATTGCCTAAATTTGTCGAGGAGAAATTTGGAAAGAAAAAAAAAGTGGTCTTCAACATGATTTGCTGTGTAATATTTTGAGACCATCTGATAAAAGCCAGCACTGTGCTCTTCAGCTACTGCACTGTTTTGATTGCTGTCTGAAACAGGTAGACCCTTGTGTACGTCTGGTCTTCGAAGCACGGTAACTGTTCAGTTGTATAATAACCAAACCGCAGGCCTGTATTGGAGACCCTGTGCAGTTTGGTATCAGTTTTTGTCAGCCTCTGCCTGGGGATGCAACTCGTCACCATTTGGTGCGACGAGCTCTGTGCTCTTCACTTGCACTATGCGTTAGGAACAGGGCTCTCCGTTGCATGCGGTTCTTTTGCCGCAGAGGAGGAGTACTTGTGGTAAGGCACTTGGTGGAGATTTCCATCTTGAGCACATCGCAGGTCTCTGGTTTCGCTTTTTGTGAAAGTTTCCCACCATTGTGTGTGCAGGAGAAAGTGGGGCATCAGGGAGGATGGCGGGGATGAGGTCCCATTTCTTGTCCTGTGAGCTCAGGCTTCTTGACGTCATTCTTGCACTCTGTCTCTTTCACAGGTCCTAGGTCCCCAACTGCTGCAGGAACAGGCCGGACGGGTTCCCCAGGCACCTGCTAGCCCGTGAGTTGAACGCCTGCTCGGTCCCTCTGGGGAGCAGAGTTGCACGCTGAGCCATGCCTGCCTTGAGTTCCCGCTGTGAGGACGAACAACGCTGCTGAGGGAGCAGCCTTTCCGACGGCATCTCGGCACTGCTCCGCCGTCTCCTTGGCATTGCAGCCAGTGTCAAGCTGCCGTCCATCATGACCAGTTACAGCTAAATCGCCAACAGCTGTATGAACTGCATACATCTCACTTTATAACTTTTTAAAATTGTTACTTTCATTAGTATCTATTGTTGATTTGAGGCGGAGATTTGAAAATCTTGAACTGGAACTTTTTCTGAATCTGTAGAACCCATGGCAGCCGGCTTTGGGTAAGAGTAATACTCGCCATTCTTCAACCCTTTTCTTTTAGGAGGGGTGTGGGGTTAGAGCGACCCCCAGCCCCTCCTTCAGGATTTTTTAGGGTGGTTCAACGGTTTTTACAAACACAACAGCAGCAGCAAAAAAAGGCAATACAGGCACCAATAGACAGCTCCTCCTTCTCTTTGTCTCACCTCACAAGCCAAGGCCCAAATGAAATCAGGTCAAGACTTCAAGGAGGAAGTCTCTGCCCCAAACAGTGGCATGATGGCCCAAGACGATGGGCGGAGACCACACATGCCCCAGGCTTACTATCATGCTCAACCCCCTGAGCTGGACCTCTCCGGTAAGCTGTACAAGCGGGAGAGCAGCGGAAAGCCATACTCGGTGCTGGTGGACAATAAGCTGGGGCCCAAGGGCCTCCTGGGAGAGCAGGTCCCCGGGCAGGTGAACCCTGGCCAGCAGCAATCACAGTATTACAGGGAGGGAGGAGCAGTTGGGCAGGAGATGGGCTCCGGGGGTACGGCTGCCCAGCAGGCTGGTGCAGAGACATCTGACGACACCGATGGCTCTGAGGAGGAGGACGAGGATGAGGAGGATGGTGATGACGAGGTAGGGGACTCTTTCAAACGTGAGCAAATAATCGTTGAGGTGAACTTAAATAACCAGACCCTCAACGTGTCAAAGGGTGAGAACAAGCAGGCCTCCCCCCTGACTTCCACCGAGCCCTCAGACAGGGTCAAGTCGAGCGAGGAAGATGAGGAGGAGAGCGCGGACGAGGAAGACGAGAGCGCGGAGGAGGAGGATGACGACGACAATGAGGATGAAGAAGAAGAAGATGAAGAGGAAAATGAGAGCCGAAGAACAAGAGCCAAAAAGTCTCGCAGAAGCGCGATCGGCACACAGCCACAGCGCAAGACCCGCCGGGCAGCCATGGCAGCCACAAGTGCAGCTACTCCAGGTATGACCACCAGGGGGCGGCAGAGGTGCGCAGAGCAGCCCAAGAAGAAACCGCGGCCAAGCCGGGAGACCAAAACGGCTGTCTCCAGGCTAGGCCCTGGTGACACGGCCACGGCTACAGGGAAAGGGGCTGTGGAGGATCGGGAAACGTTGGCATGCGAGAAGTGCCCGCGTGTCTTCAACACTCGTTGGTATCTGGAGAAGCACATGAACGTAACACATCGCCGCATGCAGATCTGCGATAAGTGCGGGAAGAAGTTTGTCTTGGAGAGCGAATTGGCGCTGCACCAACAGACGGACTGCGAGAAGAATATACAGGTACAGGGGCCCTGGGGGTGTAGTGGGAAGTGCTTCCGGAACTCTTCTTTTCTACGGCTATACAGTGACTACTAGTGATACAGACTTTGGGAGGTACAGGCATTTTTTAATAGCATTTTCATTGTCATTTATTTCCCTACATTACCATTTTTCCAGATCAAACACGACCTGTACTTACAGGCACCACCAGTACGTGCCCCAAAACAGTATGAGCATGGAACAACCTTAATTCATCTCACTTCTTCTTTTTGGTCTGGTGTTTGAGTGCATGCAATCAATTAAAATTTTGAGCACCACGGTACAAGTTAACAGGACTGCTAGGTCCACGATCAGCACCAAATGGGAGTTAGTGTAGGTGAATATATATTTATATTTAATACATCTTGAAATTGGTGAAGATAATTAAAATAGTTTGCATGATTTATCATGGTTATACACAAGGTTTTTAGAGAACTTTGCTTACAAATAAATTGAGGAGCATCAGTGACAAACTTATTGTGACTTAACGATAAAAGTGATTTTGTGGTCGAAACAAACACATGCTTCTTGTCTTTACAGCGTTAAGATGAGAATCTTGTGTATAGATTTGTGTTTGAATGCCTTTGAAACAGTATGCCACATTTAAACAGATGACATTCTTTCAGCTGTACCAGAGAACTGTGCAGTCACGTGTCGGGGGGTGGGTACGTGTGCACGTGCAGATCTCACTTGTGCTGAATGGGCCACTGCTTTTCATACAAATGCAACCAGTCCCAATATGACCAGTTCTGTTAAGTGTTTTAACTGCTTTAACGGTCACCAAGAGGTGTTCCGTGTGAGGGCACTAGGTCTTTATCCATGTCTGTCAGAAGGGGGCGCCTCTGCTCCAGAAATCACCTTTGAGCAGTTGCAGTTACTGAGGTCATTATGTTCTGACGTTGTTGGTTATTGACTTGTAAGTAGCACTAGGGCAGTGGGTGGTCCGATAGCTAGAGCCATTTTCTTCCGGACAGATGGGTTCAGGTTCAAATCCATCCCCTGCTGGTGTACCCTTGATCAAGATACTTAGCCTGAATTGATACAGCATGAAAGGGGTAAATAATGAAGTGAATTAACTAACATTGTAGGGCACCTTGGGTAATGGTATCAATTAAATAAAGGTTAATAATTTGAGCAAAAATCTACATATTTTTCTCATATTCCAAATGGTTGATTTTATCGGATGCATCCAGTCTTGATTCAGTTTATTTTGTTGTAGTATTTGCTTACTGTTGACACTGAAAATGTTTTGCATGTTTGGGTGGGGTACAGATGAAACCTTCCAGGGTTTCAGAATGACTCTGTCTTTCCTGCCAGTGTGTGTCCTGCAACAAGTCCTTCAAGAAGTTGTGGTCCTTGCACGAGCATATCAAGATCGTGCATGGCTATGCAGAGAAGAAGTTTGCCTGTGAGATCTGCGAGAAGAAGTTCTACACTATGGCGCACGTGCGAAAGCACATGGTCGGTACGTGGAGAGCAGCAGCTTCCTGCCTCAGATGGCCCCTTCCCTGTTCTAAATAGGGCATCCGTAGTGCGAATAAAAAGTTTGCTTATTTTTCTCTCCTATTAGTTCCTTTTAGTACTAGTTAGTCTTACCAGTTCTGCTTTCTCTTTACTGGTCCCTTCCACAGACCTTGTCAGTATTTCCTCTTACCCCACCACCACCAATGGTTATCAATGGCTCCCTTTCTCGCGTGTGTCCCCACTACAGCTCACACCAAGGACATGCCGTTCACTTGTGAGACGTGTGGGAAGTCCTTCAAGCGCAGCATGTCACTGAAGGTGCATTCGTTGCAGCACTCAGGCGAGAAGCCTTTTCGCTGTGAGGTGAGCCCCCGGCCCCATCCAGTGTGTCCACACAAACCAGCATCTGCGCATCTTTCAGTAAAACATGTACATCCTCCTGAGACCCAGAAATTTATTTTTATTTACTGTAGAGGACATATTTTAGGTGTGAATCTCAAGATGATGAGTGATGGTTCTGTGTGTCTCACAGCTCAGACGTTGCATTCTCGTCGTTTCTAAACTGAAGGGAAAGCTCTTAGCGAGGAGTAATTATTTCTGTATGTTCCCACACTTTTCCTGCCCATTCCAGCCTTGAATCCATGTTTTATTTAGATTGCAGCATATATATAACTTTAAAGGAACAGATGTTGGTGTGTCTGGGCTACAACAGGAAGGATTAGTTTTTTTTTTTTAATTTTCTGATTTTCTTGTTCAAAATACACTGAGGAAATGTGTAACAGTGATTAAGGACAGGGCCATAAAACCTGAAGGCTGCTGGTTTCTTCTAATGCACTCAAGCGAAGAAGCTGAAAATGGTTGCTCCCATATAAAATATGCAGTGGTGTGAATGTTTAGTTCTGCAATGCTCTTTGGACGCAAGTGGTGCCAAAGGAGAGAAATGGGACTTTATTCTGAGCTGTTTGTTCCAGCCAATTTATAGGTAACTGTGAGCAGGGTTTTCATGTTACTCCCCAGCTTGTAAAACTCAAAGACCATACTGTGTAACGTCCATGACTCCCACCAAAAATACTCCCTTTGAATCAGGGGTTCAGTACAGTCAACAAAGAGGTTTGATGCAAATTTATTCTAATTCACTTCATCACAGGTCAGCATAACTGGAATCACTGGTTCACCCCCAGCAGTGTTGTGAGGCCAAGACCAGTGTGGTTTCACATTGGTGAAAAGGGACATTGAGCACACTAGATACACATTTGTTCAATAGTTACCAGTATTGGGAAATTAATTATGAGATCAGCACGTACTGAGTGCCAGTAACACGGTTGAAAGGCCCTGTTCTAAGAGCCCCTTTCAGAAGGAAGAGACGCTGTGTGTTATGAGATCTGGTGATTACACGCAACACGGATTGAGGGCAGCATCCTGGTGCTGACATGGCCATGCTGTTTTGTCTGCTGGTCCAGAAAAAATGATAGCACTGTTCCCCAAATGCATAAATGGATAAATATTTTTCAGCAAGTCTCCCACACATTCGGCTCCTTGCCTGCAGGGTGGTCTGGGTGCTTTCAGGGGATAAATTATCTTTGGAGCATCAGTTGTATTCTTTTTATAAAAATCACAAAGAGTTGCCCTGTACTTTGAGTAAATAAGTGGTTATTTGGTGGTTGCGGTTGACTGCATTACCGTGCTTATTTAGGATATTAAAATAGGATTTGTTTGAAGGGAGGGAATATGTAGTTTACTTGAGAGCAGCTTTGGGAACTTCTGCACAGGCTTCTCCTTGGCCCACACAGCTTTAGGCAGGGTCAGACCAGGCCCTGAACGTGGGGGTGAGCCTGGCCATTTGCCTCGTGCTGAACACCACGTTGAGGCACTGCAGCGCTAGGAATAGAGCTCTAATAACAGGGCACTGAGATTTGGATTGGTGTTTCTACCACCACTGTCATTGAAAAATAAACAATTCCTTGCCCCGCTCCTCGCTAGGGGGTACACTAACCAGGGCTGCCCAGGGAGAGTGTGTTGGTGAAGACAGAGGAACACTGAACACTTAGACTCCCAGTCAATGTTGTTGTCTGTGAAAGTCAAAAATGGGTTGTCATGTAAACCTGTACTGATGGCATAACCCCCCTGCCCCCACTGCAGAATTGTGATGAGCGGTTCCAGTATAAGTACCAGTTGCGTTCCCACATGAGCATCCACATCGGCCACAAGCAGTTCATGTGCCAGTGGTGCGGAAAGGACTTCAACATGAAGCAGTACTTTGATGAGCACATGAAGACACACACAGGTGAGTTGAAGGTTGAGCCACCTGAGTTCACTGAGCACTGTGGTCCAGCACAGTAAAACACCCTGCATGGCTTATCTACCTTTATGTGATTTTATGTTTTGAAAACTCTCTAACTTGTGAAGGCTATTGTATTCAGCCTGGTGCCTTTTTGATGTAATTAGGGTTAAAAGGCTGTGTATTTTACTTGGTCCAGCTACTAAATCCTTGCCAGAGTGGCTAAGGACAGTCATTGATTCTCAAACTGATAAAGAAAATGCCCTTCAAAGTCCAGGTGGTGCTGTTAGGCTCATGGATTTTTTTATTCTTGCTGTACCTCTTGGCCACTGTATTTTGAGCAACTGTTTAGCCTAAGCAGAGATTTCTGCTGTCCAAGGAAAATGCCACGAGTGGGCTGGGCAGAGCTGCCACATGTTTTCACCAGGCAAGAGCAGTCATCTCCCCAACATGGCATTCCACGCAGATGTTGGGGCACCTCAGCTGAGTGGTCCTTCAACAAGCTGTCTCGAGTGGAGGTGGTGTATGTCCGAATTATGGCACAGGCCTTTTGCTGTCACTATAATGACAGGGCAGGAGAGCAACCCCCCAAAACCAGCGCCAGTGCTCTGAATTTGCATCAACTCCACCCCGGCTAATTGAAGGGGACCCTTCGCTTAACCATGGGTGTGTCCTCTTTTTCGGTGCCCTTGTTTTTCCTCCTCCTCCTTTCCTGCTGACTGATTTAGCCCCATCGTGGCCACAGACACACCCAGGTCTCCTGGCAGTCATGCCGCTACTTTTTAATAGTGTGGCAGGTCTGCACACCATGTGGCACGCACCAAGTGCAGCCCATTCCTGTTCTCCTGTCCCTTGTAGTAGTGAAATAAACCACTTTAAGCACTACAGAAATTTTAGTTATTTAAACTGCTCTGCCAACTCAAAAACCTGGTTAAAATCTTTGTCAGGTTTCAGTCTTGAGGTGGAAAGATGTGCTTCTCAAGAAGTGAGTAAGATAAGTGCCCATTTTGAACCTTCTCTCCACTGTTTTCAGAAGGAGCGATGTCCTTTGTCAGTCTGTCATGGCTGTGAGAGATGTTTATGGATGACAGATATTCAGGAGGGAAGAGGTGATAGTTCAGCAGTTTTGCAATGTCGACAATCTGGAAAATCATCTTTGGCTTTATCAGCATGGCAAGAATTTTTTTTGTGCCGTTTGGAAACATTACCATTTCTAGAAAATCTCAGTGCTCCCTTTTAAAGTTCAGTCTGTTTGATGTCTGAGAAAACCCTCTGTTTTAAATAAGTAATAGTTTGCAGGGGTAGACAATATGGAAACAGATGAATGAGAAATGGAATAACAGCTGGGCTACAGCCTGAGTTTTCTTGTCTACAGTCTTCTGTATTCACTGTCATAAAGCATTAACGTGTTAAAATATGTTTGTCAAATGTTAATTACACAGCTAGCAATTTGGGAACGCTATACAAGAAAAGAATTCAGGCTGAGATTTTAACTACAGAATTGGGTATATTCAGTTGTTTATCACCAATAAAAATGGTAGTTTATTTAGGGCTTGCATAAATCGTTTTCTGAGCTCGGCTATAAATGAGCAGATGGCATGGTTAGTATGAAACATCATGTGGTCGTGTCACACTTTAGAAATGGAATTTGAGCCAGTTAGACTAGTTCTCTTGCTGTTCCATCAAGTTTTGTTCCCAAGACTGAGTTGGGCTTAATTTTAATTTTTGGGTTTGCAAGTGGAGTGAGTGGGACAGTTTCAGCATTCGGGCTCCTCTGTTGTGGGCACAACACCTTTTACATTCCTCTCAGACTGAACCCCTCCCTTCTTCCTGTCATATTGTCCCGCAACAGGAGAGAAGCCCTTCATCTGCGAGATTTGTGGGAAGAGCTTCACGAGTCGGCCCAACATGAAGCGGCACCGGCGGACACACACGGGCGAGAAGCCCTACCCCTGCGACGTGTGTGGCCAGCGCTTCCGCTTCTCCAACATGCTTAAGGCCCATAAGGAGAAGTGCTTCCGGGTCACAAGTCCTGTGAACCTGCAGCCAACTGGCCTCCCCCTCCCACTTCATATGCCCGCCCCTTCCTCTTCCTCTGGCCCAGCCCCATCTGGCCCTAGTCCCAACCCAGGGCCCCCCCCAGTGGCATCTTCCGGCCCTTCGGCCGCCAGCTCTCCAGCCCCCTCTGCACCTCTTGGCCTCAGCTCCTCCGGAGGGCCTGGTCTCCCATCTCGGGCAGTGGGACACACTTACACGCAGCTGCACCTGCATACGCACCCCACCCACCAGCACCACCAGCATCACCACCACACCCCACACCCTCCGCACCACCATCTCCCTGTGCCACCAGTCTCACACCTGCCACCACCTCCTGCCCTGTTCAAAAGCGAGCCTCTCAACCACCGTGGGCACGAGGACAGCTACCTGCGCCACATGACCACCCCAGACAAGAGCACAGGTGGCCCCCAACACCAGTGAACTATCAGGAGACTGTGAGCCAGCAGATGGACAAAGAGAAAGAAACAAGTATTTTATGTGACAATTTGTCTTTCTTTTCCTGTTGGAATGCTTGTGTTTCCATAACATCCAGAACATGACAGAGATCCTGAGAGCGCTGCACACCAGCAGGGTGTGTGCAACCTCTGCTGTGCTCTCACCTGTGAGCCATTGTGTGTGTGCGTGCATGCGTGCGTGACAGCACGCGTATGATAGACCCATTTTCATAGGACCCATTCTTTCACAGGGTGGGCTCGCGGTGATTGCAGCTGTTGATTAGCGGTCTTGTTCCCCTTCAGTTTCCATTACAGTGCCCTTTGTTCCATTATACCACCATATCCTGCTGTCTCTGTTCAGTAAAATTTGGCAGTGTGTTTGCGTCGGGTGCGTGTGCAGGAGGAATGCAAACATATTGTTCATATAAGTTACAGAAAGCAAATGTCATTAAGGTGTTGTGTGTGTGTGTGTGTGTGTGTGTGTGTGTGTGTGTGTGTGTGTGTGTGCAGTCACTGGGCTGTTGATAATTATACAAACACCTTCTGCTTTTCTCTGTAACAGTAGCAGGAAGCATAAACATAAACGTTAAGGAAACACCGTACCGTTTCTTTAGTACAGCAACACATCACGCAGCGCTGTGGAACACTAGTACAGCCTCGGTGAGCGTGCGGATCTCCAGCTCCTTGCTAAGGACAGGCCAGACTGACATGAACAGCTGTGGTGCTGTCACGGCACTTCTCAGAACATTTTTTTTTCTTTTTTAACCCAGTTTTTATTCAAACATTGAACTTTAAAACATTAAATTTTTTAATTGTTTAAAGAGTAAACCTTTGCATTTTAACTTTTCCCGTCAGTTAATCTGTTTGCGTTCGTCGTACTGAGGATTGTAGCCACGGTGTTTTCTGGCCAATCTCCAGGTGTTTCCTGGCCAGCCGAAAGATGTCATCTCTCATGTGTCTCCTGGGTCTCCACCTGGGACTCCTCCCAGTGGAACATGGCTAGTGTGTATGTATACACACTTGCCACAGGAGCTAACCGAGGGGTTTTGCATCATGTTCTAACCCCTTTAGCAGACTCTTGATCTGGAAGAGCAGTGAATCTGCTCTGAGACTGTTCTGCATCTCTGAGCTCCTGACCGTTGTGTCAGTCTAGGTCCATTCCACTTATGCCTGCCACTTGGCTGGTATTGTGTATGACACCTAACCTTCACCTTGCTGATGGTGAGCCCAAAGAACACATCGACATTGTCATTTCGGGCTGAGTTCGAGTAGGACGTGCGGGTTACCCGGCCACCGTGCACTCCACGTCCTCCAGGAGTGGGTCCCAGTGCCATAATCTGTTTGTGTGCGTGCGTGCGTGCGTGCGTGCGTGCATACTAATGGGGATCTCGGGATTGGTCTTTATCTAGCTTCTCCCCTCAGGCCTTTTGGCTCAGGGAGACCCTACCAGAAGCACAAGACTACAGGCAGTGTATCTGTGAGGTTCACTGAGACACAAAAGCCCTGCCACTATGCCAAAGCTACAGTACTTTGGTGGAGACTTAACCACAACTTTAACTACAACTTCTTCATTGCAGTTTTCATATATTAGTTTTAATTTCCATTACACTCTTTGACCATTGCCATGAATTGGTCCTCTGTGGAGGAGGTGTCTGTTGACCTTCCAACTGGGAAATATTTTTTCCCAGTTCAGTCAGTGGTTATAAGACCGAAGCTCTAACTTTGGTTTTAGATTTGACTTCTGGTGCCGTCTGGCCTTGGACTGCAAAACGTCTGGTTGAGTCATATAGTTCAGGCCACCGCTGCCTCTTTTGAGTGCAAGATGTTCTTAGTGTGCCACTGGAGAGACTTAAGTTTTTACTATATTTTACTTTTCAGCTCTTCCAGAAACACGGTATTTCTTTTGTCTTATGAATTTGGCATAAGGTCATGACCATGTTGTAGGGTCCTTTGTGGGGTGAAGGTGGCCACAGGGGACAAGGCAGAGGCTACAGGACAGTGGGCTTTCACTCAAGCACAGACTTTTATTGCAAAGCAAAATAGGGACACGGCCCCTTGAAGGCAAATCGTGGAATTAAAGGTCTGGGCAAACAAACGGCAGGAAAAAATTAACAGCAAAATATAACCCAGCACCTCCTTTATATATGAGTCTTGTTGCTCCCTGAGTCTCTCCAGACAGCTGCTTAAATGTCTTTGTTAATGGATCCTCAATTGCCAAAAGCTGAATGTCATCCTGACAGGGAATGGGGGCAGCTGTCCATCCATCGAGTTCAACCCCACCCCATAGTTGCACCACCCATTAGCATTACACATTGACTCTTTTTCATTTAACTAAAACTTTTCTCCAGGGAAACTTACAATGGTTTACCCATTTATATAGTTGACATCTACTGTGACATCTTCTGCCCAAGAAAGTCTTCTTTTAGGTCTTAAAACTGATATCCCTTTAAAGGGGAATTAATTGCAATGAATTTTGATCCTGATTTCTTGGGTTGAGCTTCATGACAAATACTATCCTAAAGCCATCAGTTTTATTGTCATCACAGATGTTGTCACTATACCAAGTTTAATCAGTTACTTGATTTGGTCCAGTTGGATGATTGTTGTTATTCCACACCTACTTTGACATTCTGCTTTTTTTTTTTTTTTTTACCAGCAAAGGTCTCATCCAATTGGATGGTTGCTTTTTTAGTTTATACTGTTGCTATTTTAATTTTTGTAAAAAGAATTTGATTTGCTGCTTGGTGTGGACAAGCACCCAGACAGAAATACTACTTGTGTACAAGTGCTGCTATTTTTTTCTGATTTTTTTTCAGATGGAATTAATGGACCACTGAGTTTTTCGACCTGCCCCGGTACAGGACGAACGAGAGGTGCCTGGTTGCTTGGCTCCTTGTGCCCGTGAAACGGTGCTGTTTTTCTTTGGTTGTTTCAGAGAGAAGACAAGAATGACACACATGCACACACACCCACTCTGACTTAACTAATGCACAAGTAGGTTGTGCTCACAGTGGCACTAGAGCATTGTCCTGCAGTTGGAGCTACTAAGGCGCAGTTGTATAGTATTGACAAGATGGAGCATTGGGCCTTCCTTAAACTTTTGAGACTGTTTACACACCTCTACATAATGTACCTGCTTACCTAACGTAAGTTTTACCTTCCCAGGTACAGCACATTACCTTTTCCATGCATCTCCCCTCTGTTTAAACTGAGCTCAAGCCTACCTAGCACAGTGAGGTTGAGCGTCGGTCTGCTGATCCCTTAAGAAATGTTTTTAAAACTGCTTCATTGAAGGGAAGCCCTTATTGTTTCTCTAGAACTTTCCATCAGGATGAAGGAATATTGCATCTCTAAGGCTCTGTTGAAAGCACTTGACTAATGGATGGGAAAGGCACATTTTACATCGGACGTTGCGACTTAAGTTTCGGAAACACAATTCGCGGTGGTGGTGATGCAGCCCCATTTCTTTCAGGATGATCCTTAGTGCCTTCTGGTGCGCAACTGTCAGGGCAACACCTTGCTGTGCTCGCCAAGTTCCCCTGTGAACATCAAGAAAGCTAGTAGCGGTGGGCCTCACTGCGTGCCTGTGTATGTTTGCGTGTATCGGAGGAAGAGAGCTGATGTTCACCAGTTCCCGTACCCTACAAACTGCCCATGACCCCCTGTGCCACGGAGCATCTTTTCACAAGTCCACATGCTCTGCCATCTGTGCAGCCTTACAGGCACACATAGGTCTCAGGTACTTCCAGTCACCTTCCCAGTCCATCAAACCCATCTGTATTCAGCATGTTCATAGGGTTTTCTCTGTGGTTCAAATTTTTTAAAAATTAATATATAATTCCGACGAGTCTGTTCCCACATCCGTGTAGAAAGTACATGTCTTAAGTGATGTTTGTCCAGGAGCTTTGATCGTGCTCATCCCTGCTGACACCACAGCCTCCACGGTTGCTCCCAGCATGCGCTCACTCAACATGCTCGTTTGTGTGGGAAATGAGTTTGGTTCATGACAGGTTTCATAAGACTTAGTTCAGCGCTTTGGAATTGCTAAGGCTAATTTTTATGGTACAATTTTTGAACAGGGAGCGCAATGTCTCAACAGGTTGGTTCATGTTACGTTAACGTCCATGTTGTGCACGTGATTAGTACACGCGTGTGTCTGAGGAGACGGGGCTGGAACGGAGAGGGTCCTAGCTGGTGTGTGGAGCAAATTCACTGTTGAAGAGCTGTTTTCTTCTTTCGCGATCCATGCCAGCATCGCTTCCCTGCGGTGTTTCCAGGACAGTCTCCCAAGCCAACTGTGATCAACTGATGTTCAGTACAGCTTTCCAAGCATAGTTTTGTGTTGTTTTGAACCCTCTGCACTTTACTGCTGTGTGTTTGAAACTTGGTGAAGCATGGGAGAGTGGAAATGTGTCGTGAGAAGTCGTCAAAAGCCTCCCTGAGGGTGCAGAGGACTGATGTCTCTGAAGCAGGACAGAGGATGAGGAAGAGCCAGAGGAGGAGGGGATCTCATCTTGACAACGAGGACGAAACCTTGACTCGTGGAGGTTTTTTTTTAGTTCAGCCAACTTGGGTCCCGGGGGTGACGTCTTTATGAACTCTAGAGAGTAAGTGAGGCTCTCCCCGTGGTGCTTTTTTCCATGGACTTTAGTTCTGTCAATCTTCCACAAGCCCCTCCCCCAGCTCACTTGACACCACCCTCTGTGTCCCTCATAGAACGGGGTCTTTCTCTGTCATTTATATTGGGTTTCCCATTTATTATTATTTTTTTTTGTTCTGTTCTATTGTATATGTCTCCTTTATCTTTGTTATATAGAGATGCACTTTCTACTAAAATCATTGCTAGTTTAAAACAAAAGAAAACAATACTGAGTTCTATTCTTTAAAGATGTTTTAAAAAGCAATCTACTTTTTATGTATTTTTAACCACTTAATGTAGCATTGTGTATTTTATTCTGGTGAGTATCTGGTACACATTGTGCAGCTTTATGATGTTTTTGGAGTTGGAAGAGGAAGTGCTGGGCCTTTTTGATAATGTGCATTTAACAGACTTTCTGCTAACTTTCAAAGTAAAAAAAAAAAAAAGTAGCCATAATTATGACCCAGTGGCTTTGTTGTCTTCTTTTTTTTGCCTCTGAGAAAGTTCACGTTATCGTCATGTTATACGCAAAACAAGTTACAAGGTCAGTCCTAAGCCATAATTATGTAATTTTCACGGCGTTACAATATAGCTGCTAAACGCAGAATGCTGCTGGCACCCCATGCAGTTTGGTGACAAAAAATCACTCTAGCGTATCAGATGCAACTCGAGTCCATCTTTAGAGAATGGTGCCTTAATTTTACAAAAATACTTTGACATACTACTACATTTTAAATGGATAAAGGAGACAGTCAAAACTTTTTACAGCATTTAAAAGAAAATCCTTGGTTGTATGACCCCACGAGCAAAAGGAAGGGGTCCTAATATCTCTGAAGGACAGGTGTGATCTGGGCTTAAGGGGTTCACATCTGTCACTATTGCTCTATATTAATTTAGCCAAAGCTTTTCCCTACAGCAACTTATAGTGTTTGGTTTATATACTAAGCTACTTACAGGCATTTATCCATTCATAAAGATGGGAGTACCCCCCCAATTCAGAGTAAGTACCTTGCTTAAGGATACATGACCAACACCGGGGACTTGAACCCATGTGTTCTGAGTGGACAGGATTGCTCCAAGCCGCACACAACCAGTCGTCTTCGCTTTCTTTTGCAAGAGTACTGTATTTGGCTATTACACAGCCACAGCTTTGGCTACGTAGGTTTACAGTGAGAAAGCCCTTTAATTGACTCCATGTTCATCAACTGAATTAATACGTTGGATCCTTTTTAATTTTCCCTAGGGTCAGGGTGCACACCATGTAAAAAGAGCTCTGGACCCTTTCACAGCACAGCTATAATGAAAATCCTAATCTGCCCTTGCATTTCATGTGTAAATATTTTGCTTTTTACTCTTGGTGAGGCCTTTAGAAGTGGCCCAGCTGCTGCACTTGCTTATCAGGGAGGGCGAGTAAGTGTCACACACTCCTGTCCCACCTCCATGTTCTTTTACTGCAGAGAGGACCGCCTCCCACCCTTTGTGTGAATCGTGTCGCTCAGGAAATGGTCTTTATTGCAGCCCTTGAAAACAGATATTCCCAGTCAGATCTCAAAAGGGTCAAAAGCCTCAAATGGGCTTTGCAGTATAGCTTAATGCTGAACAATGATCTGCATCTGTTAGAAAAGGGATGTATGATCGGCGTCCCCAGACTGGATGTGTCCCTCCGACTGGAATAGGCAGACTGGCCAGATGTCTGCGTGATGGTGGGGACCCAGCGGGGGGTGCAAAAGCCCCAACTGCCCTGTGATCAGCGTTATGGTTATATTGGCCTTCTAAAAGCCAGGTAGGATGGCAAACATGCTTATTAATGTTTTTCACCCACCATCCAGATTTTTATGTATTAATTTAGTTTTTTTGTTATCCTCCCTCTGTGGAAACCAGCCCCCAGTGTGTGGGCCTATTTCTAGCTGCCAAGTGAAAGCTGTCTGAGCTTTGAGAAGCACATCCGTAGGTATCTGAGCACTAACTCATAGCTGCCTGTTTGCGTGGGAGAGATGAAGATGCACCAGAGCTGCTGTCCTCCCCTTCCCCCATGTCGCCACATGCTGAGAATAGCATCTTGGCATTTCACCCCTCAGATTCTGCTCTCGACGTAGTGGGTAGAGAGGAGCCGATCTTGGGGAGATGGGGGGGGGGGGGCACCAGATATGCTCACACTGTCACCTCATGCAAAAAAAAGCACTTAATGTTCGTTGCCTGCAGAAACAGGACTGCATTCCAGTGGTAGGAAGTGGAAAGAGATGATGGTAAATTCTCTAGAGACCATTTGTTAGCTCAAAATGATGAGCCAATTGCAATTATTTGCACACTGACATCACTGGGTTTTTCCTGAAGGGAACCAGTACAGTGGGGGTTTGAACTGCTTGTTTGATTGGGGGGGGGTAACAGCAGTTTTAACCACCTCGCCACCTACTGGCTTATAGTATTAAGCCACTCACATTTATGGACTGATGTCCTCTGCTTGACCTCTCCAGTTCAACATGTATTGGTGGGACATTTTAGAGTTTGAAGGGGAAGTGAAGGTTGACAAGAGGAGTTAGAAGGTCTGAAGTTTGTGCTGGTGCATCTCCACTTACAGCCCTTCCACAGTGGACTCCGGCTGGTCTCGCCTGGAACCACAGTTAAACCCATTTGTGGTAACGAGCGATCAGGAGTTTGTAACGATGATGTGATATAAAATCGCCCGGGGAGACGACAATGCATTAAGCCGGTTTCAGCAAACGGTTGACAAGCAAAATGACGTCGGTAAATGGGTAAGCGCGAAAAAGGGAATCCCAGTTTCCCCGGACGCGTCTTTCATGTCCCTTCACAAGCGGCGAGCCACATGGGTACGGCTTCTCATTGGCCGGCGGTCGCCATGGGCGCAATTTCCCATTGGCCAGCGGTTCCAAATGCTGTCCACCATTGGCCGGTGCCGCCTGGTGTCACAGAAAAAGCATCGGTCCACGCCGTTCGGAGTCTTTAAAACACTTGCAGGGACCGAGTCTGAGCACGTGTGCCTGCGTGTGTTTCTTTTTTAACACGGATCCTGCAGAACCGGGACCAGGAACGCAATGAGAGCTTTTCCAAAGGTGGCTGCAGTGCGATATGCGCCTTGCTCCTCCCGACCGCATTATTTCACCTGCCTCACCATGGCATCGCTTCTTATTTAACTTTCTTATTCTTGCTGGCAGCATTTTAGTGGCAAGATTCAATGATTTCAGATAGCAATAGAAATATAAATAGCAAAAAATGACATTTCCGCTTGACAGATTTCGACAGCATGTCCACCCTATCGTGGCATTTTGTTGTTGCCACTCGTCCAGGTGCAGAAGAACGCACTGGAGATTCTGTGCTGGATTTATGAATGAATGAATGTGAATGTTGATGAACGCTTGTAAATGGTTATGGCAGCGTTGCCCCTGGTTGCTGTTGCGCAGCCGTCAGGAGCTGCGCGGCTTTTACGCGCGACTTTGCGCAAAAGCCGTTGTGCGCAAACGCGACCGTTGAGTTCTGCAGTGTCCTTGCGGTGTAGTGCCACTCACAGGCTCTCGTGACCTTCATCACAATTTAAGGTCCATTTGGAGAAATCCTGTTTCATCGTGGATTATTGAACGTGTATTTATGTGTTTAATTTCTTTCGACATTACAGGTTTGCTGCAGGGCAGCACCGTAAATCAGAGGTATGTGACTGCTGGCAATATTTCTCATCCCTGAATTACTGTATGTTGTCATCTTGATGGTTCCATTCTTGTTTCGGCTTGATCTGTAAAAACTCAAATTTTTTATATCATTTTGTCTGTATTTCAATGTACTCATACCTTAAATATGGCAACTGTAATTGGACCCCTGCAAAACGACTCAGACCATTCACTTTCATGAGCTACTGCCAAGAGATCTCATATACTGTCATTGAAATTTGTTGAATTTAAGTCTATTTTTGTGATGAACTTATATGTTCTTTTAGACCAGTTAATTATAATGCGGAAAGACGTGTGTATAGATGAAATTTAGTAGTAACGTGTCATTAAGTAAATGGTTTGGTGTTCTGAAAATCTCTGGAAGACAGGATTCCTTTACTGCTTCTCTTCCCAGTTTTATAAATTTAAATTTGTGGGATTCAGGCTTTTGTTATATTACCATATAGTACCATATAGAATGCCACTAAAAATAAGGCTAAATTTCTTTTCCCCCCTAAAGTTCCACCCTCCCCCATGGTGTAAATTTTAATTTCGTGGAATATCATACATTATTATTTTTTTCCTTACATTTTTTACAGGGAGCATTTAGGTTTACAATGTGAATGATATCGTGACAGACAGCCAAATGATCACACATCACAACTGAAGAATCACTGAGTTTTGTGGTGTCAAACTTACATTTCAGAACTGAACGCTGTGACAGCCACCAGTTCTTATTTGGAATTTCCAACAGTTCGTTAAAACCCAGAGAAATGAGTCATTAGTGTCGTGTGAAGCAGGAAAAGGAGATGCCAGACTGAAACGCAGTCCTAGTGCACCAGTCATCCACCTTCACTCCATGGTTCTTCTCACAGTTTAGGGCTTGAGATCTGAATTTTTAAACTCCTGAGTAACAATTTCTTTTCAACAATTTATTGTCTTTTTGTTTTTAAAAATCAAGGTATTGTTTCCAAAAAATAAAATTGTTTGACTGTGAAAATCTGCTTATATTTGTTTTTTTTTGTTCCTTTTCTCCTGTACCTGTCCTAATTCTTGCTTCTACCCTTTTCCCTTTGCTGTCCCACTCTTCTTCAACCTTGAACACATGTAAATGAACTTTTCCCAGAATCCACGTGTGTGTCTCGTTTTTACCAAGAGGGCGAGCAGCGCAGAAGGGACAAAGAGCAAGACAGAAGAGAGAAGCTGGGAGTGTGTCGCTCACTTGGAGCAGTAAGCGCTGCGAGGGCGAGGGACATGAAGGACTACATGTTCAACTGCTGTTTTCTCCCACCTCCTCCCCCAGGTGAGGTGGAGGTGGAGCCGTCGTCGCGACGCCGGGGCAACATGGCGGCAGCCCCACCAAAAAAGCCCTTCCTCATCTTCTTCGACTTTGATGAGACCATCGTGGATGAGAGCAGCGATGACGTGGTGGTGCAGGCAGCTCCGGGCCAGCAGCTGCCAGGTTGGCTAAAGGACACCTACCAACCGGGCCACTACAATGAGTACATGCAGCGGGTTCTGGCCTACATGGCGGAAAAGGGTGTGACGGAGCAGGCCATCCGCACAGTCATCGAAAAGATTCCCGCTTCACCTGGCATCCTTGCGCTTTTCCAGTACCTGCGCACACGGCCCCAGGACTTTGAGATTGTGCTGGTGTCTGATGCCAACATGTTCTTCATTGAGACGTGGCTGCGCCGAATGGGCGCCCGCCAGCTCTTCTTGAAGATCTTCACCAACCCGGCCTCCTTCAACGAAGATGGGCGCCTGCTCCTGGGGCCATACCATGCGCACGTCTGCCCCCGCTGCCCGGAGAACATGTGCAAGCAGGTCATTGTGCGGGACTATCTGGCACGGCGGACTCAGGAGCGTGGCCACCCATTCCAGCGTGTCTTCTACGTGGGCGACGGTGCCAACGACTTCTGCCCCTCGCTTATCCTGGGTCCCCGTGACACAGCCTTCGCCCGGCAAGACTACCCCATGCACAAGCTCATTGTGGAGAAGATGACAACCCAGCCAGACGACTTCAAGGCCATCATGGTGCCCTGGGCAAGCGGGGAGGACGTGGTGGCTCGCCTGAAGAAGGTGGTGGCAGAGAGGTGAAGAAGGAAGCTTGATGAGGTGGCACAGTTTCACACACGGACACAAGCTTGCAATCACAGTCAGACACATGGGACTCAACACACACTACACACCCATACAGGCAGGCAGCTTCAGACACATTTCAGGGCGTCTGTCCATTCAACAAGCACTTGCTCAGTTCAGAGTCACAGTGGTCCAGACACTATTCTAGAAACAGGCTGAACAGGAAACCAGTCCATCACAGGGCCATTGCACACTTCACTCTGTCTCTCTCTCTCTCTCTCTCTCTCTCTCGCACACGCACGCACACACACAAGGAGCAACTTAGAGACACCAGTTCACCTGGGACACATGTGTGGACTGTGGGAGGAAACCCATACGGACATTCGCTTTACAGTAAATACAGTGAGCAAGACACGGTGATCGTCTCTCTGCCAAAGAAATAAGCACAAGTTCCCCTGACTGTGACTTCACTGACCTGATGATCTCTCTTCCCACGTTCTCCTCACTGAGGGCTGACTCAGGGACTCGGAGCACAGCGTGATCTTGGACAAAAATTCAGCTCGGAGGCAGAGCTCACACATCATAGACATTAAACACTGTCTCTGATGAAGGACAAGTTCAGTTCCTTCTAGAAGCTAATGAATGAGTGAGTGCTGGAAAGCCCATAACCTCATGTCTCCAGGTTCTAAGTGCTATAGTGCCAAAGTACCAGTTTCAAGTTTTTCCAAGTACCATTTGTTTTATTTATATAATTATTTTAATATAATACCTCTATTTAGCTCATCCCTTTGTTCAAGGTAACTTAAATTATTAGGTTTGTGTGTTAAGCTACTTAAAATTATTTGCCCTTTTTTACAGCTGGGTAATTTTTACTGTATCAATTCAGGTTCCTGGTGCTAATATTGGAAGGCAACTGCAGTAACTGCTGCACCACCTACTGTTCTATAATAAAGTGTGTAGCCAGCCATAAATAATGTATTATTATCTTTAATCCATCGTCTTTATTCTGCCATTAAAAATGTATTATTGGTGCCGGATATATTGGCTGTACTGCATTGTGAAAGTCTGAAACTGTCATCTAGACATTAGGCAATAAATCTCTTTTAGTTTTTATTGCAAGTTAGGCAGGATTCTGTCAGCTTTGCTGTCTCTATATATATTGTGTTGTGAGGGTTATGCTGTTTTTATTTTAAAGTGTTTCATTTCTCAGAGCTCTTGGTTGCTATATTATTATCCGGGCTACAAAACATTTATTTTTATCTCTGCAAAAGTCTGTTTTTTCTGTGTTTTTTCTGTGTTTTTACGAAGTCTAATACAGTGACAGTCGCGTGGAAGAGCGCCATCTGTTGCTTGTAAGAGGGTAGTACATTCATGCCCATACAATATTGAGGAATTTAAGATCAAATACTAATTTTGCCACTTGCTTCTGAACGCATAAGAAAGTTCTTTTTTGTATTACTTTGTAAAGCTTCGTTTTTCTGTAAAATATCTACTGAAGTGCCAGTGTGCTTATAAGCATTGTGACCATGTCTTCCCTTGTAACATCGGCGTTGACTTCTGTTTTATGGACGTTAAATGGAAACGTCTGTGAGTGTTTGTGCATTTGTCCTGACGACCAAAAGGAATATAAAGCCATCAACAAAACAAATCTTCCCATTGTATGTGCTGTCCTTTACAATGTGCTTTAGTGATTTACTCCTGCTGGCAGAGATGTATCCGATGTGTGTAAACACCCAGTGTGGAGATTTTTTAAATTCCCTGTAAATTATTTCTTTACAACTCTTTCCCCCCGACACCTAGGCTGGACCCCCCCCCCCCCCTCGTACTACATCACTGGGTCTGTGCATTAGTAGAATGATTGATCAACAATAAATGTGCGACCAACTGGATGAGTGGCTTGGGCAAAGGAGTCCAGGTGTACGTGGTTACAGGTGTGAGGCCGATTTACAACAGCTCCACACTGTTGTCACCTTTGACCCTGCTGCACACACTCATTTTACACCTACATATTCTGTTAGGATGGAAACTCTATTACTACCTGCAAAGAAAGTCAGACGTTCAGTAACTTAAACACAAGACACATAACATGAGACACATGAAAAAGGTAATAAATAACATAACAGAAGACAACTTATATTAATCCAAGCTATTAATGTAACAGGTACTATTTATATTACATTCTGAAGTGCAGGCAGAAAGCTTGCTTTTCACTGCACACACGTGCAGATCAATTGCTAGAAACCAACATTTCCAAAAATAAAAAATAACGCATTTATAATTACTTATTTAATCTGTTTTTAAGAATTTGTGGGGTAAATATGTCAAACTCACACTTGTCTGAAGCAGAAAGCTGACATCCACAAAACAGATTAAAATGTCAAGATCGAATAATTGTTAAATAATATTCTATAGTATAATAATCTATTATTTTATATTTTAGTATGTTTGGAACGATGTGTTTATTATTATTATTATTATTATTATTATTATTATTATTATTATAGTAGTAGTAGTAGTGATGATAATAGGGATGGTGTTTTGGTAGTAATAGGAAGCGTGCAAATAAATTCCTACGGGAATCTTGGATAACTGCAGAATTTCAGTAGGCAGACACTGTCCTCACCTCTAAGCACTGTACTATGTCCTATGATGCAAATTTAATGGATCATATTAATAATATTTTTTCATTTTCTTAAGTAGTAAATCATTTTACTGTGTAGCAAAGAGTTATAGTGATTAGCGGGGGGAATTAGTGAAGATAAATAAATCGATAAAATTGACAGGAAGTTCGGCAATGTTTAACACGTGTCAGAACGTTAAGGATTTTCTTGCAGGTAATCGAGACGTCGGTTCATGAACACAGCGCCCCCTGCCGGAATGTTCTCGCACAGTTTCATTACATATTCAATTAAACGCGCTTCGAACCACTGTGTTCTGCGCATGCCCATTCACTGGGAAAGACCTCGGTGGGCCTGATTATTTTTAAATTAATTGAGACGATTATGAGCCAAAAAATAAATTCATAAGCAGTTTATTAAACATACACGATGATATACTTATATTACTTGTGTTTTTACCTATTACGACAGGCATTGAAGAAATAAAATTAGTTATTTTCAATAAGGCACTGCGTAGGACAGCTCTATTCCCGATCCGCAAAACGCTCCATTTGCGTTTGTGGCGTGAGGGGTCCTTCGCTGTGCGTGGCTTTGAAACGGACTGCGGACAGTCTTCGTACTTCGGGATTTATCAAAAAAAAATTATAATCACGAGTTGAAAGCAGAGCCGGATTTGAGGACATTCGAAGCAGGTAGGAAAAAAGAAAAGCATGGCTGTACTTTGAACGTTATGCATGAGTGGAAGGCGGTGGAGGGGCCTGAAGAAGGAGACAGCAGGGTTGCATGTTGAAAATCTCTGTCTTCTCCTACGTCCTGCGGAGAATTCTAACTCATTAAAACGCAAAAATAACAGCGGAAAGATTCCGCAGTCAGACTAAGGTGTCTTTATTGGCACAGACGGATAATTGGTGTTAACGGCGCGAGCAGTAGGTGGCGCAGTGGTGATGAATTTATAATCCGAAAGTTGTTAGTTCGAGTCTCCCTCCCTGTTACTGGAGCAGTGTCTCTGCACACGATACTTTGTCCGAGTTACTACGGTAAAGTATTGTACCCAACCGTATAAGTGGGTCGAATAGTCTTAGCTATTAACTAACCAGTGAACTTAATAATAGCTGCACGTGCAGCCTCATCGCGCACGAGATCGAACCAACAGAATGGAGATACTGAGCTTGTTTCGCTCTAGAGCTGGACTGTAAGCAGCCGATCGATGTCATGCCTGGTCTCTCGGATACTACTAATGGGATTCTGCCATTCTTTAGTGTGTACTTTATTAGTGCCGGCAGGGAAGTTGGTTTGCAGCTGTACACGTGATATGTAACAACTAGTTGCACAGACATATCCAAACAAAATAAACAGCAAATGATGAATACAAGCAAATATTCCATTTATGGGAATGCTAGGCCACCGGCTCTACCTGCTTTTTCAACGAGGTGGGCTTTCTGCTGTGAACCTTTGTTAAACTAACAGAAGCCATACACACCCCAAAAAGGAGCGATTTAGGTTTCAATTGCTTGTCTGCTCAGAGCCTTTAATTTTCTCCACAGTGGACCTGTTAGGGTTGCAAACTGTCTGTTTTCCTCCCTTTCAGGCCCTTTTCAGCATGGAGGCGGACCTGTACGACGAGTTTGGGAATTACATTGGGCCCGAGCTGGACTCGGACGAGGACGACGACCTGGAAGCAGAGGATCGTGATGCAGATGAGGTCAAGTTCTAAAATAGTACCTTGGCAGACCTGTGATGAGCGTGTGAAAACACTTGAAATCACATTTCAGAATTATGTGTGTATAATTAAAATGCTGTAGCTGTACGGCATGTTTTTACAGAAAGCTGAATAAACTTGTTTTACCTTCTGTGTGACATTTTATCGGCAGGCTGACGAGGATGAAGACGAGGAAGCTGCAGATGCTGACGAGGATGCCCCTGGCATGGAGGTGGTGCTGCACGAGGACAAGAAGTACTACCCTACAGCGGAGGAGGTGTATGGGCCAGAGGTGGAGACCATTGTGCAGGAAGAGGATACACAGCCCCTCACAGGTCAGATAGTGCCACATGTTATGCTGTTTGTCATACACTTTATTGCTTGAATGGAATGAGTGTTGAAATTGCCTCTGGATTACACCTTTCTGATTCAGGGGGGCCAGCTTTGTTTATGTGGACATTCACCATACATTGATAAGTCATGTGGCTCAATTTGGCACGTTTGAAAGTCAGAACACTGTGGTCTCGTTCTCAGAACCCATCATCAAACCTGTGAAGACCAGGAAATTCACTCTGATGGAGCAGGAGCTGCCAGCCACAGTCTATGAAATGGAGTGAGTCCACTATGATGCACAAGCTCTCTCTATACTGCTCCTGCCCTATTGATGCTCTGACTCTGACCAGCTCTGGTTCTGGTTGGCCCAGTTTCAGTCCATTTCCTCCTGTGTGTGACTTACAGATTTCATTCAGCTGGCATGCCAGAAGCCCAAACACTATGTGTGCATTCAGGTTGGGATCTCCTGCACTCTTTTGTATACTGTGCTTAACCCTAGTTTCTGTGTGTAGGTTCTTGGCAGACCTGATGGACAGTTCAGAGCTGATTCGCAATGTCACTCTGTGTGGCCACCTGCACCACGGCAAGGTGAGTTCCTGCAGATTACCTTCCTTGAGTGGTAAATCTACTGTTTGTTTTGGGTTGAGTTGTTAGACTGATGTGTGTGTGTGTGTGTGTGTGTGTGTTTGGCTGCTGTAGACCTGTTTTGTAGACTGCCTGATCGAACAGACCCACCCTGATATCCGCAAGCGAGACGAAGCAGATGTGAGTGGCCACGTCGTCGTCCAGTTTCGACTTTCTGTCCAGATTGATTTAAGGGACAAGAATGCTGTAACATTTTAATTTGCATTCAGTTTTGTTCCAAATGAGTGTATTTGCTTTACTATTTTGAAAGGAATGATCTCCCTGTAAGAGTTTGTGTTAAAAGGGTTCCGTTTTCTTATGTTACCTACAATGCAGCTCCGCTACACAGACACCCTCTTCACGGAGCAGGAGGTGAGTCTGCACTTGCTGTCCTTCGCCAATCACAATCAAACAATGCAGGTTGTAGCGTTTTGCTTGTGAACTGACAGTCTGCTGCTCCACAGCGAGGGGTGGGAATCAAGAGCACCCCCATCACCATGGTGCTGCCAGACTCCAGGGGCAAATCGTACCTTTTCAACATCATGGACACTCCTGGTATGCAGCTCTGGAAGTAGGGAGAGTTGACCAAGTAGGGTCAGGTCGGGGATTTACCCTCTGGCAAGGATCAAAGAGCAGAATTTGATAATTTTGTGCCCCACATCTGTTTGTCACAATTGGAATACTGTAGAGAGCTAGATGGGCACTTCATGTTTACCTGCAGGTCATGTGAACTTCTCCGATGAGGTCACAGCAGGGATCCGCATCTCTGATGGCATCGTGCTCTTCATCGATGCAGCAGAAGGAGTGAGTGTTACCTTTTACATTTAAAGTGTATTGTCAGTGTTGGTCCCTGTGAGATAGATAGCATTATTTAGATGGTATTTATTCTTCAAACAAGACGTGCACATTTACTGCCTCCGTTCTCTCTGACTCTGGCTGTGACCCCTCCCTTCAGGTGATGTTAAACACAGAGCGCCTGATCAAGCATGCCGTACAGGAGCGCTTGGCAGTTACCATCTGCATCAACAAAATCGATCGGCTCATCCTGGAGCTCAAGTTGCCACCCACCGACGCCTACTACAAACTGCGACACATTGTGGATGAAGTCAACGGCCTGCTCAGGTACCGGCAGAGCACACGCTCCTCCAGGTTCCAGGGGGCTGCGTCTGTTATTGCTGCACTGTGACTTGTGTCTCTCCTCATCTCCTCTGCAGCACATATTCCACCGATGAGAGTGTTGTGGTCTCTCCCCTTCTGGGCAACGTCTGCTTTGCCAGCTCCCAGTATAGCATCTGCTTTACCCTCGGCTCTTTTGCCAAGATCTACTCTGACACCTATGGTGAGTCTCTTTCCCCCCGCTGCTCTCCTGTCATCACAGTGCCCCTGGCATTGGCTCATGTGGGATCATCACACTGCCTTGCTAATATAGACCCTCTCTGGTGTTTCAGGGGACATCAACTACATGGAATTTGCCAAGCGCTTATGGGGAGACATTTACTTCAACCCTAAAACGTAAGGATATCTGTTCACTTGTTTTGTTTACTTTGATACACATGCAACACAGTGTTGTCTCTGCAGTAAACTGGATTATCCCTCTGTTGATCCTCTTTAGGCGGAAGTTCACCAAGAAGGCCCCCAACAGCAGCTCTCAGCGCAGCTTCGTTGAGTTCGTTCTAGAGCCGCTCTACAAGATCCTGTCCCAGGTGAGGGTTTCCCACAGGCCTTTGCTTCCCTTTAGGCGTTTCATGGCAACCAGCTGCTCTTTCTGTTCAAAGCAATAGATCCACATATGCGTGTGCGTTTGCACTCTCGCAGGTGGTGGGAGATGTGGACACGTCTCTCCCACGTGTCCTGGACGAGTTGGGCATCCACTTGACCAAGGATGAGCTGAAACTCAACATCCGGCCACTGCTCCGTCTGGTGTGCAACCGCTTCTTTGGCGAATTCACCGGTATGAAAGCTGTGTTTCTGTTATACACTTGCTCCTGTGTATTGTCTCCGGTACACATAGATGCGTGCAAAAGGCAGGTCAAGTGACAGGCAGGTCAAGTGACACCCAGGTCCAGATTAGAATGAACACAACATGTTTCAGTAAAGTGACCTAAAATCCTTTGTTTTATAGTTTTATTTATTATTCACTACTTTATACAGTAATTTTTACTTTATCAGTTAAGGGCAAGTGTCTCGCATAGGGATAGTACAGCAGGAGGTCGAATTTGGACCTTCTTTGGTCAGTTGCAGGGCGATGGCTCTAACCACCGTGCCAACATGATGTGAAGAGAAAATCAGTAGAGTTTAAATGCTTGTTTGGTATAAATGTTAGTTTGGCTGTCCATATCTTAACTTTTCTTATGTTACTTTTATACCGCAGGCTTTGTGGACATGTGTGTGCAGCATATCCCATCGCCGCACACAGGTGCCCGGAATAAAATTGAACACAGCTACACAGGTGGCCTGGATTCAGACCTGGGGGAGGCAATGGCAGAGTGTGACCCTGATGTGAGTTAACTGGACATGTACGGGTTGCAGGACTCAGATATGGGTTCTTTTCTGATAATTGAATGTTCAGATGAGAAAATTTACCTTACCTTTTTAACTGGTTCTAATTAAGTGTAATTCTGCAGTCAGGAATACAGTACAAATTTCCCAAGGTTCTCAGGTTGCTACGGTGCTTCAGTCCTCATTGTGGTGGAGCAGTGCAGGGGTTCAGTGTGACCTGAGACCTGTTTTCCACCCACAGGGCCCCCTCATGTGCCACACCACCAAGATGTACAGCACAGAGGACGGGGTGCAGTTCCACGCTTTTGGCCGCGTGCTGAGCGGAACCATCCAGGCCGGCCAGCCTGTCAAGGTGCTTGGAGAGAACTACACGCTAGAGGATGAGGAGGACTCGCAGGTTTGCACCATTGGCCGTCTCTGGATTTCTGTGGCCAGGTAACACCAAGTTTACGTAATCTTTTTTTATGCCATTGTTGTAGTTTTTAAATTTATTTTGACCTTAAAATATGTTTTATGTTGTTATTTGTTAAACTGCCTTTACTTTATATCAGGTACCACATAGAGGTGAATCGGGTTCCAGCTGGAAATTGGGTACTCATTGAGGGTTGCGACCAGCCTATCGTCAAAACGGCCACCATCACAGAACCACGTGGCAATGAGGAGGTGAGTGAGTGCTGCCCTGCAGGCCCTTCACTCGACACTGTTTCTGTCACCGGTGTCACAACAGCAACTCTTTCCTCTACTCTTACAGGCCCAGATCTTCAGGCCCCTCAAGTTCAACACGGCATCCGTGATTAAGATCGCAGTTGAGCCGGTCAACCCCTCAGAGCTCCCCAAGATGCTGGATGGACTGAGGAAGGTCAACAAGAGCTACCCCTCCCTCACTACCAAGGTATACTATGGATCCACTACTATGTCCCAAGACCTTTTTTGTGAACTGTGTGGGTTTTATCTACGCAACAGCGTGTTTGTTTCTGTTTCTGCATGACTCTTTGGGATTAAAGTTAATTGACTGAAAGTTGACCCTTTGCTCCAATAGTCACATAACAGAGGGCATTGTGTCTCACTCTCACACTCAGGTCGAGGAATCCGGTGAGCATGTCATCCTCGGCACCGGAGAGCTGTACCTGGACTGCGTTATGCACGACTTGCGTAAGATGTACTCTGAGATTGACATCAAGGTGAGCTCCTCCCTTTGTCTACACTCCCCCTCCTCACTGGTTGCAGCATTGGAGGGGATGTCATGGTAAATATAATGGTAGCAGATGCAGATCTTACAATTCATTGCCACTCCCAACCCCCACTCGACAGGTTGCTGACCCTGTAGTGACCTTCTGTGAGACAGTTGTGGAGACCTCTTCCCTTAAATGCTTTGCTGAGACACCCAACAAAAAGTGAGGTTCTTTGATTTAAAGCCACTTTCCTTCTGCTCCATTTTTAAACAAGTCTCTGCCAAGCTTTTATACATTACTCAGTTGATCACAATTGTCAGTTTTGTGGAGTGTCTTCCTTCGCTAGAACTCTTGAGCCAACACTTTCCAGCCAAACACTCCCCGTGTTTCTTTTACCGACACGTGTTTCTTGCCCGGAACAGGAACAAAATCACCATGATTGCGGAACCACTGGAGAAGGGGCTGGCTGAGGACATTGAGAATGAGGTTGTACAGATCACCTGGAACAGGTAGGAAAGGCACTTGCTGGACTGTGGCACCTATTCACACTCAGGACTGGGAAAAACAATTATTATGCAGACTTTTAAAAAAAAAAAAAAGTTGGTCTGGGTTTGTGATGCTCTGAGACCTGCTAGAGACTTCTTTTAGAAGCCAAGTCAGTGAAAGAGGCACAACTCAATTTAATAGGGCTGTATTTTGCTTTTTGCTTTTCTTTCGTCTTCAGCAGTTTTCCACACCGTGCGTATCACTTTGTAAACCAACAAAGCACTTTGTACTGATTCATCTCCCTTGATGTTTTCAAACCAGTCAGATGTTGATTAAAGTTCCTCTCTTACACCCTTCTGCCTCTTCTGACATCTTTTTATTTTAAATTGCCTTCCGTTGCAGAAAAAAGCTTGGAGAGTTTTTCCAGACGAAATATGACTGGGATTTGCTGGCTGCCCGTTCAATCTGGGCTTTCGGGCCCGACACAACAGGACCCAATATCCTTGTGGATGACACACTGCCCTCTGAGGTCAGGCTTCAGTTGCACTTGGCTTTGACGCTGTTCTGTTTGTGTGAAGCCCACCCGGGAGATGATGCCACGTGGCAGTTGTCGTTTCACGTCAGAGCTTAAGACAATGAATAAGATCTATAAAACTGTGGGACCCATGATACAGTACCCTTGTGTGGTGTGGTAATGTAGCCACTAATGTTCCCTGCGTTGCATTTTGTGGGCAGGTAGACAAAGCTCTTCTGGGCTCTGTGAAGGACAGCATCGTTCAAGGTTTCCAGTGGGGCACCAGGGAGGGACCTCTGTGTGATGAGCGTACGTCACCCCCACACTCGCCTCCCGCGCTGATCACCTACTCATTGGCACCTTGTTTCTCTCATGTCATCTGCTGCTCTGTCTTGTCATGTCTGCCCACAGCCATCCGAAATGTCAAGTTCAAGATTCTGGATGCAGTCATTGCCCAGGAACCCCTACATCGAGGTGGTGGACAGGTCATCCCCACAGCCCGCAGGGTGGTGTACTCGGCCTTCCTCATGGTGAGTCCTCCTGACACAGTTATTAAAGCCTGATTTGGTTTCTTTGGTTCCAGCTGGAGTCTCTTGTTCATCGCTAATCATCCACTTTCACACCCCCCCCTTTCTGTTTGGCTGTTTCTTGCCCAGGCCACTCCCAGGTTGATGGAACCCTATTACTTTGTGGAGGTGCAAGCTCCAGCAGACTGTGTGTCTGCAGTGTACACAGTGCTGGCCCGTAGGAGGTGAGATTATGTAGAGTAATCTGGGATAAGTACTTTCATCAAGAGTCCAAATGCAGGGTTCCTCGGTGGCTTAATACCGCTGTTTGTTGCTCTTTGATTTTTATTTTTGTGGTTAGTTGGGTCCTTGAGGGTGATATAATTCACACTGACTTGTGAGGTGTCTGCTTCATCGTACTGACTTGTCCAGTTGCAATGTGGTGCAGTGTTTGATCAAGTCAGCAAGCAGCTGTGCTGTTTCATCACAGGGGTCACGTGACGCAGGATGCCCCCATCCCAGGATCACCACTTTACACTATCAAGGCCTTCATCCCGGCCATCGACTCCTTTGGTTTCGAGACGGACCTGCGCACACACACCCAGGGACAGGCCTTCTCCCTCTCCGTGTTTCACCACTGGCAGGTAGGGTCTGTCGCGCAGGGTCCGGGCTGGAGGGGGGGGTGCCACTGCGTCGCTGGGTGATCTAACACACACAAGTGAGACCGGAGAGACTTTTCCTCTCGTTACCACTTGAACGGTTTCTCCTGCAATAGTCTGAAGGGGACGAGCATAATTCTGACAGGGCTCTTTGGGGGGGGTCTTTCTAAAAGATTGGTTTTTGTCAGAGCCGCTGCCACACACACACACACACACACACACACACACACACACACACACACTACTGTGTTGTAAACCTGACAGCCTCATTCATTACTGATACATGTGTTTGGCTCCTTCAGCCTCCTTGCTTTGTATTGATGGTCTAGATGCTTATTCCTGAAATTCTGTTTTTTTAAATGGCAGCCAGTCTGACTGATTGTCTTGAATGGTGGAGTTTATCCCAGTGGTTATAAAGCATCTCCACCTCAGTAATTCCTGGTTCGTCTCGTCCCACATTCCACTTCCTCTCTCTCTCGCTGATAAGATCGTACCTGGTGACCCCTTGGACAAGAGCATCGTGATCCGCCCACTGGAGCCACAGCCCGCTCCTCACCTGGCACGAGAATTCATGATCAAGACCCGGCGACGCAAGGTGAGGAGTCTGTCCTCAGCTGCGTGTTCTCCCTGATGCCATATTATCGGTCTCTCACACTCTCCTGTCTCTGTACCGCCCCTTTACAGGGCCTGAGCGAGGACGTCAGTATCAGCAAGTTCTTCGACGACCCTATGTTGTTGGAGCTCGCCAAGCAGGATGTGGTTCTCAACTATCCCATGTGAATAATGCAATGAAGAGAAATGAACCCCCAGTGAAGCCTTTCCATGTGGACCCATTTGCCTCCCTCTCAGGTATTTTTACAGTGGTCCAGTTACCTTGTCCTTCTACTGTGGGCAGCAGGAATCATGGAGTGATGCCTACAGGAAGGTACTGTCCATGGCGCTCATTAAGGAGCCAGAAAACACCTTTTCTATAGGCATTGCTGTTGTGGTGTAAATTGTTAGGGCCGATGTGTGTCCTAAATGATCTTTGTTACTTTATGAATTCTGGGTTTGTAGAAAATGTGTTGGGAAGCAGGCTTGACTTTTTTCCAATATGATTTGATGTGATCAATGTGATGTTGCACATGTTCAAATAAAACCCACGCCTGTTAAACCCAGAGCTGATCACTGTAGCTTTTTTTCTTAAGGTGGACTCTGTGTGTGCGTGTGTGCATATGTGCGTGCGCACAGCAGCAGCAGATCTTATTCATCAGAAGGGCTCAAGGCTGGATAGGTGAAGAAGGCTGTTTTACCCACAAAGGAAGGTTCCGAGACATCAAATCGAAAATTGGCCTTTGCCTTGGGTGGGGAAAAACAAAAAGGAAAAAGGAAAATTTAAATGTTCTGATATGTTTAAAAAAAAAAAAAAGCAGTTTTTGTATTAAACATTCATGTTTTTCCAGACTCACGTTGTATCTAAGACTGTATCAGTGAGTCACTGGGACTTACAGGCTTCATCTATGTTCACGTGTTTCGGTATTTTACAGTGATTATATAAAACATGCTGTTTAGCAAAAAGTGTGCAAATAGAACCAGAGGCGTGTGCTAGACGTGTTGTGGTAAACCCGGCGAGGATACTGCGATCGCACGCTGGATGTACCTACACTGGTGCAGCAGAGTTATATCTCGGCTTCTCCTTGAGGTGCATCCCTGCTGTAAGACTGTATGAAGGAGTCCGTGATGGTTGCCATAGTGACAGAATGCTGGTGGGGTCCTGTCTTGGGGGTCGAGTTTCCTGTGTGTTGGGGGGAGAGGGGACCCTGCCTGTGGCTCCAGGCAGCTCCACTGATGGTAGCAGCGGGAGCAGATCTGGACACGGCACCCCCAGGCACTCCTCACAATCTGTGCCCCGGCGCTATATATAGACAGTAGGGGGGGAGATGGCAACCACACTGAGCACAATCCCAGCATGCCGAGCTTCAGTACCACCCTTTCCCCTGCCTTGCCAGTCCTGCTGCTCACTGTCACTCTTGACGTTTATTGGAACGTTCAGGGTTGGTGATGCCGTGTGTCCTGGCAGCAGGTTGAGGTGCGTCCAGAGGGAGCTGTGTTTCGTGCTGCACTGCTGGATATGAGACGACCGCACTTCACACTCGCTGTGATGCGGCCGTGGAGGAGGGTGGTGTTTTCTTCAAGGACCAAGTTCTCTCCTAGGTGGAAACCCACCAACCCACTTTGGGAAACAGTGCAGTCAGTAAGTGCACAGCTTCCAAAGGTGTGTTGCAGTAATAACCCCCCCCCCAAGCTCTGTGAGTGGTACCTTACCACCCCACAGATCCCCTGCTGGCTGCAGAGCACCTGATGTTCGAAATACACCGCGCAGACCCCGCCCCCCAAAAGGAGGGCTTTCAGCTGGGGCTGGGGGGGTGGATAAGGTGTGAGAATCTTCCCGTTTTCAGCAGGATGGAAAACAGCAGCACACGGCAGGGTTCAGCACAGTCCTTTAGCTACTGTGGTGCAGTCAGTAACTCGCTGAGATGCTCTCTGTTCCCACCTGACCTCCCACTGACACTGACACCACAGCGCTCTGATTGGCTCACTGTGGCCGGACGGGGGCGCACAGGGGCGACGCGCGGCCACAGCGCGCGTTCCCGTCGCGCTCGTCCACGCGAGCGAGTGGTGGAGTCGGTCCTGAGAGAGAGTCCTTAAAGACGGGCGAACGGACCCCTGCTGCGGGGATGCGGGAGGACGAACATCGGAGGAATTATTATTATTACTACTACTATTATTAATAATAATAATAATAATAATAATAACAATAATAATAAAAGCGGACTACGGTGATAGTGTGCAGCAACTTTATTATTCTGATTTCTTCCATGTCGCACAGAGGAGCGCTTGAGATCTCCGTTTACTTCAGCGAGCGGGTCTGAAGCTCCACGTGGTCTTGATTGATTAATTGGCTGATTAATTGATTAATCATCGAAAAGGTTGTAAACGCGTAACGGGCAGAAGGGGATGAGATCACATTAGGATGACAGATCTGACACGGCGCCTTCAGTTGGGGGATCGAAGCCCACAGCTACTCCTTCACTCCGTTTCCTGTTGAATCGGGGTTCGAGGGAATGACGTAACCGCGCTCGCACCCGGTGCTATTGTATTAAAACAGTAATAATAAAATAGCGCGCAGTTACAGAGAGAACAGTTCCAGCGAGCATGAAGACTCTGAGGACGACGACGATAATAATAAGCATTATTATTATTATTATTATTATTATTAATAATAATAACTGCTAGTAACCTGCACCATTTCAGTGTAGAGACTTCACGGACTCGCCCGCGGTAAGAGAAACACTTTTAATTTTTCATATTAATATTGCAGTGTTTGAAGTGTCTTAAAGGATCCGTTTTTAATGTTACGCTGTACACAAATAATTATTGTTGTTTTCTGGACTGTACACGATGCTCTTTGTAATTTTATCATCGGTACTTCTTCACGATAAATAATACGTCTGAATACAAATAACACACCTGGATGTTGTTGTTTCGAATCCTCCGTTCATTGCTGCTGTAGTGTTGATCAAGGTACTGCGTTAAAATTGCTTGGCTGGATTAGTGGTTCAGTAAATACTGTCGGTGTCTATCGGCTGTTGGGGGGTTTATTTATCCTGAAGGTAAATAAACATGTTATTATTTAGAAGGTAACGCAGCAGGCAAAGAGGGAAAAGTGGGGGGTTTACCTGGTGGACAGGTGATCCTGACGGCGTGAATATGACAGATGATGTCAGCGTGTGGCGTTTAGAGTTGGCTGGACCGAATAGCGGCGTTTCTGCGCATCATTAACTCTTAACCATTTCTTTAGCTTTAAAGTAGCGCATCAGGAACACATTTTGTAAATATACATGCGCCTATTTTGCTGACCTGTTGTTTTTATCGATGCTTTCATTATTGTAGCAGTGCTTGTGTTTTAACGTATTGCTCAGATAAATAACCCAACTGCTGTTGGTCCTTATTGATCCAATTAGGAATAATGATTTTGTCATTTATTACTCAGAGAAGCACATGACCTAAACCATACAGGGTATTTAAAACTCAGAGGTAAAAAAAAATAGAGTAATTATCGCAAGGAAAAAATGGTGCATTTTTCTCTGTCTGGGGGTCTTAGCAACTAACAATCTGGTTAATGTGTAAGGAAAATGTCACATGAGCTCTACATTCACACTAGATACGAATGTTTAACCATCAGCTCACGCTGTTAATATCTGGCAGTTTCACAAAAAAAGTCTTTTGTACACTACCTGCTAGGGCAAAAATTGTTTCAAAAGAGTCTAATATTAATGTTTCAGTTAGTCGTTGGTTGCGTTTCCTGACGTCATGTTATGGTTTTGAGCATCGGATTCAGTATATTTGCAAAGACCTCATTTTTCATTCCCATTCCAATAGGTCATTAGTTCAGTTTTTGCTCAGAAATCCCTTATAGTTTATCTGCTTGAAATAATGCCACAGAGTAGACAATATTTCACCCAAATGTGTTAATGTTGAGCAAGTGTGGTTAATAATGTCTGCTGAAAACCAACTGTATAGCACTTTGGTTGCTGGCTCTGGTATTTATGGACCCCCTTTTTCAAATTCAATATGGTGGCTTTTCCCCATTTCTTTTCTTCTGAGGTGTACTTCGTTGTTTAATTCCCCTCGTGTCATCGTCCCTGAGGGAGCGCACAAGGAACCCTGATGCCTGGGAGAAGGAAACTGGTGTCGAGTCGTGGCGCTCGGAAGGATAAGGAGCTCTGTTTGACAGCAAATTCCATTAGTGCTGGCAAGGCCAATAGCCAAATGTTCTTATTGATCATGCATATTAAAATGTATTAAGGCCTCGGGGGTCTATGGACTCGTCAGAGATGTGACAGTCCCTTGTTATGGCCGTTTCCCCATGTTTACGACTGACTTCCTACCAAAATTCCGTAATGTCCATGGTCTGAATTTTCCTGTCCTTCCTAACCGATCCAAGCATGTTGACACAACGGACCCCAGTGATGAGGCATTTTTGGAACTCGGGTCCATTAAAAATACCCTCAATTACAAGCACAACTGGGACTGGAAGTCTTGTCTGTTATTAACATGATTTTTTTTCTTTTTTTTTCATATCCAATCGCTTCTTCTCCCAGAGCACAATAAATAACAGCTTAGTAATACACACACTCCTCATTTTTTCACAGGCTGGGTTCTGTAGAGGACATCTCTGTGTTCCATTTTCAGGAATCACCTGTCCTGTGCAGGGTTGCTGTGTCTTCCTGCACACAACCTGGAAAAGATGAGGCACAAGCGAGTGAAAACAAGAAATGGACAATTTCCACGTTCAGTTTATTGTTTGGAGCTCATTTTTGACCAATTCCTCATCTGGTCACAGTTTGTCTTATTGCATATATAAAATCAATAAAGCAAAAATAAGACTGCTTTGATTTATTTACTGGGTAGGTTCTGTTCTCAGATTCGGTTTCAATAAGACAGTTTTACTAGCTTCAAGATGGAGTAACACTGAAAGTAGTTGAAGAGAACTGAAAATAAAAATGTGGTGTCTCCTCAAACTTCTGTGATTGATTTATTCTGTAAAAATTGTTTCTCATTTTGCCATTGATCACCAGCAGCGATAAACACCACTCAGCAGCTGTGAACAGAGGGGGATGGAGCTGCGTTATCGGGTCACGTCTTCCTTTCCCACTAGGTGCCTTTTACTGGTTGGTGTTTTCACTGCAACAGTCAAATTCTGTGGAAAAAATACAATCAAAAATAACCTGAAAAAATGTCTATCTTCATACATTTGTAATTTGAAGTTCATAACACAAGGACCCTGTGTATTATCCGGCAGTTTCTCCTAGGTTCCTTCAAGGAAATGTTGGGGTCAGCTGTAAATGTTCATGCACAATGGTGCAGTTGTTCAGCATGAGGCGAGTTCAGCAGCTGGGTAGCTAAAGTCCCAGATGTTGTGCACGTGCAGAAACGGCGTTTTCCTGTGGGTGTGACACTATGGCTGGTTTCCAACTCTGGCCTTCATGTCTAACGCCACAGCTCTGGTAGTGACAGAGTCCAGTGCTCTGGGCACAATGTGAAGATGATGATGATAGGGATGAAGGAGACGTGCCAAAATGGGGGAAAGAAATTTAGGTCATGTTGTAACTGCAGGTTGTTTCTGTGGCTGAGCACCATTCAAAAAGCCTATGTCTAGTGTGAGCCTTCGTGAGAAAGAATGTCAGCTTTATTACTACTCCAGTTAAAATTGTGAAATTGTGATGTGGGTCTGCAAATAATGTAAATCTCAAATTTATGCAATTTGAAAGCTGCCTAATTGCTGGTTTTTTTTTTTTTTTTTTTAATCCTTTGAGTGGATTATTTGAAGACCACCAGCATATATATATATATATATATATATATATATATATATACACACACACACACACACACACACACACACTGTGTGTGTACATATACATTCAAGTATGCTTGTATTTAACTATTGCTTTCCCTAAGCTGCTGTGGTGAAATCTGAATAACTGTATTTTTATATGGCATTGCCTTAATTCTGTAACCTCTTCACGTGACTGGCTGCTCACACACGCTTACTTTTACAAAGAGATACTGTAGGCGGGTGGATGTGTCCACTTGCTCCACTCCTTCTGTGTGCAGCGCTCAAATGGGGAATTTGGGAGCTGCACTGAAGGAGAAAACGCTCTTTCCGCATTTGTATGGCAACTGTTTTTATTTTACCTGTTTCGCAGGTGCCTGCCAAACACAGCAATGCGTGTAGCTCATAATTCAGTGCGTCACCTGTTTATTTTTCTTTGTTTACTTTTTTCTGCAGTTGGACATTAATTCAAGCAAATCAGGTTAGGTTTTCTGCCTTAGGACACAACGTGCATCTCGTCATTTCTACCCTCGAGTTCCTTGTTCAGTTCTTTCAACCCAGCTTAACCCTGCTGTCGCTCAGTTATCGAGGCTCACGAATGAAACCGGAAGCGCGTTGAACGTGACCCCCCTGCTGCTGCGAACGGCTCGCTGGGGGGCATGGGTGCGGTACAGGGCTTGGAAGCACGCGGCCTGTGATCAAATGAACCCGTCTGTGATACTGGCCTGTGTGGTTCACAGCACGGGGGAAAGACGGTGTTTCAGGTGGAATGGAACTCGTATCCATTTGGAAAAGCAGAGTTTGCTTAAATGTTTGCAACTTTGCTGCATCCCAGACCAGAGGTTCAGTCCTTTCTCTCCTCTGCCTCTGCGCGTTTTTGTGAGGCCATGAAGCAATCGCTATGGTAAAGATCACAACGTTTACCTTGTGTGCTTGTGTGACTCCCGACCAGTTGGTTGAGGGGAGTCTGGCAGAGTTAGGTTTTGGGGGCTGTGACTCGGGTGTTAACTGTGAGGGTCCTCAGGGAACCAGTGAAGATGAACTCAACATGACCTTAATTTTTTTTTTTTTTCAAATACTGACACACATAGCAGTTGGGGTATGTCCTGGGATTATAACCAGAAACTAACAAAAATAAACATTACTGGGAAAAACTAGATTTAAGAGGTAATATTTTTAGAGAATTGTAAAGGTTTGAAATACTATGTAGGGTTCAGGAAGAAACAGCAAAATAATATCTATGACTAAACTCCATTTATGTCATATGGGATTATATGTTTTTCTTTATCCTCCTGAGACCAAACCATTCATTTTGTCCATTCTGAGGACACAAACTTTAAAGCTTATCTCACAAACTGTGTGGGCAGCAAAGCTGTGAGCCTCTTCTGATAGAGAAAATTCTATGCCTTTAAACGATACCACACGTTTGAGGGTTGGCTTGGACAGCTTCCTAGAAATGCTAGAAATATTTCCAAAATGGGTCGGTTGTTTGTTTGTTTGTTTGTTTGTTTGTTTTCAGCTGGCTCTCGGGGGGATATGTGTTTGTCTGCGGGAGGATCTACACCCACCACACAAGCAGTGATGGAGCCTGCAGATGCATCCCAGCTGACTTGCTCAGTTTGACTGGCAGGAGGAGAGTCTTCCAGGAGGGGTGTGAGTGCAAAGGAAACTGGCGCCAACACACCTTTGAGCAGGCGAGCGCAAGCCTCTCACGGGGGGGGCAGGCGACGGCTCGGAAAGCTCCCCGCAGGGGCGTGTGTGTTTGCAGAGGTAAATGAGCGCTCCTGTATGCAGGACTGTCTGGGATGCTGCCTGAGGTTTATGTCCACAATTTATGATGAAATGAACATTTGCACAGTGGGCAGAACTGCAATTTTACACGAGCGGCAGGTCGTGTAATGGAAGCAGGCTGTGTGGAATTGCAGACAGTGACAGTGTAAATGGCCAACACCTAAGCTCACAGTTAATTGGGATACCCCTGTGTAGTAGTATGTATGGAGCGCATACAGAAATAAACATGACTCCCCCCTACATGAAAGCAGCGGGTTCCTGATGTGCTACTCCTCTCAACATGGTCCGTAGCAGCTGCCCAGCAACCTGGGGCCTGACCAGATCCTCTCGGCTGCAGCCAGTGGAGATCTGCAGCACGGCTGTGTCGTCCAAACACACACAGCGCTTCGGTTGACCGGCAGCATAATGCGGGTCATCATCGGTCTTCGTGGAGGTGCCTGAGCCTGACGGCATCTTATTTATACCGCAGCGCTCAATACCAACATACGTGGCTCTCTGGGCACTAGTAACACTTGATGCTCTATTGCAAAGGAGTCCCACCAGACGTCTAACCGTTCTTTCTCCGACCCCCCCCACCAAGGCAAAGCTCTAGTTAGAGGTAAGATGGACTGTCGTACCTCTGGGTGCCGCAGAGGATTTGTGGTCATGGAGGACGGCCTGTTTTCTTCTCGTCTGTAAATGAGGTGTTTTGTGGTATGATGATGATGGAAAAAGCACAGAAAGGACAATTTCCAGGGAAACTGGTTAATGATGGATGTTGATGAATTATTACAATTGGTGCCGTGCTGCTTTAATATTTGATAACGGAGCACATCCTACTTTTTTTTTTTTTGGTAACATTTTGCATATATAGGGCACATGGCCTTTGGTCACTTCTCTGAAATTTAAATATCTGCTCCCAGGAAGGTCCTAACCCAACAGGACAGGTACATTGGATTTTGTCCTCAAATTCTCCTTTTACATGTCCTCTGTTTTCATTCTGGGGTGCAGTAGGAGGAAGCTACAGGGATGGGGGTGGTAGCAACTTGAGTGATCCTGTAGCTTTCATATGATCATCCACCCCCACTGATCACCATCTTTCCTGAATGTGGACTTTTTTATGGCCAGTCAAGGTCCTGTCCAGCTTGAGACATGGATGCCCCTTGCAACAACTTCAGATCCACCCTCTTGGCTCTTTTCTGTCAGCGATGGACTGGCTCTCCGTACAAGTGTGTTTCAGTTAATGACCCCAGACTTTAAAGTGTCGGCCTGGTAATCCCATCCCCAGCAGAAAGACAGACAGCTGCTTCTCCTGACCTCTGGAGAGGAAAAGGTTCATAAGCAGCTAGCAAAAAATGCACCGATATGAAGCTGTTTCATAGATGCTGCAGATCTCATCATCTCAAAGAGAAAGGAGGCCTTTGGTGTTGATGCTAAGTCCCGAGTAGACAATTTTTTGTGTGTCGCAGGGTTCTTATGAGCTGAAAGTGCCTTTAGATGTGAATAATTTTTGATAATAAAATAAGCGTTAAAGCTGGTTATCTAGTTACGGCCCTCTTGTTCCGGCCTGGCTGAGAAGCCCCTCATTCAATTTTCTATCTTTATAGCCCACATTTAACTCCTCTTGTAGAATCCTAATCCTGTGGAAAAATCTTGTTGGATGTAACCTCCTCACAATGAAGGTCACTTTCCTCTGAGCCAAGTGACGGCGTATCACATCTGAACCGTACCGCTGGCACACGGATCCATTGTACACCGATGGTTTTCACTAATATATTAGGAAGGAAAATTACTCTCTTTAGGAGAACATTCTCAAATGTTGTCAACGATGACATGATCTCAGTGGGAGGTTCTCAATCTTATTCTTATGGGAAACTGGTGTCATTTTCCATGTCTTTTCATGAGCTTGTTGTGATGTTTTAAAGGGAATGTTAGTGGACAAGTTGCATGATTCTCCTCTCTGCTTCAAGTGTCCTAAGTAGCAGCTGTTCAGTTAAACACTTCCAGCATCTCGCAGCACTTAGGCCCACCCTCCTTTCTTCAAGGAGAAAAATGGACCCCACGGTTATCGTTTTAATGGGAGCTCATCAATTGTCACTCAGCTTCTTTGTTCCCTTTCTGAGCACGTAAAGCAGCTCTGTGAGTGAGAGAAGGCGCCGCAAGGCCACCAACCTGTGCTGAGGTGCTCTGACAGCGGCAGCTTGCAGAAAACATATCTGCATCGTCCATCACACGTCACCGCATCGCTGTTTGAAGCGCCGTCTGCGGGGTTTTTCTTCCCCGCTTGTCCTCAGGCGATGTTTAAACAAAGCGACGTTTCTGCACGGTTGCTTTTCTTTGTCTTGGCCAAAACTGTCTGAGCGCGAGCAGCGGCTCTCAGCTCACCGCATGCCACACAGTGCTGGCTCCAAAACTGCCTCTGGAGATGAAGAACTAGCAGTAGGTATTTGCATAATGTTTATTTTCTAAAGGGTGGGAGTTTGTATCCAAGGAATGTATGTTGAAAAGGAGGGCAGCAATGGTCATATTCAATGTGCTGAGTGTGTCCAGCTCTCCTCCGCTGCTCACAAGGTTGCTACTCCCCCCCCACCGTCTCTTACCTGACATGATTCTGCCATCAGACAGCAGTCCCCTTTAATCCCTCACCAGTTCTCAGCTGGGCAGCAGACCCACCGGTGTATCAGGAGAGGCACCAATGTTGTTCTTAGGTCCGCAGCCCAGGGCTGGCACTCAATAAAAAGCAGCAGTGACAAATAAACCATCAGAAGAGCTGTGGCTACATGCCTCTCTGAGCAGCTCGAACAGGTACCACCATGAGTTCAAGTTTGCACCTTCCTCAGTCTCTTCCTCATTTCTAGTCTGTGCTCAGAAGGCAGAGGCAGCGGTGGCCCTGTTCTGATCTCAGCTGTTTCTGTAGAGCAACAAACTGCTGGTGAGGACACGCCAGCGATATACTATCTGTTGGCTTTCGCATTCCCATCCACTGGAAGTCCTTCCTGGTCATGGAGTATCCAGCTTGTTTTTCATAACTTCATCTTCATAACATGTCCCTCTTGAGCAGCAGGAATGATGATGACACTTCTACCTTATACAGTTGTATACACCATGGCTTCAGTCAACCATGCTGTGTTCCTTCTCTCCAGTCATACCATGGATTCTCCTTTGTCCATATCTGTTTTTTATTTAATTCTTTGTCCAGAGGTGAGTAAGATGGTGGTTGGGAATGATACATCCAGAGTATGGCTTCTGGGCACAGAATGACTGTCTTAAAATAGGCTGCCTGGTTCATGGGAGCCCAGATTGCTGTAGGCCTTTTTTTGACCGTCTTCTCCCTGGCCTTAAGCATCTCTACACTACACAGGAGGCATTCTGGGGAGTCCAACTCCTCAGTGGTGTGTACCAATGCTCAGGGTCCCCCCGCCAACCTTCCAGGTCTTGCAGGTCCTGGCTTGTTGTTGCATGCCCCCTAATCCATCAGCATCGTGATGTCTTCAGATGTCTTTAGTGCATCTTGGTGTTGAAAACAGTATAGGTGGCAAAGGCAGCTCAATGTGAGCGACTTCAGTGTGATGGGTCATGCTGTGGCCGTGATGCTGTAGCCTTAAGGTGAGGAAACAACGTGCGGTCCTGGTTTGATGGGTAAAGCAGTGCTGTAACGTAACGTTTTAGGAAATCCACGTGCAGCCCTGCCTGCCTCGTGTCCTCCAACCACGTTGACGTTTACCACCATTTAGCACTGGACACATCAAAGCCTTCCTCAGACTCGCTTTGTCCTGCACTGTACGTAACGGTGTTTATTCAAACAGGAGCACTTTAGGTACAGGACCGCTGTCATTCTTTTCCATAAAAGTTAGTTTGGGCTTATATGCCTTCAAGGAAGCAAAGGCACATTGTCATGAGATGGAAGGAGTCCTAAATTTCCTGCCAGAGCACTAAATGAACAGGCAGTTTTTTTTTTTTTTTTTTGGGTCTGATTTTAGACGTCCGGTTCCGTCAACCCAGCTTAACCCTGCTGTCGCTCACTTATAGAGGCTCGCAAATGAAACCAGAAGCACGTTGAACGGGACCCCCACTGCTGATGCTTTTTCTAATGTACCTCATAACACGTACCCTTTCATTTAAAGTCTAATTGTACGTGCAAACGTTACTCTGGATTTTCAGGTATGTAGGTGTGAGAATCAGAGGTCAAAAGTATTGTGTAGAGTAGGACAAGAGGGACACACTGTGACCACATACAGCCCTGCTGTTTAAAGTGGCTTTATTGAAAACTGCAACAGAGCAGTAGCAGACAAACCGATGTTTATATATCAGTTAATATTTGACACCTGTATTTTCACACGTTAATTTAACAAATGAAATCCTACATGTAATTTCTAGATGCTCCTAAAATAACTAAGCAAAACTGTCATTGGCTACATCAGTTGTTTCAGGGATGTTATGTCCTATAATTAACTGTTAAATAACTGAAAGTGCAGCATCAGCGTTACTTTAAATGGTGATCTTTTCATGGGAAGCTAAATCTGACCAAAATGCTTTTGCTTGTATTTCCTTTGGGCAAAAAAATACTGTGCATAGGGTTGTCAAGTGTGATGGGGAACAAAAACAATAGTGGTTACTACAAATCTTAGGTGGATTAAATGAGTATTTCACCCCAACAGGGAATTAAAATTTTAATTTAATCTTATTATGGGAAATGGTATTGCCCGCATCTTTTAAATAAAGCTGCCTTTAACAACAGACCGAGAAAAAAATACTTAATTTAAGGAAATATCAGCTCAACATCTGTAGAAGAGGTTAGGAACATTACACACCCAAGGCTTCAGACCCGAAGCACGAACAGCACCAAAACGTCACTGGGTGATGCTTTATTTCAAAACTCTGACCCTTTTTGAAGGCAGTTTTGTTAGGAAAGATTTTAAAAGGTTTTATTGCAATATGTCCCCATCCATTCCTCATTCTGTTCAAACACAATACCCTGCTGAAGGAAAGCGGCTGCATGGCACGATGCTCCTGCCTCCACCGCACCGCACTGTAGGGATGGCGTTTTTTCAAGGGCGGTTTACTTAAGGGAGGGATTCATTAATCTTCCTGGCAGAGATGCTCTTAATTGTTATTGAGCGGCTTATGTAGGCTCTTGTGCAAAAAATACAATAATAAGGTGTATTGCAAAACAAATACTTGTTCAAACAGCCAGGACACTAACATTAACAATCTTTAGACCCTCCGTAACTCACAGCTGAATGAGAGTCATCTACATTTTTCTGCAAATGCAGCGTTGAGCATCTTCTTCATTTCACGCTGTGGTGAGCTGTCAGAAGCTTTTTCCTCCAGGCATCCAAAACACAAGGCATGAACTATGTCGCTCTGCACGGGACACGTTCCGCTCGAGGTGCGCAATCGCAGGGTGGATGTGGCTTGCTGAGGCGGCGGCGGCGAACAGGGAGACTCCAGCCGCTGTGTGGTCGGCGGTGTGAGGGATCTAATGCAGCAGGCAGGTGTGTGTCAGCGTGCAGCAGGCGATCAGGGAGCAGAACCCCAGACAAACGGTCCATTAGTTCACTTTCACGGCTCGCGTCAAGCATCGACATTTCTCTCGCTTTGGAACAGACTGCAGAAAGAAGTGGGAGTGGGAACATCAAATTGCGGTGGAGAAACTGAGCTCTGAGACTCCTTGGAACCGTAAAGACGTCTGAGAATAGGTTGTCTAAATGATGCTGAAATGGTAAATGCTCCTGAAGTGGTTCCTGAAAAAGCTTGGATGTTGTCGTACGGCATCTGAACGAGACGCGCTGCGCTGTCGGCACACGGCGTCTCCATTTCAGTGGCCATCGCTGCAGCGCAGAAACACACGGCCACCTCCTCCCTCCAGTTGTTTGGGGTTTGCTTTGAACACAGAGCAGTTCTTCGTACAGCTGGGCTCCTCACTTATCTAGGCCTCAATGAGCCCAGTATGATGCAGCTGCACAAAAGGGCAACTGTTGGCTACACGTAAAAGTCCTTCCTTTAAAGAACACTAGCCCACGATTGTCAGTCACGGTTCAGAGCCCACATTGAACCGAAATCCAACAATTTGTCAATCGGGATTCGGGATTAATGTACAAGTGTATCGGTGTTCCAGAAATGGTGAGGAAAGTGAGTAAACGTGTCGACAGACTGTCATCATCATACTGACCTCACCCCCGACCCCCCGGGGATCAGCCCTTCGCCCCCAACATTTAGACATTATGCAATGCTGCCAGATGTCTTTCACAGACAGTCAGAGCATTAATAAGACTAGAAACATGCAGGTTTCAATCTGAAATTAAAAGTGTGTTTTTATGGGATGTAACCTGGTGGATTGTGCATGTTGTTGCATGTACAAAGGTTTTTGTTTGTTAGACATTTCAAAGTTTAAAAGTCATAATACAAGAGTAGCGTATGAAATGAATGACATGAAGTGAAACGTCCTATTTATTCAGCTCTACTAAAAAAAAGACCCATTTCAACTTCACCACTTCTATATGAAATTCCAGGACCCAGTAGCTGCAATGTGGTTGCTTTAGCTAGCGTTTCAGTGACCACACGTCTGCCTGCGCGGACACACACACACACACACACACACACACACAGAGAGGTCTAAACAGTTTATAATTAGAAGACCGAGACTCGGTCTATTAGCTCATGCAGCCATTGAGATTGATGGCAGCTGTAGTCACGGGTTAAACAATAACCTGAAAGAACTGCCTTGCTGCACACAGAGGTCACTGATGTGATTACTGGGCACAGACAAGTGAACAGTGTTAGTGTGTGGGCTTCTCAGTGTGCTGCTGTCTGCCGACTTGTGCTGCTCCCGGTGTCTGTGTCCAGCTTGCACCCCTCTTTCTTAAATACACCACTGGCCTGTAAAAACCTCAATGGAAAATGGCAAAAATATTCCGTAACATTTATTTCAGGGGTGCATGGTGGTGCTGTGGGCAGTATTTGTGCCTCTCAGCTCCTGTGCTATGTAATGTGGGTTCAGATCCGGCACCGTCCCTGTGGCGCTCACGTTAAACTGTTTTCTTTGCCCCCCTGCCCCACCCACAGTCCAAAGACATGTATTGCAGATGAACTTGTGACTCGCTTGTCCGTATTGTGTCTAGGTGCAAAAGAATGGGTGTGTGTGTGTCACTGCCCGTGTGACTGTTGTCCCGCCCGGGTTGTACTTAAACCAGGACAAGCGCCAGATCACCACAACCCTGCTTTAGACAAGTGGTTGATGGAAAACTGGTTTTTTTTTTTTAAACTCATTAGGTTTATTAGATGATCTGATTTTGTGAGGGCGCAAACCTGTATTAAATTGCATTACCTTTTATATTCTGCCATCTCTTTAATGGCCCCCTTGTGATTCCATTTAAAGCCTGTGAAACTCATCAGTGCTTCAGTGATGTAAAAACCCTGCAACTAGAACCATTTCTCACCACAAGACAGGCTCTCTCTCGGGGCCTCGAAAATAAGAATTGTGTTGGACGACAGAAGTGCCCAGGCAATGCTAATTTCCCGTGGACGTCCACAGCTGAGCACGTTCTGCTCTCTGGTCCTCTGTCACGTCATAAATAAGTAGAATGGAGGCCTATAGGGTTCAGTTGTTTAAAATTGTATGAAATCTGGCTTGAATTTAAATGAGAATTAGCCCTCTGGGATTCTTACACAGCCCATAGATAATTACAGTAATAGGAAATGGATGCTGATAATATCTCAGTCCAGTGACAGATAATAAAATCAAAAAATTATAGTATTTCTTCTTACTGTTCTCTCTTTGCAATAACAATAGATGAATCTTGTGGTTCCCTGGAGCTTTGCATCATGGGTTATGGGACGAACAAAGCTGGAGCTGCATTGCATGGAGAACATTGATTTCCACTTTCCCTCAGGCATCCGGCACACAGATGCAGCATCCCATTGTGTGTCAGTGTCACAACACTGCCTCCTCAAACCCCCAGTGTTGCCAGACGTCTGGGTGTCGGGGGCGGTGGGGGTGAGGTTAATATGGGGAGGGTGTCCCTGTCTACTCGCACACACCCTGTCAGGCCTCCCTCCTGTCCTCCTGAAGTGGCTACCCAGCTATGACATGCAGCTCACGCTTACTGTACCTTTGCTGACCCGCCTCAAGTGCTCCTCCTATCCCACTGCCTGCCGCCTTCTCCCCCTGCCTCCCCCAAAGGGCGATGCTGCCCCACCCCCCACACACCACCCCAACCCTGCCCCAGTTTTAGAGTGGAGAATTGAAGAGGTAAGTCTAAGGAGGCTCCCATTCGCCGTCGAGGAGTTCTGTCGAGCTGATGTGACTCGTTCGTCTTCCTGAGGGATGGAGGGATGCTGCACGCTCCCCCTGAGCAGGGCTGGGGTGCTAGATTTGCTGAGTTCCCTGATGTCACATCAGGTTAGGCAGCCAGATGTTGTTGTATGGAGCTGATGGCGCAAACCAGGCAGGATCTGAGACAAAGGAACGGCAGTCTCTCCCACCTCTAACTGTGAGTATTTTTCCTTGGTCTCCCCTGCTGCCTAACGTTGTACTTACTAGCAGAGTTGTGTGTGTGTGTGTGTGTGTGTGTGCGCGTGCGTGTGTGCGCGCGCGTGGTTTTTGTCTCCATTTGTGTGCGTTTCTTTCTTTTTTCATCTGCAGCAAAATGTGGGAGCAGCACACTCTACATGTCAGCTTTTCCGTCCTGCACACATGCAGGCATTCAGTATATTTGCATGTGTCTCTGGATGCATCTGCTTATCCTGCATATGAGCGTGTCTCGTTCTCACACACAACTATAGTGTTTGTCCTTCCAGTCACAGTAAGAGTTCATTCCTCTAGTGCTGCTTTCCCCTTGATCTCTTGAGCAAAGCAGATCCATCCACTCAACACACTCCCTTTGCACTTGGATCACCCTACTTCTCCCAGGCTTCCGGTTTGGCCGCTGAACATGGGCTTCGGGGGGG
>UFQX01000600.1:90170-234047 GCA_900497675.1 Arapaima gigas | reverse complement strand
GGGGGGGGGGGGGGGGGGGGGGGGGGGGGGGGGGGGGGGGGGGGGGGGGGGGTAGAAAAGGGAGAAGCCGTTCCTGCCTTACAAGGATAGACAAAAAGCTGAGTTTCCACCCTGGATGTGCTCATGAAATCTCTGTTCTCTGTGACCTACTCCCCTTGGACTTTTTTAATTGAATTCCCAAAGAAAACAGTATTTATTGTTTCTTTTTGCTTGCTGGGCAGCGGAGATGCTGGTAAATATATAATGGATGACAGCTCTTCACATAGACTGTTTGAGAGACTTTGTGGAGACATGCTGCAGCCTGGACATCCCAGAACATCATCAGAAGAAAGAGGGAAACCAGAATCTCTGTTTACTCCTGTTCGTATGTTTATCCTGGACCGGGAGTGCAGGGCAAGACTGCAAGATCTGTGGAAAAGTTAGAACAAACCGCTGCATTCTGTGAAGTGTGCTATAAATTTCTTCTCCTGTTGAATAAATATTGTTATCCATTGCTTTGGGTATACCCAAGATCCTTGCCTTCCTGATTTGTGTTACTGTGGTTTACAGTATTACTGGGCAACACGGGCCTGAGATCTCGTCTCAAGCCTTTTACATTATTGTTACAGAAGTCTGAGAGGTGAAATTTAGGTTCATAGGTGAAGGAACTTTCCCTCCACTGCTTTATTTTTTTTAATGTTTTTTTTTGTTTAAGGTCAAAATGAATTCCTTTGAAGCAGATGTGTTGGTGTGGGATGTTGTGTGCTGCAAAGAACAATGACGGCAGCTGAGACGAAATTGGGCAGCAGCAGGATTCCCCATTGTGGGAGGTGAGGACAGACCAGGCTGTCGCAGTGTCTCTCTTCTCTGCTGCCGACTGCGGGTTTGCTTTAGCTACACACTCCCCTCCGAGCAATGGCCGCAAACCCTGACGTGAACTCTTTCTGAGAGTGAATGGGAAGCGAGCAGTGAAGGATGGGGCCTAAAACCCCCTGTCAGTTTATCAAGCAGGGATCATTACTTGTTCACACCCCACTGAATATCGATGCACTTCCAGGTGTGTTGACTAACAAGTCTCAGGCTTTGCCTTTATTCTTCATTCTTTGATGCTCATAGACCCCAGTCTTCAAATTCCTCAGTCTTCAATGATCTATACTCGGGGTCACATTGTGCCACGTGGAGGACGTGTGTGTGTGTGTGTGTGTGCGTGTGTGTGTTAGTCATCTGTCATTCATGTCTTAGAGCAATGATAAGCATCACAATAAGAAATGAACTGGGAAGCAGGCTAGATTTGTGATGAGTGGAACACGAGTGGAGGTAACCAAAGAGAAACACAGTCATGTGAAATGAAGCTGTACCTTTTGTGCTGTTTCTCTCATGAGTAAATCTCAGTCCTGCAGTTAAGTGGGCACAGTGGTGATAATTTTAATTATATCATTTAAATGAGTGCGTTGTGTTAGATACGGCTGTCGGCGTGCGGTTTTTTTACCTGCTATCGAGCGTATCAGGAGAACCACGGTAGCCTTGTTTTACTAAAACCAGCCGTCGTGTATCGCATCGTGAGCTGCCCACAATGGCATCTGTTGCCTTTGGTGTGCTTCGAGGGGGCTCTGAGGGTGCTGGGAGCTTCACTGGGCGTGATATACACCAGTATTACAATTGCTTCCTTCACTGGTTACAACTTCAAAACTCAAAGACAAAATGGGGGTCGGTCTTCCTCTTACCAAGTGGAAGTACAAATATGTTGTCATTATTTAAGGTACAGAACTATTTAAAGCTCCTTTGTGAGGCCTGAATGAAACATATTTCAGAGGTGTCATTTCTATTACAAATAACTAGCAATCTTGTTGTCACACTAGAATTTCCCTTTTAAACAAGTACTGCCTGTGGAACTGATATAAATAAATACAACGAATAAACACCTGACACGTGTGGCCAAGCGTGGTATTGAGACAATGACACCCACCACCCCTGTGAAAGTAATTCTTAAGAGGACAGAGGTGTTTCTCCAAATTCTAAGGGATCCTAAAGCTGGTCTGTCAAGCTGCCCCCCCCCCCCAATGGGAAAAGTACGGCTGCAAAAGATCCACAACAGTCCTTTAAGAAAACAGGATCAATTGACTGCCTGTGATGGCACCTGGGCAAGATCTGCCCTACCTTGTACCCAAGGAAAAGGACATGGAGAGCTGAAGTCTGGTCACAGCAGGGACTGTCGTACCCTAGAGTGAGGTAACTAACCTGAATGGCTTTGCTTAGATTTCCAGTTGTGTAAATGAGCAAAACCCATGAAAGGAAGTAATAATAGTGTTAATAATGGAAAAAAGCCAGTGTGTAAAGACATGTAAAGTTGGTCCTCGTCTCGCAGGGGAACTTGCAGTTTAAAATCAAGCCTGATGTCTAGAGGCAAATGCAGCTTGCTGTCAGTCTTTATCAAGCTCTCATTTCCTCTCCAGCTGTTTCTCTCTTCACTGAGATTGTTTATGAAACTTCACAGTGAGCCATCAATGCCCAGCTTACTGCCACTGTGGGATCTACTAAATGTTCTGTGCATTTCTGAATGTGGTTTCCTGGTTCCAGCGACACCATGGTAACCAGTCCCTGTCATCTCAAAGTGCCCCCCCCAGTGTCTTTTTTTGAAGCCCACTGGAATGTGTCTTATACCTGATCTGCCCAAGACGAGAACTTCAAAACCACCCGGCACCCCCTTCTTTAACTTAACTCATCACATCACTTATTTTATACACCAAGTTCCCAAAGCGGACGGAGCCTTCGATGGTACGGCCTGCTCGGCACAGTTTTTATACTTGAACTTAGAGCTTTAACAGGCATAGTGTGTCTGATTAAGTTAATTGGTATTATGCAGAAAAATGATTGTGTTTATTTAATCAGAATTGTTTTGCTGCACTTAATTCATCCCGCAGGTGGCCAGATATGACGATAAGGAGCATGGCGGTGTGTGAAAAGGCGTATGAATATTTAACACTGAACAAATACACAAGTAACAAAAAACAAGGCCGCCTTCCGTGCTTCAGTTCATTCCAAAAGCTCTCCTTACTTCTGCTCTTGCCAGTGACATGCAAGTGAAGAAGACTGATGATGTATGTGAAAACCTCCCTTATTTCTTACTGGCCACGGATGGATGGAGACATTTTTATCCACGGGACTCCAGAAACCCAGTTTTGGTTTTAGACTTCTGGTGTCCAGCTTTAAGTTGGAGCTAGTGCCAATTACTTTACATTATTTGAATTACATTCTTTTTTCTCTAATTTAGCTCTAAACTAAGCTTCAGAAAGTCTGAAAACCCCCCAACTGTATCAACAGTAGGGAAATAATAGCACAATCCCTCCCCACCTCTCTGCCAGCCTCCTTTCATCCCTCTTGTGCTCATTCTCTGCCTTTGTCTTTATCTCTTGCCTATTTCTGAACATCTCTATATTGTCCTTGTCGTGTCATTTGTTGCCTTCTACCATCCCTCGCCCTGCTACCCGCCTCTTCTCTGATCTCACTCCCTGCAAGAAGTGTCCTAGTGTCTGGGTTATGGTTCTCTGTTTGTAACTCACATCCCCACACAGTCCCTGTCAGAGCCTCTTCTTGTCTAAGGGGGTCTTTTCTTCTGCCTCTCAAAGCCCTTCTATTGGTCAGTCTGAGAAGGTCATTTGTTAACTTTGGCTATTGCAAGAACCACAAATCTCGCCCCTGGGGCCAGGTGTCAGACTTGAGGCCTGCTGCATGAGTGACGCACCTCGAACGCATGTGAGTCATGGCCAGCAGAGCTGTGCAGCTTGTTCCAGACCCTGCCTCGCTTCCTCACTTTGGCCGTGGTGGACCGCTCAGTGGCCCGCCATCACCTTTGCTTGGGGAACATAACTGCACGGGCTACTGTAGCGCCAGCACTTGGTGGCGTGGACAGGGCACCCGGTTGCGTCACTGTCCGTCTTGTCCTCCGGAGCTGGGACTGACCGCTGCCCATCATACTTTGCGTTACCCTGGAGCTCAGGATGCCTCTTCAGATCGTTGTCCTTCCCAAACCACTCAGTTATGCCATTGCTGAGTTTGCCTTTCAAAAGTGGTGTAAAGGAAACAAACAGTAGTCTGTTGGCGCACATGGAAAGACCAGCTTGTTCCTGCGGCGCAACTGGAGGTCAGACTGGAGTCTTTCTTTCACCACCTTTGTTCTGCTAATTGTCTGTACAGTTACATAAGAAAACTAAAAACCAAGTGCACACAGATGAGGGAAATAATGTGTATAATAATTGCGTAACTGGTGGTATGACATAATGGCGGCGTGTCCCATCACACTAAGAAGGACACAAGAAGCACAGGTGCAGATGTCTTATTCTTTTTCCTTGTTTATCTGGGGAGGCAATTAATTTTCCACATTCGACATCTTGCTGAAGCTCAGCATGGCTGGGCGCGCTGAAGGGCAGCTGGCACAGGGTAACAGCCGCTGATGAAAGTGGGCAGCGACACAGCCGCCCAAGGTCAGGTTGTCTCCGTCTTCTGGGATGTTTAGCCCAGAGAGACTTATTAGTGTCTTTTTGCAGCATCAGCCCACAGGGAGGAGCAGGAGTGCAGGAGGGACAGGTCTTTCCTGAGCCGCACGAAAAGCGCCACGTTTTCTGTCTGGTGGTCACTACACTGCTGGCTTTGGCCACGTGGTCAGTAGCGCAACGCCTAGAATGAGGTGTGCGGTGGGGTACAGTAGGAGGAATGAAGGGAAAATGTGCGGCCGTGTGAACAGAGGTCACACGAGGGGAAACCATCATCACCCCCTGTACTGAAACATCCATCTTTGTATGTTTCAGCTTTGCTTGCTTCCCTGCCACATACTGCCTTTTGGCACCTGGGGGGTTTATCTTTAATGAGTTTAGTCTCCAGCAGTAAAAGTCATACAAGGGGGGAGGCAGGGGTGCGAGTGGATGTTTCCCTGCTTGTGTGTGCTGTGCTGTGCTGGTCGGGGGTTAATTGAAGTGGCCCGGCAAGCTGCCAGAAAGCGAATCAGGCCCCCCGTGCTGGAAGCGCCGCCCCACACGCCGCGCAGCACGTGACTGTGGGATTTATGGCTGGTTTGAAGAATGACTTGTGTACAAAAGTGGGGTAGAACATTCCAGCACTCTGCTGGAATTTGCTGTGGCCGGTATCAGTGTTCGATGTATATACAAAGTTAAACCCTCGGCAGTAATCATCTGTTTTCCATTTGCAGGATGCACGGCGCTATTTACAGTCATTTAGCTGATCCTTTTCTCCAAAGCAAATTACGATGTTAACATACTTGCACGTATTTTCCAGTTTATACAGCAGGGCGACTTTTGCTGGAGTGATTCAGGGTAGACGAGCCATGTGAACAGTCGTTCGAGTAGAAGGTGCCAGCTCTAACATCTACACTACCTGTCACTTCTATTCCTGCCTCAGCTCTTGTCTTTTGCTGCAGAAGAATGATCCTTTTTAAAAGGCCCCCGTATTCTCTCGTTCTCATACTGTATCTGCGCATCCATCCATTCGCAGTTTATTCCGAGCAAGAGATCGACCCGTTTCCCAAAACTGTATTTCATCGCTTTCTCAAGAGTTACCCGCAACTTTGTGAAGGTGTCCCTCGATCGACAAGTGCAAAGCCCCTCAGGTGTGGTCCCTCCCCACAGCATTTGCCCTGCCCGCGTTGCTCAGATGCCCAGCAGTCCAGATGAGACCCATTCCCAGTATTTCAGCCTGAAGGTCCCGCCGCTGCCTTATATGGACCGAGTGACGGATTCTGCGTTTCATTGCGGCAAATTCCCGTCACCTCAAACCAGGAGGGAAAAGCAACAGCATCAGCCTCTTATCACCTTAGAAGGTCAGCTTACAAAATACAAAGACAGGAGGAGGGACTGCCCACCGCACACGCACACACACACACACACACACACACACACACACACACACGCGCGCGGAGCACGGATTACAGTTTAATCACCTAATTGAGTTCTTTGTCTGGAAGAAAGGGCAGCTAATGGCTTTTCGCAATGAACCACTGGCTGGCAGACTAGCAGGAAGGCTGGAGCTGAGTGGGCTGCTGTGTACAAGTGGGGCCGACTCTAAGGAAATGTGAGTGTTTGCATTGCATTGTGGGTTCATCTAGAGGAATATCCTGCTTCATACCCCCACCCCCCTCCAGTTCTCTCTACAGTGTATCTAATATTACAAACATGCACAAGTACAGCACATGTTACTGAGACTATGCACGTTCTATCTGCGCATTAGCCGGCACTCGGGGGCTCTTGCCTCTGCTCATCACTCCCAGCTACCTGTGTGCTCCAGAACATTCCCTCAGCCGGCCCTGAAATGAGGCCTAACCCCACACTGCCCTCACGGCCAGATAATGAGCACCTCCGGTGAACTCGTGCCCCGTCTAGGGTGTCCCTTGCTTAGCACTGCACCCTGTGCTTCTGGGATAAACTCCAGATCCCTGCGACCCTGACTTGAACACGCAGTTTGATAGTAAGCGAGTGAGTGTATTAACATGCATATTAGAACAGAAATAAACATTCTTAAATTTCATAACTGGATGTTCGTAAGGTCTTAAGACTGAGGCCCAGTGGCCAGCAGCAGAACAGTGCATGTGGGGACGTGGCCCTGATGTTGACCTCCCTGTCTCCACCTTGACTAAGTCCCACAATCCCTGGAGGTGACGGACATTTTGTTCTTGTGCTAATTAGACCCCTCGGTAGTCATTGTTTTGTCAGTCCCAGTTCTGACTATAAAAGTGTCGGGTGTCTTTGTGGGTGTCATAAGTAGTTGGATTGGGAGGGATTACTGATCCTGAAACATGCATGTCGATGTCCTTTAGGTAGAAGCTTCTTAACTGAAGCTCTTTTCACTTTGTGTGTGCAGTCCAGAAATGTGCAGACCCTCTCATCCAGTATTGGCTTCTACCATGACCCCTGACCCAACGTGTTCCTCCCTTTCCTTTTCTGCAGAGTTCGTGAGCCAAGCAGCCAGAGACCCTGTCCGCGCCACACTCCGCCGACACCATGAGCTGGAGCTTCCTCACCAGGCTGCTGGAGGAGATCCACAACCACTCCACTTTCGTGGGGAAGCTGTGGCTGACTGTACTCATTGTCTTCCGAATCGTGCTCACTGCCGTGGGTGGCGAGTCCATCTACTACGATGAGCAGAGCAAGTTTGTATGCAACTCTGGCCAGCCGGGCTGTGAGAATGTGTGCTATGATGCCTTTGCTCCGCTCTCGCACGTGCGCTTCTGGGTCTTCCAGATCATTTTGGTGGCTATGCCCTCGTTGATGTACCTGGGCTATGCCATCCACAAGATTGCCCGGTTGGAGGAGGTCAAAGTAAGCTCTGATGGTGGAGGCGGCTACACGCTACGCCGGCCACGTAAGATCTTCTTTGGGGATCGACGGCAACACCGGGGGCTTGAGGATGCTGAGGATGATCAAGAGGATGATCCCATGATTTACGAAGTGCCTGAGCTGGACACCCGACCAGAGCCTCGGCGCGGGAGGACCAAGGCGCGCCACGATGGGCGCCGGCGCATCAAAGAAGATGGGCTCATGCGCATCTATGTGCTGCAGCTGGTGTCACGCACGCTCCTTGAGGTGGCCTTCTTAGCGGGCCAGTATGCCCTTTATGGCTTTGCTGTGCCACCCGTCTACGTGTGCTCAGGTGATCCCTGCCCCCACCGGGTGGACTGCTTTGTGTCTCGCCCCACTGAGAAGACCATCTTCCTTATCATCATGTATGGCGTGACTGTGCTCTGCCTCGTGCTCAATGTGTGGGAGATGCTGCACTTGGGTGTGGGAACCATCTGCGACATCCTGCGCCGACGTCGTTGCCCGCCGCAAGAGGAGGAATACCAGCTGGGCTCGATGGGACCGGGGTTGGGTGTCCGAGGGCCCGGTCTCCCCGGGAGTGAGACGGGAGCAGGGGGCGTTGAGGGAGACTATGGCAGCTACCCCTTCTCCTGGACCACCCCATCAGCCCCACCTGGCTACAACATTGTTGTCAAACCTGAGCAGATCCAGTTTACAGATCTGAGCAATGCCAAGATGGCCTGCAAACAGAACCGGGTCAATATCGCCCAGGAGGAGCAACAGCAGTTCGGAAGTAACGAGGACAACTTCCCCACAGGGGAAGCGCGTGTTGCCCTGCACAAGGAGATCCGGCAAGCGCAGGAACAGTTGGACACCACTATCCAGGCCTACAGCCACCAGCACCATGAGGAGGCTGACAAACCCCAGAGCAACCTGGGCCAGCCGCCGTCAGAGCAACGACACCAATCGGGCTCCAAGCAAGGGGGAGGGAAGAGCAAGGGGAGCAGAGGGAGCAGCAGCAGCGGCAGCAACAGGTCTTTAGAGGGAAAGCCCTCCGTGTGGATTTGATGTTGCTTCTCACCAGCTACCATTCTTCCGTCTGAAGCCCAGAATCCTGTGACGGTCAGGTGTCTCGATCTAAGCAGAGACCTGACCAGCCCTGACAAAGTCGGGGACTCTCGCCTCGAAGTCCTCACAGCAGTCATCGCACAACGCCGTGGCCACTGTTATCACCCCCCCATCATTGCAAAGATGTGATGTTTGACAGCTTGCATGGTCTCCAGAGGCTCATCATTAGAAAAGCTTCCCATCAATAAGTTTGATGGTGCAGATTACAGCAAGTTAATCTAAAAATTTAGAAGACATTTGTACTTTTTTGTTTTGCAAAACTGGCAGGATTTTCTGTGTTATGTTCTTTCATTTCTTATTCTTGTTCAGATAGACAGACAGAAGATGGACAGAATTGGTTGAGGAAAAGACATTTCAACACCGCATTCCTGTGCAGACTAAAGTGCCTTAAAGGTCCCTGAAGCTGGAGGAAAGCATGGTTCAGGCAACCGCAGCACCGGCCAGCCTTTGGTCGATGATCAGCAGCACTGAGCTGAAGATTTTGATGTTTTAGTTGAGGTGGGATTTGATCTATACCTGCCTAGACTCCTCACCATAGAGTAGACCTGGGATTGCCAAATGAAGACATTTCTATTAACTACCACATCTTCCGGAAATATTGTCAGAGGCTGACATCACCACACGCTCAGCAGTGTTTTTCCTGTCCCTGGTCCTCTTCTGATGACTCTGACCCCCCCCCCCCCTCCTTCATGTCCATCTTCTTTACTGGGTTGTGAAGGCTGGCTTGAGGCCTGGGGACTCAAAATGCCTTGTCATTCTTGCACACGTTCCCAGTGCGCAGTCCTCAGCAGTAGCCTCTGCTTGTCGCTCCTGTGAGGTACAAAAAGTGGTAACAGAAGAGAAAACCTCCTCAGGGAAACTTATTTTGTTGTGCAAGTGTCAGTAAAAGCTCCCTTTGTCTTGCAGAGACATGGAGATGGTGTTACGTAAAAGTACATCTTTTTCCCCTTCCAAGCCCTCCTTGATTTGTATGGTGCTGGGCCATCCTGGCTTAAGAGCTCCTGATGTTTTCAGCCTTTTCATGTGCAGCATCTCTTTGGTGTGTGAGCGTCCCCTTGTGGCCAAATAGAGCAACGCAAACTCCTGCTGCCACGGATGAGCTGAGTGCCGCTGCCTCTTCCCTTCTCTTCATACTGCAGTCTCCCCTTAAGCGAGCCAAAAAATGGACTGAGTATTCCCGAGAAAGAGTACATTCTTGAGGGCTGGAAATGTCATACAGCTCTGAGTGGTGGCCAAGTTTCAGTGCAAGACTGGTGGGAAAAAAGCCAAGGAACTAATTGTTTGCTACTTTTGTGCATGAATAATGAGTTTGGTTCTTGGGATGTTGGGCGTTGCGCCTGCGCGTCTCAATGAAGAAGGCTCCTTCACACACTACAAGGGCATCTTCCTTTGGTTCTGATTATAGTTATTGTTCATTATGGGTATTTCCAAGTGGTCTAAGCCCTGCGACGCCACAAATACTATTGGGAAGGGCACCTTCTTGTGTTCGGACGACTGTTAGTTCAAGTCCCACTGCTCATTATTGCTGTAGTGTCTTCGAGGGAGGTACCTTCCCTGCACTGCTCTGGTGAAACGGCCAGTTGTACCAATGAAAAGTGCTGACTAAGCAGTGTAATAATGATAACAGTTTATAATATTCCATGACGGACCTTGAACATACTGAGGTGTGTTGGCAAAAAATGGTCATTTCTGCAAGCAGCTGTTTACAGGTTACAGCCCATTTAGTCTGAAAGAAACAGAAAAGTGCTTCTACTTCTGATTTCTCTTTTATTATTTAATAGGTTACTAGTCTCACTGTTCATCTATTGATTAGACCTCAAATCTGACATCACCGGTGCACTTTCTTGCTACATGAGTTGACACGCTGAGGTGCACTGCAGAGCACCTTCTGCTCAGTGTGTCTTGTCTTCCAAATTTCTGGTCTTCCGTGACTTCCGCATGTTCCACAACATGTGAGAAAGTAAACTGAAGACGTATGTAATGATTTTCTTTAAAAAAAATTTAAAAAATGAATGCCGTTAAGTGTTACAACTTGGGTCTCCTCCAGGGAGAGGACCACTGCCACAGAATGACCAGACACTGTTGCCATGGTAACAATATACACAATACATAAGTTGCTTCTGTGAAGCCCAATTATCTTCTGTTTTGATGAGAAATTATCTTGTTTTACTGTTACAAGCTCAAAGAAATCTTTTACGTGTTTTTTATTATTTGTATTAACTTTACTGTAATGGTTGTTATGCTTGAATGAGAAAATATCATAAGAGAACCCTTAACTGTTCAAAAAATATCAGTGTGTTTGTATTTACATTTTAGAATAAATAGTTTTGAAAAAGAACTGCAGTACAAACACGACTTGTCAGATGGCGATATTCACAAAGGTTCTTCAATGGTTTTCTTTTACATTGTAAGCTGATTTGTTTTCCGCAGTAACGATAATGGAAAAACCTCAGAAGGCTGTGTGCGAACTCGGACGAGCCCGGCTGCTGCAGTGAGACCACAGGCGGTTGGACGTCCAGTAGAAACCCTCAGGGCCAGAGCCTCGGCGAGTGAAGTGCTGTTAAACACACTCCAGCACCTCTCAGCCAGACAAAAGCTTTATTGAGCCGAAACGTACGGTGTCTCCAAGCGCGTCGGGATCAGTCGTCCGCAGACCTTCATGCAGCTGAGTCCTCCAAGCCATGTCCAGACTTCAGAGTTTCTGCGCACAGGACATCAGCATCCCGCAACCCTGTGAAAGTCCTGGGTGGACACTGTCCTAGGCCTCAGTGACCGGATGCTGACATCTACTTTGCTCTCACAAGGGTTATGAATGTGTGAGTTGTGCAAGATTAAAAAACACATTCATGAGGCTGCAAATCGACTTTTCGGTGACACTGCCAAGGAGTGAGGCATTTAAACGCGTGAAACACAGATTCCTGCTATTCTTCTAAGACGTCATCCTCAGTTAAATCTTCTACAAAGTCAAAAAAAAAACAAAAGAGTTGCAGACGGACCAAATCGGTGTTCCCTCCGACGTGTGTAAGACGAGCCTGTTTTTCCTGACCTCCTTCACCCGGCCAGCACCTGAGCCAAACAACGGGAACCACCTGATTTGTATGACAACAGAACCCCTTTTACACACTGGTGCGGTATGTGTGTTTTTCTGTGTGTGTGTCTGTCTTGTGTTTTGCTGTGTACACATGTAGGGAACCTGAGCCTAACCAGCCTCGCTGTGCGTATGTTCCAAATGTACTTTTCTTGCCTTTTACATTGTAAACATGTCATGCTGGAATTCCCAGCACTATACAAGTATTCAATTTTTGAACATTTTTTAAAGCATTAAAAAATCCAAAATGCATGTCAAGTTATTTTGCTATGAAAAAGAGAATAAATTTATCCTTCCCTCAGTTGCAGCAGAAATCTGTGCTCTTCTTTCACATGTATTTAATTTTTTTAAGAGGAGCAGATGTTGGGGGAGACTTTGCTGCTGATGCCGTGATGCCCCATCCCAGACTGTCCTCCGCTGTCGCAGCCACATCTGCGTCGGTCATGATGAGGCAGGAGGGCAGAACGGCGCTGTTCCGTCCCGCAAACCGGGCCGATGGGAGGGGTAGAAGCAGACTCCCGAGTCACAATAGAGCAGCCCCAGGGGGCACTTTCTGGCTGTCAGCTCTGGTCACATCTCTTCCTTCGTTTTTCCTTCCTTCATCTGTCTGGCTCTTTTTTTGCCAGACCCCAGGATCCAAATGTTGAAAAACACACCAGAGTCCTTCAAGCTGAAGGAGATTTAAACCACTTCCTTTTTCTGTACTGAGCAGGAAACGTATCAAATGCAGCACTTCATGCTAAAATGCAATGTACTGTTGCGTGTTCTGCTGCAGCAGGGGCCCTGTGTTGTAGTTAATAGATAAATCTGGCGCATTATTCCGCTGGAATTGGGTTGGGAAGCGACACCGTCGTACTTTAGTGGCCCCTTTTCCAGTACCATTCCTGATGCTGATGCCTTGCGAAATATGGAACAGGAGCCAAGACACCCGAGGGGCCTGTATCTCCTGTGTCTCAGGTCGACCCCCTGTGCTGCGTTGCCAGCGTCGGCATTTACTTCAGCAGGACAGGCTGAACTGCAAGAGGTAAATAAAAGCCTTTGGGTTTCAGTTCTGTTTCACGAAAAAAGGACAACATTTAATGCATTTGTGCATCCCTCACATATCGGGGTTATCATGTTCAATAAAGTCGAATTACCACCATTTCATATTGTAAAAAATAGTTAGTTCCAAGGCAAAAATATGTCCCACACGATAAATTAAAATCCAAAAATAAAAGGTATTTGTACGCTCTTGAGAATGATGCGTGACAAAGGACGCAATGTGGATGACGGCGTTTTGATTGTTTGGCTCAAATTGTCTTTATGATATAAAGGCACAAAATTTACCGGATCACTGCCTATGTCTTTCACCCTGCAGTGCAGAGTGGAGCTGCTGTGTAGCGTCAGCTAATGCTTAACATTGTGACAGAAAGGTTTTATTTGTGCTGGTCTAAGGGTATTCATGTTATCAAAGCCGTTAGTTTCATACGTAACAGCTGCATGCCTTCCTGCTCCTTTTCTTTAAGGAGTCAGAGGAACCAAATGTAATTCCCACCTTGAGTAAGACACCGCAGTTCACCTGGCAGCAAAATGATCCAGGTGTATAATTTGGTACGTCGTTGTAAGGAGCTTTACATTATGTGACTTTGGAGAAAAGCATCTGCCACAGGAAAAAGTAATAAACTGCATGTGCTTTTTCATCTGGAAAACTAGACTGACTGTAATCGATGACTGTGGTAGTACTGGGGAGCGGGAAGTGTGAAGTGTAGTTGGGTTTGTTATTATGGAACAGAGGTGGTTCAAACACTACCGTGGAACCTTGCGTGTGGGCTGAAGGTCGTCGTTCCCAGGGTTATGTAGAGGTTAACGCTCAGCATTTAGTCCAGAAGTAACCCCCCTGACCACTGAGGGACTAAGATCTGGGTTTTGAAACAAAAAAACGCGCATCTCTGTCTGCCTGTTGTAGGAAAGACGCTGCATGTTTTCCTACCGCTGTAGTGTTTTTGGTTCTTTTGTACGAGAGCCCATTAGATGGGGGCTGACTGTATCTATTTTTGTTCAACTCGACAAATCAAGAGAAACAGCAACAACATCTCATCACGCCGCTAGAAACGTGTCCCTGTGGAGCGCGGGTGCGAGGGCCAGGGGCGCAGCGGGGTGTCGCAGGCTGTGTTGCGTAGCATTTTGTCATGAGCGCAGCTCGCTGAGAGTTTCGCCACAACACATTTCAAACCCGCTGTGTCGCTCTGACAGAGACTGACACTGGAGCCTTTTGGCAGTTTTAATTCTTGTCTTCATAGACATAGGATTGAGTTCAACACATTTGAAAAGTTTTATAAAACTCATAAAGAGGACAGGATTTGACAATTTATTTGGTTACTCCAAAAACTGGGAATTAATGTCAGGTCATTTAACATTCTGAACCATGGAGTCTCTGTAGTCCTTTACTTGTGGACTATAAACTGGAGTTAATAGACTTCCATTTTATTGGAACAACTGCCATCATTAAAGCTACTTTCCTTTTCACAGGTAGAACTCTTAGGAATCAAACGGTTCATTTACGTATGACTAAAGCAACAGTTGTTTTCGGCAAATTTTTGAATTTTGCGAGCATCATCTTGCTGAGCTTTCCTCAGGATGGCCCCGGCGTTCAGTAACATTTTGGTACAGACAAAACAACAAACATTTTCAGCAGCTGGTATGGAGCCACGCAAATTTGTCTGAATCACTGTCTCATGACTCATGTCTTCTGCAAGTGTAGAAACATAACCAGAACAAAGGCGAACAAGAATAGCAGGTTACTAGTGGGATTTTGTCTTCCTTTAAGCTGCTGGTTTTTGTATCTGAAAAACACAAATACAGTAATAGAAAAATATAGTATATGGTCCATAGGAGAGCAGCCTGTGCAGTCAAAAATATATCACAGTGGTAGGAATATCAGAAAGGTTCACACTATACTGATTTTTTTCAAGAAAAACGCGAGGCCGCTGCTGAAGTGTGTGGATACTGTAGTGGCTTCCATGGACAGTAGGGGGCAGTATGCCAAAGAACACAGGCTCGTATTGCAAGTGTCTCAGAAGGACGGACTGCGTGTTGAAGGGTGTAAAAGTGTGTTTATATTTCGGCGGTGCGTGCTAGGTTTCGTTTAGCTACTGTCCAAGTGCGTCACTTTTCGATATTCCTGTTGGCTGAGTGCGTCTTCTTTACCACGGTATGCACACCTCCTGCACCACCCTCAACAAAGGCAGGGCTCCTCATCTCAGTTTTTGTAGGACAGCTGCACCTGGCTGCTCCCCCATCTGGTTTTCTGCCCCCTCTGGCCAGATGGGGACACTGGCAGTGGTTACAGTCCAGAGGGGCAGCTGCTGGTTCCAGGAACTCATCCTCTTTGTGCCCCTTGATAAATAGAGTCATTATTGGACCAAGTGATGATTTGACAAGTTTGGAGAAGAAGGATGAAGCTCTCCAAGCACAGTGTTCTGGTCGTGAGCCCAGCTCGCTCCTCTTGCTTCTGGCACATTGCCCCCCGCCGGTCGTTTAAGAGCAGTAAAATACGGCCACGTGCCGTTTGTCCTCTTTCAGGAGGTCAGGGGGTCAGCGAGTTCAACTGACCCCCCATCTCCTTGCTCCACGAAATAATGTTCTACTCTGTATTTCCAACACACTTCTCCACTTTGCAGACCTGATGTTTGAAGTTATAGCTACTGTGCAGCGTGTGGTTAATGGGTGGATTTTGCTTCAGATGTAACTGGTCAGCTTAATGCACTTTATTGTTCTGTATGTTTTTCTTGGCTCATTTTCACACTGGCAAAAGATGTGATCAGGAGGATTATTTACATAACTGTCAGATCTGATTTCGGGCTGAGTGCTGTGTGTGTGTGTGTGTGTGTGTGTGTGTGTGTGTGTGTGTGTGTGCAAACTAGCGCAACCTGAACTTCTGCGTTCCTACAGTTGAAGTACCTCCCAGCTCACTTTCCACAGGGCCGACACAGGGACTCACCTCCGTCCCTTTTGCCACTAAGCAGCTCTTCACCTCACACACGTCTCACCAGCCAGGCCTCCTTACAGTCCAGCTCCCCTCCTGCTCCCAGCGCCGCCTCCGAGCGGCCAGAGACACCGTCATCTTTATTGGTCATCGCCACGTTTTCCGCGCTCTTTACGTGGCTGTTTTGCTGGGTAGTTCCAGCTGTTCTCAGCCTTTCTCTTAATGTCACACCTTGCTGGAAATAAAGCAGAGCACTGATACTGATACCCAGGGTCTTCATGTCACGTCGCAGCCTGGATGGAGCCATCGGCTGCCCTGAATTGGGAGTGGCCTGATGGAACAGCAGGTAGTGCTGGTGCCTCGCAGCACCCGCGTTTGTGAGTTCAGACATGGGTTTGAATCGGGCTCAGTCTGTGTTGAACCTGCGTTTTCCCTGCATTTCCTCCCACGACTGGAAGACGTGTGGAAGAAGGTAGTAATAAACCACCTCCTTTCCTTTCCTAACCTCGAACACCACAGCAGCACCGTGAGGTGACTTTCGCTGAACGACACCATCAACGTCATTCTAACACTGGGTTGAAGGTCACTTTAGGACAACACAGTCTGCCCTCGGTTTTCCAAATTTTGGCCACCAAGGTAGCACATCGGCAGGCAGATCTTCTGCATCTTCTCTCACTGCATCTTCTCTTAGCTGTGAAGAATGAAATGCTGGATACAGGTGCTGCTGCATTTTTGACAGTGTGGGTGGATATGGGGGACACTGGTGTGTGTGTGTGTGTGTGTGTGTGTTGGGGGGGGTCGCTGTCAACACTGGGTCTCAAATCAAATCGCAGGACTCAACTAGGTAGGAGCAGGTGCTGGTACCATCCAAGTTATTCTAATGCAGTGAGCTGTGAACATAATTCTGCACACTTTATGGGGGGGGGGGGGTCTATCCCAACCGCTCCTCCTCCCAGCACTGAGCATCACCTTGCCAGAAGATGCTCACGGATGTTTAAGATCATCAGCATCTCATCCCGGGGAGGAGGGGGTGGGGGCGGGCCCAGTGGGCTCCCACGTGTTCTTCATCACCGCCGACTCAGTGCCATCCCGCTCCTTCTCCATCACCGCCGGGTGGTGGTGGTGCTGCTGGTGCTGGTGGGGTTGGCGATGATGGCGATGGTGGTGGTGATGCACGCGGACGCCGGATCGCAGGCACGCGCGCCTTGCACACACTCGTGCCGCCGCCTCGTCACCATTTCACGCCCCGCTGTTACGTTCATTCCTTCCGAGGTATCGATTCTTCCACCGATTCTGGAGTCATAAGGATGCGGACCTCGTCTGTCAGCGAACATCTCGATGTCTGTAAAGGGGCGCCTGCAGAGAAGATGACACACGCAGGGGACCTCTGAAGGTGTACCTGTTTTTTGGCTATTTTTCTCCTGACATTTTTTTCACTGCCCTCAGCCGCACCTGCGCGCTCTCCGTGTGTGTGCGTGGCGTGGCGTGGCGTGTGTGTTTCTTCTTCCCTGGGTTCCACGCCGGCACATCCAGGGGACTATGTGAACACCATGCTGGCGCTGTGGTGCCTCGTGTTTGCTGCAGTGGCTGCAGGTAAGGATGCTGAGGACGGGGAGCGCGTGCGGTCACCTCTCCTCCTCCTCCATCTCCTCCTCCTCGTCCTCCTTCTCTTCCACCTTCTCGTCGCGTTTGTCCTCGTGCCGGGGTGTCGTGTCGCTCGCGATCTTCCTCCCACTCCTCTGGTCCGCAGCAGCGATGCGGCGGCTTTGCTTCATCAGCAGAACCCCCCCCCCCTTCACTCACCCCCACCCCCCAGTGGCTCGAGCATCACCTCCTGCATGCAGTAAATCGCTCTTTCGCCGTGCGCGCGCTTGTACGTCAAGGGCGAGGCAGGCAGAAAACACAACAAAAATCACCGTTCTGCCAAATATTTGTCGATATTTATTTTTGTCCGTGGGTGGTGTGGCTTGTTTCCCAGTGCCCTATATATACACATATATAACCCCCCCTCCCCCCGGCGCTGCAGGCTGGAGCGGCTCCCTCGTGCGAGATGCTGGTTCGCGCGGCCGGACGGCGCCTCGGCACCGTGGAGCGCGCGCGGCGGCGGCGAACACAGCCACGCACGCGACCGAACCCAGGCGCCTCGTGCACCTCGTCGACGTCGAGGGGGAGGTGGTCCACAGCCACTTGGACACCCGGGTCAAGAACCGCACGGGGGGCGAACTGGTCAGTAATTACCAAGTGAAACGTGTGTGTGTGTGTGTGTGTGTGTTTGCTGCTGACACAGCAGGGCTGCAGTGTAAAACAATAGTAAGAATGACACAACACATGCAGCTCTACAGCATAGATGGTGTGTCTATGTGGCATCAGCTGTGTTTAGAACTCCACAGCGTAGGTGTGTGAATGGACGTCCCACCCAGGCGCCCTCCCAGTGTACCTCTGTCACGGTGGCTCAACCCCCCCCCCCCACACACACACACACCGGTTTGACCAGTTGTCCTTGTCAAGGGTCTCTACACCTTTGTCCCCACCTGTGGTGGGGGGGGGGTGAATTGGCAGGGTTGAACTTGTCGCCTTTGAACAGCAGCCCCTCTGGGGGCTTCTTTTTCTGAGTAGCTTTAGTTGATGTTTAACTGAGTGAATATCAGGTAAATCCACAGGGTCCTTCCGGTGTCCCGGAAATCTGAGACTAAATAATCATAGTAGATCATGAGTAAACCCCTAATGCACTGCACTGTCTGCACTGTTGCTGCGTTTCCTTGTGGTAAAATGCAGGAGGAGTGGAAGCACAGCAGAGTCATCATTAATTCATACAGGCCTTGTTGCAGAGCTGCATTTTCTAACTATTAGTGAGCTTTAATTCTGATGATGCCTGCAGAAATGTACACGAGGGTGGTAGTGGGTTCCAAGCATCTCCAGCTGTTGCCTTTAAATGCTGAAGAGACACGTTCCTTAAGATCGGAAGGGGTGCGAGAAGCAGGCTGGGCTTTGCGCGGGCGAAGGGGTCCCACAAAGGGGGATGAAGACGTGGCACCCGATACACTCTGGCTCCTTCGTGGTTCGTTGGCGTGTGGAAGAGTCACCTGATGAATAATTTAAACTGTGGCAGAGACCTTCCCTTCTCCGGATTCTACGGTTGACGACAGCTTGAGATGAGGAGGTCAGAGGAAAGGGGTTGGGTGTGGTTCTCCACTCCTTCAAAATCTCCGTTGAGGATGTACATCCCTCACCCTCCCATCTCCTGCGCAGTCCTAGGCCCTTTCATTGCTTAATGGAATCTGTCGCTCCGGGCAGTTTAAATAATTAAGGAGAGGTGGTAAAGTGCTGGAAAGATGTGGGCTCTGCTCACAGTTGACCTGCTGAAGGCCATTACCTCCTCGAGCCACAGCTCCTCTCCGTCGGGACCTGCTGCTCGCAGCTCCCAAGCAGTGATTAGACAACAAATCCGACATCTTGTCCTTTTGTCATATTGATAGGCGCTGATCGTTGCTGGTAAGCTCGGCTACGTATTAATGGTCATTCTCTCCATATACGGTGGTCAGATACTGGACCTCTGTGACTCCTGTGACACTGGCCAAGCAGTCATGTCCTTAAATAGGACATAAATGTGGTCTGACTTGGTTAAAGTAAGATCACCACAGACAGCCCCAAACACATTCACTGTACTTTTTTGAACACCACCCACGAAAATGATCTTTTCAAATCTTTAAAAAACTAGCAGGAATGAGTTGCTCTGGGAACAGTGGCTGCGTCACTCTAGAATTCTTTTAAAATCTTGCTGGGAATGCAGATTTGTTGTTTGTTTTTTTTGTAGTTTTAAGGGACGACATACAAATCTGTGATTTGTTTTGTTTTCTTGGGTCACCTCTCAGCACAGATGTCTTTTCCCAAAGGCCAGCCAATCACAGGCGATTATTTGGTGCTTTAGCCAATGGGGGTGAAGGGGTGATTTTAGGATCCTTACATTTCTCCAACAACCATACAAGCGCAGGCACTAGTAAAACAGGTTGCTAGGTGGGGTTGAAATGAAAGTTGAAAAAAAATGTTCCGAATATTTAGTTCTTTTTCCAGACACATTTTGATTTGGCATTTGGCAGCAGTGTTGGCATTCAGGTGGTTAAGGAACTGGGTTTGCTAAGCAAGGCATCTGCTACTGTGCTTCCATGAATTAGCCAAGTTATATCATGGTAAAATATAAAAAAACATGTCCAGAATATATGATGTATGGTTTAACCGGTGGGTGTTGTGTTGCATGTATTCATCTGGTGAAGACAGTGGCAGCAGATAGCAACATGATTAAGGTTACAGACTTGCAGCACAAAGAAGAAGATTTATGGAAAAACCATGCTCAGTGGGGACTACTAGGAATTTTAGAAACAATGGAGACTGAATTTGCTTTGGGTGCCAGAAACCCATCTTCCATGCCTTCTGTTTGCAAGGGGAGAAAATGCACTCATTTCTATTTGCGAGTTATACTGAGGCTGAATTATTTTGAAATAAAAGTCACTGTCTGGCCACTGGCAGAGATGCAATGTTTCATCGATGATGAATCTTTTTGTCGGAGATCGCCCATCCTAATGGAGATGGATGTGTCTTGCATTTTTTCTTCACACTGAATCTCCATGAGGAGTGCGAAACCCAATTCCAGGAAGGCCTCGACGGATGGTGATGTTCATTCCGGCCAAATCAATATAACCTTATTTGATCTAATCCTTTAAGTGGCTGCATACTTCCACACAGTGGCACCCACGGTAGTCGACTGAATCCTATTCCTCGGGCCTGCTAGACATTTTAGGGCTTTCTAATGTAATGTATAAGTAAATAAATTTTATAATGGTTTAGTGGATCGATAAAGGAGGGCGCCTGGACAAGAATGGAACTTAAGGCCAGGGGGGGGTTAGAAGGAAGCAAAGGGAGTATTTGTGCAAATGTGTTGCTTGTTTCTGGTGCCAGCCTCTGGTCATTGATCTCTGTCTGGCCTCTAACTTTCTCCAGCCTGTCCACCTGGCCCAGACCAGTTTTCTAGTGGAGGCCTTTGGGAGCTCGTTCATCCTGGACCTGGAGTTGAACCAGTGAGTGCTGCACCGTCGCTATGATGATCATGTTTGTGCTCATTATTGTTCCAAACGGGAGTGTAAATTCCTCCTATCAAGCAGTGGATATGATGCAGTAGGTTAGTGGTTCAGGTCCTCAGCTGAAACATAGTGTGTTGCACAATGCAATTTGAACAGGTGGGTTTTCAAGGCCAAAACTGGACTTGCCAAGTGTGAAGTACAGTGAAAACGCCACAACTACACACTTTTGGGGGCCAAGAGATGCGCTGATTTGGAATGGTACACACACACATTGAGTGTATCACTGCAGTGCAGAGTGTATTGTTACGCTTACCATTTTCCACAGGTCACGTGCTGACACACACACCCGCACACACGCACACGCAGACACTTGGTAAGCTAAGCCTGAGGTAGACATGGATACTCACACAGGCACGGCTCTCTCCATTGTATGGCTGAAATCTGTACCACCCTGAGAAGAGCACAAGTTCCTCCATCATGCCTGTCAGACTAATTCTGACATCAACCCCCCGAGCCAACACTCCCATCAGCCCCCATCCCCCACTGAAAACGGTAGGCTGGCTGCAGGGGCACACAAAGCGGGCTAGTATCTAATAGTCCTACTTCAGCTTTCTAGGGTTCTTCACGTCTATACAGCCTACAACACAGAACAAGCTCTCTGTTGTCATGTTTGCACTTATTTAAAATCAGTGTAGCATGTTTAATATTCCACTTTACCTGAATAAAAAGTTACCAGTCGTCTCTTGCAGAGGCCCTCGCTAAGACACACCATACAAATACATGCTGAGAACAATCAATAATGATCAATAAATTACTACACTGACAGCAATTAGTGCATAAATGTTTGAAAAAGAAAATTATTAGGGAAATCAGTCGCATTGAAGAGCAGCTGATCCAGACCAAGAACAAATGGGTTGTTTTGCAGAGGTCTGTTGAGAAAAGCTCAGTGAGGTTCTTGGGGGTTTACTGTTAGAGGCGGTCTTAAGGCACCACTGTGTGTGGAAGCCCAGGTAAAGGGCGACAAAGAGCCTGTGGGCGTCACTTAATGTTATGTACAGATTGAGCCGGAAGAGGATTTGATGACTCTTGCTTTCTTGCAGCCATCTCCTGTCGTCTGACTACGTGGAGCGGCACTTTGGCGAAGACGGAACGCTCACTCAGACTCCGGTAGGATCTGGGGTTTGGTTTGTTCATGACAAAGATGCCAGGGTTTGTGCTTGTTTCTCAGAGAAACTTCAAAACTTGAAAAGTGTCCATCTTATGTATAATCACAACTGACTCCATAACTGTTGGAAAGGGTTGCGTGGAAGACCCACATCTAGCCTGTCCACAGCGAGGTTGCGGTGCTGTTTGTTGGGTGAGGTTGTGTGAGGACGCAGTGACATAATCGCCAGCTGGTTGAAACCGGTCCCCTATGACAGCAGCACGTGATGAGTCATTGGTGACATCAAGAAAGTCTGGTTGCAACTGGGTTTTACCTCAGGCACAAACTGATCTACTGTTCCGCTACAGATGTACCCATCTTCCCATAATGTTGGACATCACTGCTCTGGGTCTTCTTGTCCTCTTTTGTGCTGGCGCTCTGCTCGGTGGGAAATAAAATGTGTGATTCCGTCACGCCATCTGCGGACCAGCATGAGATTCTGTTTGAAGAGGGCAGGCCAGTCCTGCACGGATGCCGCAGATCTGCAGGCGTTGGATTTGGTTTGTTCCTCGTTCAGCTCACCTGCGGACCAAAAGCAAGAGAGCAGACATAGTCCCTTCTGACTGGTTGTAGCAGGTGTAACTGGGTTCATGGAGTTTTCATAATGGTTCAGGGTTTGAGAGCCGCCGGGCTAAATCTCACTCCCACCCCCAACCCCACCCAGTCGCACTTGGATTGGTCCCTTTCAGGAGAGCAGCTCGCTCTTCAGCCGAATGCCACAAGCGCAGCTTTCTCCCCCGGCCAGCCAATGGGGAGGCTGTTTCCATAGCAACCTGGCAGCCGGAAGCACCGGTCCGTGTTGGCTCGGCCCCGTCGCACAGCCGTTGGCGGGGGGGCAACGAGCATCGGGGTTTGAAGTGCAGGAGTGGAATGATGACAGGGGAGCAACTGCATGTCTCGCAGACAGTCCGCCGTGGCGGCTGGTGTGGGCGCAGCTTCGGCCTCCACAAATCCCCTTCGTGTTTTTTGTGTCCGCATGTCCATCTTTTGTCATCTTTTAATTTCTAATGCCTGTAATAATTTCCCTGGTCCTTGAACTTACAATGAGCACAATGAGTTTAAAACAAAGAATCTTTAACTCTTTATACTCCTTCACTTATACTGCCGACTTCCTGTCTATCTGTCTGTCTGTCTGTCTACATACCTACTAACGTGTTCCAGAAGTACAGAAAACTATTTCCAGAATATAGGCAGATACTTAAAAGAGAGGGGATGAGAGTAATGGGTTTGAAGGGTTCAGTGAGTCAAGGACAAGTGAAGAACCATTAATCTTGTATGTAATTCACTGAACTCTAGTGAAGAACAGCTGAGTGTAAATGAAGATTAGTGACTCAAAATATTTATTAGTTGTTACTCTGCCTCCATCTGCAAGTAGGGATGAGGAACTCCTTAGGTGAGGCTCTTTGGACCATAGGGTTCGGAGACACCACATGAGGATGGACCAAAAGGGCATTTTTGTCATCAGAAGTGCTGAAACAAGTGACTTCGTCGAAGGTGCTGAAGCTCCACGCTGCGCTATGCTGCTGACATGCCAGTCATTATTTATCCAGACAGCCCCACATACTGGTCGTGCACAATATCCATCCCTAAGAGGATGTGGGCAGAGTATCCAGGAGCAGCAGACAGCTCTCGCTCTTGGTGTAGCAATCCTGTGGCAGGTTTCTTATTTTGTTGGGTGCTGTAGGCTAGAAAAACATCATTAAGTGATGCATTGACAGCCATTTGTTGTCAAATAGAAGAGCACTTGATAAAACGTGGGATTTTCCTGGTTCACAGCTGACAGAACGGGATGCAGAGGGAAGAACTGCTGCCTTTGCTCATTGCTAACGCAGTTCTGCCCTTCTCCTGAGAGCCGGTGTGTGTTTGTGGATTCTGTGCGTCAGATGGGACATGTTGCTCGTCTGTGTGTAGATGGTCACAGCCCCTCCTGCAGAGAGGAAGCTCAGTTCAGCCAATGTTAGCCTGGAATGCAGTGACATTACGTAATATCTGCAGTGTTCCAGGAGCAGAGATATACTGACTGAGATGTTGATGGACACACACAGACACACACACGTGCACTTGAAACACCTTACAGCCACCAGGGTGGTCTCCTTCTGATGCTCTGCCAGCTGCCAACTGTGCACTAGTGCTCAATACATCCCTACAAGTTTGCGATAAATGCCGTATCCAGCGTAGAGTGAGTGTGCGTACGTGTGTGTGTGTGTGTGTGTGTGTGTGTGTGTGTGTGTGTGTGTGTGTGTGTGTGTGTGTGCGTGTGCGCATAATGGGAGTCGTGGCACCTGATAAAAGTACATTAAAGGCTTGACAACTGTCTCAAAGGGAACAACTGATACCCTTTCAGGCAGCTGCATGGGGAGATATGATCTGCTTTCTCACGTGGAGCTCAGGTGTTTGGGGATGCAGAGATGATAAATGCTGGACTGGTTCCTGCAGACAGCGCTAAGCACCTCAGACTCACTCACCACGTCCGTTTCCCACAATCCAGCCCTCCACTTTCCTCTCACTTCTCCTTATTAGATTCTGCCAGGTCACTTCTGAACAAAACCCTGTCCGACACAGTTGGCCGGACGGACAGTGCGTAAAACAGGCCGTCCTGCTCTTGTTCTGTTCCCCGAGCCCTAACCTCATGTCCAGGAGATAAGTCCACATCACCCCTGGTTCTGGCCCAGCTGCAGCGTCATGCTAATGTGTGCAGTATTCACAGCCCTAAGTGCCATTCACATGCTGGCAAAACATTTTCATTCTTATAAATTACTCACTTTTCCTTTCGCATTATTTTATTTGTGAATGATAATCACCACCTACTGGTCTTCACATTTTCTGTAATGTACCAGAGAAAAGTACCATGTAACCTTACAGACCTTGCAGAAAGATGGAGAGGTAAGTACTCACAGTAATACGTGTGTGTGTGTGTGTGTGTGTGTGTGTGTGTGTGTGTGTGTGTGTGTGTGTGTGTGTGCGTGCGTGTATACCCCCTGCAGGGTGGGATGGGAGCTGATGTTCACCTTGTGTTCACAGGGTGGGGAGCACTGCTACTACCATGGTCGGCTGCGCAATGTGCCGGATTCCTGGGCAGCCCTGTCCACCTGCCACGGCCTTTAGTGAGCATATCCCACCTGTACCGGCTCAGCGGGGCGCTGCTGTACACTTCATTTTCACACACATGCACAGATAGCTCTTTTCCTCTCCCTTCCTCTCACTCTCAGTGTGCACATCTCCTGTTTCTTCCAACAGTGGTATGTTCTCTGATGGGATCTTCTCCTACGGCATAGAGCCCATTTTCAATGAGAGTGAGCAGGTGAGGTTTGTCAACACTGCTGCAAATGTCTTGATGGTACCAGTTAGCTATGACCTGACAGACTAGTCGGAACACAGCGTAGCACGTTCCACATCACTGGCGTTTGAACTTCTGACTGGGTGTGGGGGGGGGGGGGGCACTGTCATAGTGGCACAGAGTCCTCACTTTATCAATGACTTCAGTCAAATNGGGGGGGGGGGGGGGGGGGGCACTGTCATAGTGGCACAGAGTCCTCACTTTATCAATGACTTCAGTCAAATGCTGCGACTTCATAGCACAAGTCACGCTCTCTGCAGACCATGCAGAAGGGTGACCAGCAGACTACTGAGCATTTCAGCAGAGGAGACAAAGTCTATGGTGTGTAAACTTTCATCACAGCCCCTGTTCGTTGTATTTTCATGGACAATATATTAAGGTTCTGCCTCGAGTGCGATAGTGTCTGGTTAGGGAACATCAGGGATTTACCTTGGTTATTTGCTCACAGTGTGGTCTCTCTGCCCAGTATGAAGGTTTGTGTTTGGTGAGGAGTTTTTGTCTGACTCATGTTTGATTATTCTGTTTAGGCTGAGAACCTACATATGGTCTACAAGATGCTAGACCTGGATCTGCCCCCTTCTTGTGCAGGTGGGGAACTCTACTGGTCAGTCTGTCCCTTCCCATCACAGCCATGATGTGCTGCTCACTCTCTTTCTTCTGTATCGCCTAGGTTCTTTACCCTTCTCATATTGATCATCCATCAGCTGTCAGTTTGTTCTTCTTTAAATGCCCCCTTTACTATTCAGTCAATACCTTCAGGAAAAGCTCCAGAGCTTGATGGTTTTTCCTGCGGAATTCAATGAGAAGTTTTGGTCTAAAGTTTGCCCTGTACTGACAGTGGTAATTGACAGGTTTAAAGAGGGTCATGTTCCTCACTGTCGGAACATGCACTCAATTAAGCAAATTTTACAGAAGGACAAAATCCATTTGAACGATCCTCCTTTTAGCCTATTAGTTTGCCGAATGTAGGTTTCAAAATTGTAACTGACACTTTGGTACGTGGGCTGGAAACTGACCTAAAAACAGTACTTCTGATCAGAGTGGATTTGTTCAAGTTTGGCTTCAACAGCAAACATTATGGTTAAAAGCTGTAAACTTTATTGTTGGGAAAAGGAGCCCAATTTTGGCTATTTCTCTTGACGCAGCAAAACATATGACATGGCAGAATGTGGCTTCTTATTTGCTTTGTTGGAAAAGTTTAGTATGAGTAATAATTTTTTTAGCCTAATGAAACATTTATATTCCGATCCTATGGGACAAGTTACAAAAACAGCTTCCTGTCAGACTTGTTGCAGTAGTTAGAGTTTTCTGGCAAGGCTTTCTCCTTTGCCCTTTGCTGTTCTCAATTATGGAACCTGTGGAAGAAGCTATTAGAAGCAATAAATGTATCCAGTATGTGGGCAGGAAAAGAGGACCAAGGTATTGTGTTTTATACTGTTGTGGTATCTCATTTGTTAAAGCTACTCCAAAATTTGCCCTGCTGTGTGTCTGCTGATTTTTTTTTTTTTAATTAGATATCTTGATTCATTTTGAACAATAAAAGGCTCAGAGTCAAACTTTTCGATGTGAGATCAGCAAGGCTTCTGTCCTGCAAATGGGGTTTTGTTATTCGCTGCACAAATGAATCATTTGTTAGTTCCAGGTTAAGGTGATGGGTTGGCATCTCATGCCGGGGTTGTTTGGTAGCCTTTGCCCGAGCCCTAAGATCGCACACTCTGAACTGCTGGGCCTCTGACCACGACGAAGAGGTTAATGCAAATGGATTTATGGATGGACAGGTTAAGCTGGGTTTCCTGTAGGCTGGTATGGTGTCTGTTTCATGTTTCCCAAGACTGTCATTCTTCACCTTTTATTGAGTAAATCTAGTCTTCATCTTTAATCGGAAGTTTTGTGGTATTCGGTGATCTTCTCATTGGGAGGATGTTATGAAATGTTTGTGAATATCGTTATGCTCTTCTGCTAACTTTAGTCCAGATCCAGATCTCCCTTCAACACTTTGGGTTGCAGAAATAGTTATCTACGGGATGCATGATATATAATATTTAACTGCAGATCAAAATGTGGTAAGTTTCAACCATCTAAGAAATAACTGATTACAATGACAACTTCAACGTTTTATAGCTGCTCTAATAAACTGTGACCATGACTGTGAACAGAATTATCTAAAGCAGAAAAGTAGCACGTTGCACTGAGCAGTTCAAGGGGTTTGACCTCTTATTATACTGTATACTGACTTAACAAGTCTGAGTAACTGTTCATCTGAGAATGTGAGCTTGATTTATGGCCTTGATTTTGATCGAGAAAAATGAAAATTTGACCTTGTCAGTGAGCATCAGCAACTGGTTTTCCCTTCGTGCTACAGTGTTCACCGCCTGCTCCTCCTTAAACATTACAGGCAAAATTTCACACATTCACAGAATCTACCTCACTTCAGTGTGTCTTCATAGGTTGTTCGCAAGGACACCTCAACTGTTTTTTTTTAAATGTAAGACTGTTCAGGGTACTTCGGTACAATTATTTGAGGAATATTACCTCTCTGTATGTTTCATTATGAAACATATATGCACTGGATTCCATGTGAGAAGCGGCCAGCAGACAGTGTCCAGGGCTCACCTCTGTCCTTCTTCTAATCCGACATCTAGGCTGCAAGCTAAACAGCAGTGATTCCCAGGCAGATGACTTTACAGAGGAGTCAGCTCACCCTGAAGGTCTGAGAAGGTCCAAAAGACAAGTAAGACACCTACAGGATATATTTAAATATGCTGAGAATTTAAATTTTAATAAAACTACCAAATTTCCAAAAATGTGCAAGACTCCAGATGAACTAGTGCCTTTGAAACTAGTTCATAATCTACTTGGAATATGTGAATGGGAGTTTCCTTAAATGTCTGTAATTACAGGAAGGTTCTGAACAAAAGAAAAAATGAATATGTAAATTAAAATTCCGCCGTGAAAATACAAATGGAAAATGAGCAGAACATTTGATTTATGACTTTGGCTAATTTGTAGGCCAAACTACAATAATAGTCTTAAGATTCATGTAACAGAAATAGAATATATGTTTTTATTTAGGAAAGAAGCAGGAAGCGCATGGTGATGCCTTCTCCCTCTCTCACCGACACTCGTCCACCCTCTTCCTACAGGTGCGGCGTCCTCATTACACAGTCTTGACCGAGACCAAGTACATTGAGCTGCTGGTGGTCAACGATCATGACCTGGTGAGTCCAGACTAGATCAGCGTAATTCCATGGGAGTTGAGGTGGTGCTTTGGTCACTGTAGAGCAGAATCACCGGAACAACGTCATCTGAGACCTGAGGAAGAGGGGAAAAAAAAACCACCTTAACATGCTGGGTCAGCTAGTCCTTATTATCTTACTCAATTTTGTTTAAAGCAAATTAGAGGTTTTCAGAGCTTGTTTGTGTAAAGGAATGAGCACCGCAGGAGTGGGACTCCAAACATTCCCAAAGTCCAGTTCCTTAACTGCCGTGGTCTGTGTTCCACCTGCAGTCCCAGGGCTCCTGCTGATCTGTTCCCAAACACAGCGTCAGCCGTGGGCCGTTTCACAAGCTGTCCACCATCTGCTGCAGATCTGATTATGTGTCTCGTGTTGTCAGTTTCTGCAGCAGCGGAGTTCCACCTCCCAGACCAGGAACTTTGCCAAAGCAGTGGTGAACATGGCAGATGCGGTGAGGACACAGTGGAACCGCATGGTTTTGTGCATTTTGCAGCCTGTGATTTTAGTCATCTGGAGGTAACAACACGTGTAGTTAATGAAAAACGCTGTTAAAAAAGGCTTGTGAAATAAAACAGATCTTAACGGTGATTAATACAGACAACTGCTATTAATAAAATTAATAAGGTTTTCGTCTAAAATGGTTTTTAGATACTGCTGCGGAGGTTTAAATAATGAAATAAATCCTATTTTAATCAGTACATAACTTTCAGCAGCCATTACTAGTGTTGCTTTGTCCAATTTTAGCTCTACAAGGAGCAGCTGAACACCCGGATAGTGCTGGTTGCCATGGAAACGTGGTCATCGGGGAACATGGTCTCTGTGGGCACAGATCCCCTGATGACCCTGCGTGACTTCATGAAGTACAGGAAGGAGAACATCAAGGAGCCGAGCGACGCGGCCCACCTCTTCTCGTCGGTATCCCGTCAGTGTTTCCCAGACCCCCCAGAATTTCGCTCCGTCGGTTTCTGACAGCCGCGATATGGCTTCCCTCTCCTTCCCCAGGGGGCGCATTTTCCACAACAGCCGCAGCGGCACGGCTTACATGGGGGGCATCTGCTCTCTTACCCGAGGAGGTGGTGTCAATGAGGTAGGGTGGCTGCCACTGAGCCCCCGGGCAGACGAAAAACTCGCCCTCCTGCATCTAAAAGTACTTTTTATTAATGAAAATGTGCTTTTGTGGTTAGGTGTTAATGCAGGTTAAATGTTAAGTATTCAGTATAAATTCATCTTAAGCCTTTGCTCAGTTGACTGTAGTAATAGTAATATGCCGGTCCTTCACATTTGTCATTATACATATTTTGATGTTGTGACATATGCACATTCATATGTACTTTTCCATACAATGGCCAGTGCTCAAACTTATGAAAACTTAACCGCAGAAATGCAGATTTATTACTTAGTGACTAATGTAATTGGGAGCTTATATCAACTGTGTGTTTCTATCTATCTATCTATCTATCTTTCTGTCTGTCTGTCTTTCTGTCTGTCCGTCCGTCCGCCCCGACTGATGCGTTTTCATGTATACAGGTGAAATTTACTGAGTCACAAGCAAATGTGAGGCAGTTTGTCTTTTAGTAACCAGTTCAGGGTTGTGTCGGAGTGACTGGACATCTGTGATAGATTAGTGCTCTATGGGGGGTTTGATGGCACGAGTATAACTGGTTTTTATTGATATATAAATTTCATTACATTTCCTTTCTTATTATAAGTAGTATTTGCAATGCTAATAGTAGTTAGAAAATTAAAATATAATTAATTTCTTAGTTACAAATGAAATGAACCAACGTGAACAAAATCACGAGCAGACAGACGTGGGGGTGACCTCATGCACCCAGGAAGACTCAAAAATTTTCCCACTGAAATTAATTTCCAACTCAGAAGACGTCGCCTTACGCTGGTGTCCAGGAACAGGTTAACGGTGACATGTTTTTTGTTTGGGAGAAAGAAGTGTGGGGTCGGCACGGTGAGGGAACGCGTCACCCATCTTGCGTCCCTGTGCTGCAGCGCGGAAACGTGCACACCATGGCCATCACGCTGTGTCAGAGCTTGGGCCAGAATCTGGGCATGATGTGGAACACAGACCGCAGCGCAGCAGGTGGGGCTACGCCACCACTCTCTTGTAGATAAGTGTGTGAAAGCTGTGGTAAGGTCATGTTAATGCTGATAAATGCCGCTCTCTGTGATCCAAACCCCACCTTCTCTGTGCCAGGAGACTGCAGGTGCCCGAACTCATGGCTGGGCTGCATCATGGAGGACACTGGGTAAGATCTGGACCACAGAGGGTCTGCAAGAGATATCAGACAGCTTCTCACGAGCTTCACTGCATGGCTGTTCGCTCTTCAACTTCCTCCCTCTGCTGTGACAGTTCTCATTCTGTTCAGCAGAACGACACGAAACGTCGCCTTTCCCGTCCGCACTGTTAATTTTTATCCTTTTTAATATTTCATTAAATAATAACTAAGTAGATGTAATATCTGCCCAGTAATGAATTGTCTGAAGGCAATAGCAGCATCTTCCTTGATTCTTCTGGAATCTTCAATACATTTTATGTGAAGTGTCTGCGGTGGTAGAATTTTATGGAAATGAAGGACACAGAAAACCTGCTTATAACTGAGGCAGTTATGGGAGACACATTAACAGCAAGAACATGTTTTTATTGCTTGTTTTTTGCAACACTTTCCTTTAGCAGCTGACCTCAGATGCTGCTGTTTGTCCTGTGGTTTCCGGCAGGTTCCACATCCCCAAGAAGTTTTCACGCTGCAGTGTGGAGGAGTACATGCGCTTCCTAGAGAGAGGAGGGGGGAGCTGCCTCTTCAACAAACCGGTCAAGGTGGGGGTGGGGGGGCAGGGCGTGTTTCATCCCTCTAACAGTCCTGCAGTCGACTCAATGAGCCATCTGCTCAGCAGGGGGTCCTCAGTGGGTCAGCAGAGCGGCCAGGACCTGCTAGCACACAGTTAGCTCACACATGGAGTTCCCAGCATGGGGGCAAACATACAGGGTCACTGCAGGTAGACAGCAGCACACGCCGGTACATACAGCGCCACCTACAGCTCTTCTCGGCAAGTCTTCGACTTATCCTTGAAGAGGCATCTCCAGCATGTTCGGGTTTCTTGAAACATCTTGGATTAGATGCGCCTGCTTTACTAGTTTACGTATACAAACTATGTCCAAAAATGGCATTTTATTCACGTCAATAGCATTTATTTGAAGAAAACTATAGAAACGTAATTGTTTAAAACACTGGAATTGTTTTAAATACTGTATTGTAACGTAATGGTGGAAGTATTTGATTTGGTTATAACTGCAGCCATTTATAATTGCTGCTTTAAAGTTCTTCCATTTGGTGAAGGTATGTTTATAGTTAATACACTAACTGTACATCCTAAATGTATGTCCGAAATTTCCTTGCTTCTAAAATGATTTCACTCATTGCATCTGTCATTGCATCTGCCTTCTTGGATGTGTCTCCCACCCCAGCTGCTGGACCCCCCGGAGTGTGGGAATGGTTTTGTGGAGACCGGAGAAGAATGTGACTGCGGGTCTCAGGTGGTGAGTTCTCTCTGGCGGCTCTGCACTGCCTCTCGGTGGTTACGCTTGAGAACTACAAGCCACAAACTGCAGGCAGTGCTGCTGATCGCCAGCCGACCTCGAGTGTGGGGGTGACTCTGCGTGACCCTGCGGCCTTTGTCCACGCAGGAGTGTGCGCGGAATGGAGGAGCCTGCTGTAAGAAGTGCACTCTTTCCCATGATGCCATGTGCAGCAACGGGCTGTGCTGCAGGAGCTGCCGGGTAAAATGTCCTCCTTACCCCAGGCGCTGTAGTTACACCTTCACACCACTCTCACATGCTGTCTCACACAGACACATGGCGTTTAGGTTTACGATGACTGACAGCAGAATAAATATATGTGATCAAGTCCACTTAAGGGGACACCGGATAAGTGGGTAATTTGCTTAAGTCGAAACTATCTCCACGGTACCGTTTTGGTTCTATTCACTTCAAAGGGACACAAGTTCAGAAAAGTGGAAAATTCACTTTTCGCTGAAAATTCAGCCCTATTGCCCACATTCCAATGTTGATGACATGGGTTAAGTGGATAAGCGGTCTACAGGCCCTCCGCTGCAGCGGACTGGACTGCATCCCACCTCGGACGTGTGGAACCTGGGACGGCTGTTGGGAGAGCAGAGGCTATTGTAGAGACTAAGGAACTGGTGGTGAAGAGACTGAGGGAAATGCACCAGCGGAAAACTGCAATCTTCATATCAGCCATAAATCATATGGCTCATTATAGCGTATTATCTGAGTCATTCTGATGTAGTCATTTTGCGAGCAAGTAGCCAGCAAGCAGTAACTCTGTAAAGCCATGAGTTCACATTCATGGTGAGAAAATGCTTTTGCAAGCAAAGGGAGCTGTTGGATGTGAAGTTACCCAAATGCACTGTGGTACAAATGCACTTACAGTTGAATCAGTGACACGTGAACCGTGATGTAATACGAAAGAAGGTTGACCAGTGTGTCGCCCATCGGCAAGACAGGTCACGTACGTTCACATTATCCAATGTGTTTCTCAGTATGAACTACGTGGGGTCGTCTGTCGGGAGGCGGTGAACGACTGCGACATCCCAGAGACCTGCACTGGAGACTCCAGCCAGGTATGGTGACAGCCAGGGGCCTTATGGGAAATGAAGTCCTTTGACCAGGTGCTTGAAGAACAGCTCCATTCACTCTGTCCTCTGTTGTCCAAACCACAGTGTCCACACAATGTGCACAAGCTGGACGGCTACCTATGTGACAACAGCCAGGTATCTCAGTCATCATTTCTGCTTGGCTGTTTGCATGCATGCGTGCGAGTGTGCGTGCGTGTGTGCTGTTGCTATTAGCAGTAGTTGGTGTTAGGTAAATGAAGGCAGGTGGCGAAGATGTGTCTGCTTTGGCCCTCGATGCCACCACCCTCGCTTTGCAGCCCCTCTTTATGTTTTCTCCGTTTCTTAACCCCCCCCCTTAGGGACGGTGCTATGAGGGCCGCTGCAGGACCCGGGATGCCCAGTGTCGAGGTCTTTGGGGCCACGGTGAGTCTCCTGGTTGAAAGAAAAGGTGGGGTGTATCCTAAAAATTGGGCAGTTAGTGGATAAATGTAGTTACCAATAGCATGTTGGTCCCAAAGCCTGACAGTGACCAGGTAATGGCTGCATCGAGTACAGTGTTGGACCTCCTCCTGGGAGTTGAACAGCACAGCTTTCTGGAAACAAATCTATCTATCTTTGGATTCAATCCAAACCAGAATTATTTCTCACAAACAAACCCCTTAAAACCAGACTTTGCCTCTGGGCTCCCGCAGTTTCGTCGGACCGGTTCTGTTACGAGAAGCTCAATGCCGAGGGCACGGAGAAGGGCAACTGCGGGCGTGACGTCAACAGCCAGGTCTGGGTGCAGTGCCACAAACAGTGAGTCCACTGGTACCTCCCCGGCTTTCACCCGCAGTTGCTGCATCACCCTCAGCGCTAACACTAAAAACACTTGCACGCAGTTATTCGAACCATCAATTTGTACCACTTTTTGCTGAAATTCTGCTATGATTTAATACAATAAAATAAAAACACGCCTTCCTTTTAAATAAACTGTCTGGTATACATAAACACACTGCATTTTTGGTGGATTACATGGAATATATGTTGAATTTGATTTCGCTAGTGAACCAAAGAACTTCAAAAAGGCCTTGGATAGTTTACTGAACATGTTTCCTAAAGTACCCGTAATGTAGTGAAATCACACGTGTCACGTGAGTCACGTGTGCAGCGGTGTGGAGGAGGACAGGTGCCTGGCCAATGTGGCAGTACAAGAGCTGGGGAAGCAAAGAAAAGGCTTCTGCGAAAGTCGCCCAGTTCCTACTGACGTTTATAAAGACCAAATAACCCTGTGACTTTGTCAGGGTCCCGTTGTGGCTGCAGACCACCACCTATTTCTTTGCCTTTGAGTTTCCCGCAGAGCTGTCTGATTTTTTAATGTATGTTTATGTTGCCTTTAGTTAAATTTTATTTTTTATTTGACTGGAAACCAATTAAAGGAAAAACTTAATGGAAAAAAGGTAAAAAGGACAGAAAAACCTCCCAACCCACTGTGACTGGTACAACCACTCGTTTCTCTCAGCGGCTGCTGGACTCACTTTAATGCAAGAGCACTTTTTCTCCCCACGATGTCTAATCCTGCTGTTTGCACCTCCTTTCTGACCCTAAATCAGAGTTACTGCAGAGAGACAGTTTCTTCCTCGCCTGAGGGCCAGAATATCAACACGGAGCGCAGGCGAGAGCAGGTGGCAGCAAGTGGCAGAACCCAGCAGGAGGTGGTGCGCAGAGAACGTGTCACCCCCTGCAGGGAAGGGCCAGAGCCCGGGAGAGACGCGAAAAGGAGCGTAAAGCCTAGTCTGCTGTGAGCTCAGGCACTGTAACTTTACAACTTTGAGCACTGTGACAAAACAGCCGTTCGGTGTGGTAAGAACACAGTAAATTCTGAACTGAAGTTAATAATGCACAACAATGTTCAGTTTAAAACTGCGCCTACCTGTCATGTAACTTTACTAATATTGAAATTAGTGTGTGGGGGGGTGACAGATTTTTTTTATGTCGCACAAACCCACACAAAGGAATGTGGCAGTTTGACGGCCCAGTGCTGCCGTGAGGGGACTGGGTGACACCACCTATTCGCGCTTCATATTTCAAAAAGAGGGCTGCTTTAAACGGCTCAAAAAAGCACTACTGGACTGTCTTACTGGGGCCCAACCTGGAAATAATTGCTTTTATCTTAAAAAGCAAAATAGCGGAGACCGGTTTTCACACAGCACACACAGCCCTGTTGAAACGAGTGATTTGTGTGTGTATGCTGGTTGGTGGGGTGGGGGGGCAGCTTTCTCTAACCATTAAAGCACCAAAACCCAACTGAGAGCCCAGCCCGTCCTCATGTTTCACTTGGAATCGTGTTCGTCCACCTGGGCTCATGGATGTTAGAAATGCAGTGTGACTGATGTGCTATTTGTTGCACAGTAAGGTTTCCTGTAAAATAAAGATGATTTTACAAAATTGTGACATAACCAAATCCCTGATAAACAGCTGTTCTTGTGATAGGAAACGCTCTACGCGAGAATTTGTCCGCAGGGGTTAATAAAGCTTCGTTCTTTACTATAAGACAAGCTGAACGTGGGATATTTTACTGGACCGGGGCAGTTTGGGAGTTTGGTTCAACCGTTCTGCAACAGGCCCTTTCCCACGAAAATCATGCAGAAGTGTCCAGCTGTCATTACTCTTCACTACACCCACTTCTTCACACACAACAACATGCCTTCGGGGGTCAGCGATAAGGTCCTATTTATTTATTCTTTGTCGGTTTTTGTTCCCTCATTACCTGACGCTGTGCTGCTCACCCGCTCACCTTCGCTCCTCCAGGGACGTGCTGTGTGGATTCCTGCTGTGCACCAACATGACAGCAAAGCCCTCCTTCGGAGTCCTGCAGGGCGAGGTCACCAGCCTGACCATCTACCATCAGAACAAGTACCTGGAGTGCCGGTGAGTGGAAGAAAACTGTGATGTGACGGGGCGAGACAGAGACACAAATGGTTAATTAGGATACAGGAGCGGGAGCCTGTTTGTCAGCAGGTAATATTAAGCGAATGGAGGTTCTCAAACCAAAAATGCGGCCACTGCTTCGTTTTTCAAACACCTTCCCTCTCTTGAGTGGTGGCCACGCCCTGCTGGATGATGGCTCTGACCTGGGTTACGTGGAGGACGGGACCCCCTGTGGCCCCAACATGATGTGCCTGGACCGGCGCTGCCTCCCGCTGTCTGCCTTCAACCTTAGCACTTGCCCTGGCTCTTCCTCCAGCCACACCTGCTCTGACCACGGGGTAAGTGTCCAAAGGCCACCCCCTGCAGTGACGGGCGGACCCTGAGGTGTGGCCAGGACCACACTACCACAGAACTTCTGTATTAATGCATATGAGAAGGCAGAAGTGTTTAAATGACATGCGGGTGCAGAGAATGTGCCACTCTTTATGATCCCTGTCCTTCAGATCTGCAGCAACGAGGTGAAGTGCATCTGTGACAGGGACTACACAGGGAAAGACTGCAGCGTCTTCGACCCCATCCCTGAGCCGAAGCTCCCGGAGGCCCCGGAGAAGAAGGGTTCGTGTCGCTCCGTGTCACGCCTGTGTCTTCAAACATCCTGTTTCCTCTGCTCAAGCACTCGGTGGAACTTGCTGGGAACCAGCAGACCCCCACGTGCAGCACTAGCGCGAAGTCGTCTGTAAAACGAGACCCGGCGCCCCCACGTGCAGACGGGAAGTTACACCCCAGTCGAGTAGGGAACCCAGTTTAGCATTAGCTCTGCGCAGAAAAGCCGACAAGATGTGGCTTCAGTACAGATGAAAAGCTCGAGAAGGGGTCACACACATTGCACTCAGTGGGGTTCACTGGGGCTTCTGCCCTCCGTGTTCAAACACGTACCCCAAGCGCAGAGACACCGGTGTATTTCTGTCAGTGCGACAGGATCCCGGCTCCCACCTCAGCGTCTCGCTTATTGTCTTGCAGTCCACCAGTGACACAGGGCATTTCGGCAATTGCTTGTGCATCCTGAGCAAGAGGGTCTCCCAGCAGACAGAGAGGGGGGAGAGTCAAGCCCAAGTAATGAAAACCCACTCCTTTCTCTCTTTGATGGTGGTCCCAGTAATCCCACCCCACCTCGCGCTTCCATCCCTTTGAGCCCCTCCCCCCTTCCCTTCTGATCCCGCCCTATCTCTCTATCTTTCTCTCTGGCCAGTTGTGGTGGGCGAGATGTACAGTGTTTTGCGTCGTCCTCTGACTTGTGTCTGGTGGTATTGTCTCTGCCCCCCCTGCCCCTCCCCCTCCACACTCCACCCTTCTTCCTCTATGCAGGTCCCAGTGGCACCAATATCATTATAGGGTCCATTGCAGGGGCAATTCTCCTGGCAGCTATAGTCCTGGGGGGAACAGGATGGGGATTTAAGTAAGAGCTCTGGCATGCCTCTGTGTAACTGTCTGCTTCCAATGATCGCCAAGCAAGTCCCCTAGACCGCCACGCACCTCTTAGATAATCCACACGGGAACAGGGAGGTTGGGGAGTTGGTATGCTGCACAGTAGCCACTTCAGAAAAACCCAGAAGCGCTACTTAGTAGTACGTCCAGCTGTCTGTCTATCTGTCTGTCTGGCTGTCTTAGGGGCCTCTCCCTTGGGCAAACAGCAAGGCACTCACAGAATACAACAGTCGCATCGTGCTTTCTGCACATGTCAAAGTGAACATCGATCACGCATTCTGCCAACCGCAGGAAGGCCTAGTGACAGTAGCCAGTCCCCATGTAATCACAGTCCACGTGTGCGCTTTGGACTCTGAAGGGAACACGTGGTTGGCTGAGGTGTAGTTCTTTAAGGAAGGAAATGTTAGGTGGAACTGACTGACTGGTTAGAGAGCGAAGCCCCTCCCCACCTGCCAGTCTACACTGATTGTAGACGAGGGGCTGCCAGGGACCCTAGTGCACCCTCTCTGTGATGCCCTGCTCCGCATGCATGCCTTGGATGTCTTTATTGCTCTGTTTGCCTGCTCCCTGTCCTCGTCTGTATGAGCTGTAGGTGTAGGACCGCGGGTGGTGTTTTCTGCTTCTCGGAGAGCAGAAGGCCTTGCCTGCGCTCACAGCATCTGCAGCTGGAATCCTGCTTGTTTCTCTGCATCATCCATGAAAGATCTGCCTTTTGGTAGACAGACTGCACTACGAATGATTCAGCTGCCTGAGGAGTACAGCCGTCCCTCACTATCCGTAATCTCTCTGTTTCAAAATTTGCTTCTGCGACTCTTGAAAATATGTACCCAAAATTCACTGTTCAAACCAAAAACCCACTTATCCAAATCAGCATCCAAAAAATTCTAAAGCAGATGTCAGCAAAGCCATTTAAGCGCGAGAGGGAATGTGAAGTTCGCCGCAATCGTCTCAGCTGTTCATGGGATAAAGTGATGAAGCGTATTGAGTGACATCAGATTTAAGCTGCTCGGTGATCAACAGCTGCCTTGCATACAGTTTTCTCCACCCGTGATGGAACTTGCCTTGTTCATATATGTATTTGTTATGTGTTCTCATTGTTTTTTTTCATTACAGCACATGTTCATGCCAGTGTAGAAGGACAAGATAATTCGTATCCGATGCTGTGGAGCATCAGCACACTGTGCACAATCGTGGCCACCAATGAGTCTATTAAGTGTTAAATAAATAGGCAACTGGCATTTTAAATGCTTTATATAACGCAGGAATCATGGGTGAGCTGTTATATCAGTGTGTAAGAGTGCTTTAGTGATATCTGGGGAAATTGTACAGAGGGTTTTCGATGGGCTGGGGACGCATTGTTATTATTATTATTATTATTATTATTATTATTATTATTATCTGTTGAAAAAAATGGCTTCTGCTGTTCAAAAAGTAATCAGACACATTTTCAGGAGCGGATTGGATTTGGATAATGAGGGGTACCTGTAATTCTAATGAAGATGTGTAGTAGGAAACGTCTGGAGAAAAGGCAGGGTCTATGGTGTGGTGTTTGTAAGGGACTATGGTCTCAGCACCACCTCAAACTTCCAAACCATGACACCGATTAATGGTCAATAATTTAATTTGACCATGAGATCTGAACTGTTTTGGTGAAATGAATGAACTGTTGCATATTCCAAAATGATTGAATCAGTTGCTCTGTACTCTGGATCTGCTGCAGTTTGCAGGTTGTTAGGTAGAAATAATAAGCTGACAGGTGTCAGAAGCAATAAAATTAGGACAGGCAAATACAAAGTCACCAAAACAGAGTTTAAAAATAAGTTATTAAACAGGTGATTTGGCAACCTGCTCGCAAAGTGCAATTTGTTCAACTGACAGTTAATCGCATCGTGAAAAGCGCATCTCGGAGAACCATTGATGCGGGACTCATGTGCTCCCCGGGACACGGAGGGTGTATAATGCAGTGTGACGGATGTGAAATGTGGGCCTGGGCCTTCTGTGTCCCCCTAAGCGGAGACAGACACCAGGTGACAACGTGCAAGGCTCTGCGCGAAGGAGCCGCCCTCACCTGCAGCACCCCACATCACCCCCTCCACCTGCATTGCCCTCACTGACATCCCGGCGGGTGGGGGCATGGGGGGAATGCATGTCCAACTGAGCATTCGAAGTTTGTTGCGGTCAGGAGGACTTTGACCTGGAGTGTGACAGTGGGCCGGAATGAACTGTGACCGCAGTCTCCGCTCAGTCCGCTTGGCTACCGTTTGATTATTTAAGGCGGACAGAGCGCGGGTGCTTTTATGCGCTTGTGACAAAAGCTGCCTTCTCAGTCAAGGTACTCTAATACCCTGTTCCTGGTGATGTACGTTGATCTGAATACCAGAGCTCTAGCTCCACGTGAAGATGTATTGATTCCTTAATCTAAACATCACCCACAGAATAAGAGTCCTTGCACTGTATGAATGAGCAGCTGCTGTCCTATCTATCTACTTGGCTATGAACATCTGCATTAGAAAAGCTATTTCCTACCTAAAGAATAAAGCATGTTCCTCTGGAAACCTGCTACTACAGGGTGAGGTGCAAAAGTCTGGTTATATGCATTGGGCTTTCCATTTTTTCACTAATTCTGAGGAAAAATTTATGAGCCATCAGTGTAAAACAACTCCAGCAGTCTATTGTTCTGCCCAGCTAATATGTTCACTCTCTGTTTCTGTGTCCCTCCTGTCTTACCTTTTTCCCTGGATGAAGAAACATTCGAAGAGGAAGGTACAACTCGCACAGCAGGACATGTTGATAAATTATGACCGTCATTAACATCTCCACTAATACACACCGCCCGCCACGCAAACCAACACGACCCCCCCACTTGCTGAACCACCACTGTACCATGTGGGAAACGTTCACCAACACGAGCCGTCTTTTACTTCCAGTCCATTTCACCATCAACACCAAGCATATTTCTACATCCTTTATAGGCTTTTGTAACAAAACAAAAAAAACTGCTACTGTGTCAATATGCAAAACCTTTCATGGCGACTGTATCACATTTAACTGACATTATTCTCCATTAGTCCTAGTCGTGTTCTCAACTTGCTTTCTTTTTGTTGTTTTCCTTGTCTTTATATTCCAGATCTGGTGGGGGATAAGATGCAAGTCTTATCTGTCTGAACTCTGTCCTTTTCAAGAAGAAAAATGTCTTCCGCTCATTCCAAGAACTCCAACCCCAATCAGATTCTCCCATTTTCCTTTCAACGCTCCTTACTTGCGCCTGTTTGTTTCCCCATTCCTCTGTGCCATGTCTGCCACAGAACCAACCTCAAGCCCCACTGCCTTCCGTGCCCTAAGCAGCGTCACCATTCCAGCAGCTCACCACAGCTTAGCCCCGTTTACACTGATGGGGATCTTGGACCACCATCCAAAACAGATCTCTGAAGCCTCTCTTGTCCATGAAGAATCATCACAGGAAACTGAGGCGACTAGCTGAGGAAGGGGTCTGACCTTCCTTCCAATGGCATTGTCTACACGGTGTTGACTTTTTGGGCTGGTTTCAACTACTGCAAATAGACACTAGGGTACATCACTAAACTGCCTTTTTTTCCCAAGGAATCTTGTCGCATACTTTGGGCCAGTCTTACCAATTGTCCTGAGAAGTGTTTCAGGTGTGTGAAGACGTGTCACTGTTCCCTTACAAGCATCACCATGTTGCCCCGGTGACTTTACAACGATGACATTAAGCTCACGCAAGACTAAAAAGGTTGTTTTGGTGTTAAACAGGACAGACATGGACAACTAAGATCTCTTGTTTTCAAAGGCAAAGGAGGCACATGTTTTGCATGGATCCAAGATCGATTCAGTTGCTGGAAGAAGCTCTTGTGATTGCAGTGTGGCTGACTCAAGACAGAAAGTTGAAGACCTTTAAGTCTCCTTACCGCAGAGAAGAAATTATCTGTTTGGGATCTCTAACAACTACCCTGTTTCAACTAGAATTCAGATGAGAATTTCGAAACCTTTTGGGTTTGAACATCATCCTTGTTGTTCTATCCAGTCTGCTTTTTTTCCACAGACATGGAAAGAGACCAGATTTTTTTGTTTGTTTTTAACAAACATTCTGCCATTATCTTAAAGACAGTATCTCTCACCCACAGTAATGCAACAGTGTTTAAATGTTGATCATACATGCATACCAATGTCTGAAAGTGCATGTATACACGCATGAGGTGTGTGTTTTTATTATAGGTGCAAAGTGTGGGAGATGAAATGTGAGAATGCCCAGTTGTTGTTTCTTCTCCACTCTTGGGTGTTTACATCACAAATGTACCTTTTGGGCATTTTCCCCCCACTTCCTCTAATCCAGCACCCTGCTCACTTCACCTGCACCCTCGACATGAGCGTAAATGACAGTGCAAATGCAAATGTGCTTGAAGACAGAGGCTGACCGAAGGCTGCATTAATGTGCCTGGGAGGCTCCTCCTCCTTTCTGCATCATTTGTGAATGACATCTGGCAATAGAGACACTGCCATTTTGTGGCTCAAGAAAATAACTAGTTTGTGTATGTGGGACACTTGATAAAGTAGTCATTAAGTTGACTTCATGCAACCATGGGGCAGCGCTGAAGGGACATTGCTGCTGTATCAGTGAAAAGGCATCTGAGTTCCACTACTTTGGTCACGGAGATGAGGGTCACTTGCTCAGCCTGTTTCTGTGGTGTGCCAGGTGTTTGTTTTGGCCGTCAGAATAGTCTGTCAGGAGAAGAGAGCGTGAATGCCACCAGGCTCGACGAGAGCCTTCGAAGGTGAGTCACGGGACCTGCCAAAATCTGCCGAGCCTGTTGCAGGACTACTCACTTTTCTACAAAAGCCACAGGGTGTCTAATTCTGCGAAGAGCCCAGACCGATCCTGTTTACACACAAGCACAACAAAACCAAAGTGGAGTCAGACAAAGTAGCCGTGGTTTGGGAGCACGAGATGAAGGAGCAACATGATTCTGTAACCCCTGATGGCACCATAGTTCACTGCCAGTAAATTTCTTCCTCCAGAGGAGGGTACCTTTTACAGTAGAACATCACGGGGTCACGCCCGTAACACTCGGGTGCCTGTGGTTGTTCAGTGCATTAATGCCCCTCCAGCTACCACCTGCCGCTGAATCCTCTCCATTGTGTCCCCATGACTGCCAGCTGCACTGTGGTTCCATTGTACTGACTACTGGTGACTAAAGGCCCTTTAGGCTCAAGCACTTTAGATGGTTAGATCAAAGATAGAATGTCCATGCAAGGTACAGTTGCATTATAATTACTTATGTAGGAAAATATACTCAGGGCTCGAATATACAGAGATCCAGTCTGACTGATGTTTTCGGTGGGGCATTTCTGATGACTTCCTCATTTGGCAAGGAGGCCCCGTGTCCCCCGAACAACTGCAGAAACTGGAATATGCGAATTACTTTCAGATGACACCAAGCAACGTTTGAGGGAAATGAAGCCCTGCTCATTATAAGCCCGTCCCTGACTCGCACCCCCTAAGCTACCGATGGCTCTAAAATTGGAGTCTTCCCGTATCTACCTGCAACGGACTGCCGTCCCATCCAGGGGTCCTTTCATAGGCCAGTGCCCTATGATTCTGGGATCGGCTCCAGATCACCACAACCCTGCTCAGGATTAAGCGTAAATGAAAACGGATGGATGGACGTATCTACAGTGCTGCAAAACTATAGTGCTCAAAAAGGGGAGTACAAACCAAGAATTTGTACATTTTGCACTGTTTCACATGCATACATGTAACTGTAAATTTGTACACAAAATCATGTTATGTCAAGCATAAAAAATGTGCCATACTTAAAAATGTATTTATCTTTTAATATAATATATAATGTCTCTAACTATATTTACCCCTTCCAACTGTATATATGTTAATGCCTCCCCCAGCTAGCTTTTCCTCACTATGCTCTCTCTCTATATACAACGAAATTACACTGTAGATGGGTTGACTGACTGGGGGCAGGAGCACAGCATGAAACGCCACTCTGGATGTGTCTGATTTCTGCCGGCAAAGGTCATTTGTTTATAAACACACTTTTTACCTGTTAAATTACTGTCAAACATGTTGAGTTTCAATTCAGGATGGAGAGCGACAGCTCTGGCCGAGCAGTCAACCGCAGATTTTTCATTTTGTTTTTTAAAGGGTCCTCGAATGGCGTGGATTTAAAACAAAAAAAAGAAAAAAAAACTGTATATACTTAGTTGAAAAGAAGAAGAAATAAAATGTGACACACATTGTGTAGTTTTCCCCTTTTTTGCGTGGAGCTGTGAAAATGTGGAAATATACATCTTTTTCGTCTGGTGAAAATCCAGTCCCGCGACATGTTTTCAGGAAAAGAGGGATTCGTCTACACAGACGACCGCTGCACAACAGACGTAGAAAATAATTGGTTGACATCCGTTAAGCGGGGGGTTTCTGTTTTAGAAACAAATAATTGCAAAAGAAGGGATTCTGGAGATACAGACCTGCAGCGTAACACACGACCTCATGTATTCTGATCTGAGCATGAATTAATTCTACGTTAATGTGTGTTGCTACTCTGGACAGAAAAACCATCCAAATTATAGAGGAAAAAAAGCAAAAGCTTTAACTACACCTCAAAAAAAACAAGACCTGGAAATTTAAATTAGTGTTTAACAAATAAGCTGCTACATGCAGTAATATGCACAGCCCTCATAAAAAGGGGTTGAGTACAAAGAAAAACCACTACAGTACTTTTTGAAAATGTGAAAATGTGTACCCATTTACACAACTTGGTGCATTTAGGAAAGGTATTTTTCACTATAATACGTGGTCATTTTACTTCCGCAACAGGTATTTTATTCACTGCCTGCTATGCAAACCCTGTAAACCCTGTGAACACTCCATTTATTCAGTTACAGAAGTACTGTATGTATTTACTTATTCCTACTTCCCACCATATTGACAGTCTCAACCAAACAAAGATAAATGTAATATCACAACTGAACAGCAGATTGAAGATACTTATCCATTAATTTAGCTGGCACTTACTGCACTGTTAGTGCCCAAAGCGGAGCGCCATGCCGCTCCAAAACCGTCATTTTAACTCTGAATGTGGGAGAAGTGTGGAACTACAATGCTTGTAGTTTAATTTCATTTCAGAAACAGATCATTCTTTCCGTGAGAAATAAAGGCAATTTGAACCTCTCACAAAGAGAATTCTACTACCGATGGTGATTTGAAAACTGCTAAGTGCAACCACACTGATCTATCGCTCAGCTGGTTCAGGACATTTTTCGGCGTGCAGTGCGCACTGCTCTCCAACATCCTCGCTGAGTTGTTTTCTTTGCTGCTAATATTTGTCATCCTTTCATGTGTCAGGCTTTCTGAATGGTGCCTACTACCATTACACAGCCTTCTGTACCACCCCCCCTGTGTGAACTGGTGGGTGGTGCTACCATTGTGATGAACAGCTCCCCTTTACCTGCCCCTGTGCAGCACAAAATAGGGCAACGAAGACCTTTCTTAAATCGATGGCTTTGGGTGTCATTAAAGTTCTTTTGTTTTGGACCCCCTCTATCCTGTGCCATTTGTCCCCCTCCTGCAGTCTGTGCTCCACAACCACTCACACGATAGTACTGTTCACTGATATTATCAGGGTTTCTAGCTGCTGTGTTTTCCTGTCACTTTTTGCCATTTTTTTTTCCTCTGACCTTGAGGGACATCATTCAAAGAGAGAACCATATGAGTTGTCCAAATAGGGTTATATTGTGACACCCAGAGAACCATTGAGAAAATGTGGCCACGAGGCCTGCTCAAGCGTTTCCACAGAAGACATCATCAATGTTAGTAAACACTAACTGAACAAGAACATGATACCTGGCACTGTAAGAGTAACTCTAAGCTCAGAGGTAAACAATTTAGAGCACACATTTGTGGCAAAGGGGTCTCCAAATGGGTTTTACACGGACCGTGGTGCCTGCAGGCCTCACTGATCAAGATGAAGGGTGGCCTGTCTTCTCGCCACATCAGGAGACGTGGGGATATGTCCACCTGAATGCCAGGACTCTTCCTGTGTGCACATAATACACATGCACATGCATACATATCCATAAGTAAATAACATACAATGTTTTTTTTATTCCCTAAATTTTCTGTCCCCCTGTTCTGTGCACCATGGACCTGAGGAACTTTATTTCATGCCCCCTTGCATAAGAGGGTGTACGGCAATAAATTATCCTTGATTCTGGATACAAATGCTTACTAGTGTGAAGACAAGCCATGGGTGCACTTGAATCAATAAAATGCACTGTGGGCTTCTGTAAATATTTTTATTTTCCATATTTATCCTGAGTAATTTAGGAAAACCAGGACGGAAAGACAATGGCGCTCAAGTCAGGCCCGCGGTGCTGCAGTCTGACGTCTGTCTGCTCCACATCCTTTTGCTGCTCGGACGTCGTCTGGAAATAAACTTTCGCAGCAACCGACAGCCCTTCATTGTGTCATGTGCGAAGAGAAGTTGTGAATTTATTGGTTTTTACTTTTCCGTCTCATGGAGTAACGCGAGACGATGGATTTATAGCCTAAGCAAAACAGTGAGTAGTATTTTCTTCAGTCTTGGGTGAAAAGTGCGATGATTACGTATCTCTGTGGAACAAACACCTGGATGCTGTAATTCGTACTGTTGTCGAGGTGTAGGCAGGTACGCCTAAGCGTGCGTGTGGGTGGATGACACGATCCGGCATTTCACCGTAGTATAACAATAAGTTAAAGTCACTATAGGTGGACGTCCGGCGCTGGCGGCAGACCTTTGGTAAACGCGGCGGGAGGCCTTATTCGTTTGTTCGGCAGGAATATATTTTACATCCAGGAGACTGACAGGACAGACCGATTGTGCAGTAACTTGATGAGCGGTTTTAAACTTGAAAAAATGAGGAAACTGAGAGATAGAGGCATTTCACACGTGTCCTGCATTTATGTGTCACTTTGACACTGTTTTGTCAGTTGGACGACCGGGCGCCGGTCTGTCTCTCCACAGTCGTGTGAAACCAGCGTTAAACATGGAGGCGAACAGCGTTTCGCGCGCTGAGGTATTTTCGACGTCACCGGCTGGATTCCCGCCCTTCGCTTGTTAGGATCACGCGCCGCTCCTCAGCGCTCGTGAGCGGAACCCGGAAGGTAAGATCTGACTTTATAAAATGCACAACTAATTTTCTGGTACCGTCTAGCTGTTTTAAAGCCGTTGTTTTGCTTCTGTTCTTTTTTTTTTTGAAGATATTAAACATTCTTTTGGACGTTGGCGTCACTGGATCGTTTGTAACATTCTGTCCAGTAAATATTTCACTTTATATATTGTTATGTGCAACTTGTTTTTTCGGCTTTACTGCATTATTCAGTGGCGCAGTGATGTAATGAAGAACGTATTTATGTTTGGCAAAGGAACAGGTCACCCGAGAAATGTCAATTTTATTACTTTCGTGAGACCAGAAAAGTCATCAGAAGATTACAGGGACAGCAAATACAAATTTGTGCAGCACCTTTATAAAACCACCAGAACTGGCTGCCATCTTCAGTAAAATAACTGCACCTCAGTGAGCTGCAGGGGTCCCGGGGTCGCCGCGGTCCGTCACCGGGGTCCCTCTCGCCGCGTCACGTCAGTCTCGCTGAATCTGTGACTTTCCCTGTGCTTTCGGTGTCATCTCAGTGACTTTCAGGACAGCAGCATCTTAGTGATTTTTGCCGTTTTCTGTCAGCAGTTCACGGCTCAGTCGTTCCATCACTGACCTCTGATTCTGCGTCTTACGTGAAAGCAGACATTTTAATATTCACCAAGTCCTCACTGGTCCCACATTCATCTTCAAAAGGTTTTGTGCTTTGAGGGTTAACAGGTTTGATGCATTAATGAATTCATATGAATATGATATATGGATATATTTAAACAAATCATTATTATTAATAATAATAACTGTCTTGAACTGCTAAACAACGTGAAGTAGATCCTTTTATTTGACACTTTGTGTATTATATAGCGGCTTGCTTTCGAAAGACTCATTTGGTGGTACCAGGCCTTGTTTTGTGAGGTGTAGTTAAAGGGTTTAGTTTTTGTATAACTGGCTCCTTTTTGACTCCACAGTAGTAAAACAATTCAGTGTTGAATTAGCGGCGAATATAAGGTTGTCTGTCATGTTGCAGGTCTGTATATCCAGAAACCTTCCTTTCTGTATCCTTTCTGAAACAGAAATCCTCTGCTTAACAGATGTCAAAAAATTATTTTCTGCGTCTGTTGTACAGAGGGTGTCTGTGTAGACGAATCCCTCTTTTCCTGAAAACAGGGTTTTCACCAGACGAAAAAGATGTATATTTCCACGTTTTCGCAGCTCCACCCAAAAAAAACTACAGTGTCTTGCATTTTATTTGTTCTTCCTTTCACTTAGTTTTTTTTTCTTTTTTTAACAAATCCACACCAAGGAACAAAACGTAAAGTATGACACCAAATACAAAAGTAACAGCATATGAAGACACACATGAAGTATCTCATTAACATCTTGGTAATTAAGTAGTTGGCGTTTAATGTGTTTATTACACTGAAATCGGTAGAGTCTGTTCTCACGTGCCTTTGGGGGAGTGAACCTGGCAGGGTGAGACATGGGAATGAAGTGGAATTCTACTTACCTTCATTGGGGGTATGGGATCTGCCACCTGCCCACTGTTTTGTGATAACTGAGAATGGTCCTTAATGTTTGTTCTGGTTTGACCTGCGAGCTTTGTGTATCTGCAAGACCCTTATTGGAAGCAAGGTAGATGTTTGGCTTGCTGGCTTTTAGTTGATCTTGCCAGTCTTTGTTTTTAACATTTGCCTACTGTGTGCAGGAGCGGTTTTGTCTGGTGTTTTGGCTTTTGAATTCTTGTCTCAGGTCTCAGATGTTCCAACTGGGGATTAGTATTGTACATGGTTTGGAGATGCGGCAATTGTTGCATCTTGTCCGTTTTTAAGTCATCGGATCGACTCCAGCCGGACTGCTGGCTGCTGACTGGCCGCGGTCCCTGCCCTGCAGCTCAGAGGATCAACGCCAGACCCAGGACGTACTGTGGGGAGCAACGCGGTACCACGGTGTGGAAGTGGACTGTTCTCTTGGTCCTGGTTTCAAGCTTAGTTCTAACCATTAATGCCAGCCAAGACTCTGTCTGTCTTTCATATTCCATCCTCATATGTTCGCCCATTAGCCGCTGCTGTGTGGATTGGGGTAGCGGACGTGTTTGTTACCATGGTTGTTTACCATGATTTCTGCGCCGTTTGCTGTCCAGCCACGTAAGGGGTAATTCCCTGCCGTGATGATCATCTGCTCAGGTGGCCTTTTTCCCTTTTGCTGGTATTGGTGACTCTCGTAGCCCTGGATGGTTAAATATTCTTTCAAGAATTGGTGTTTAAACTCTTGTTTAATGGTTTGTTTCTCTTTTAAGATTGGTTGTAATAAACTTGTTTATTGGGAACCACATCTCTGATCGTTTAAGAACCGCGGGAAACCATTGTGGCCTTAGTGGGCTTCATTTCCCAGGGTGCTGCAGTCGACCATGGGCTTCTAACATCTATTGTACCTCTACCTGGGGCTTGTTCCCAGTCTTCTGTTTCATAACCTAGGAAAATGACCTTCTGCCACACAAACCTAATCTCCACCCACCCCTCCCCCAAGGTAACGTTCTATATTGTCCCATTTCATCATTTACTAGGACTTTAAGACATTATTAAATGCAGTAGGATTTTTGATTAGAGATTTGTGTCGTGAAAGACTAGCATTTGACTTCTGCCTCAGCTTCGTTTTTCCTCAAGTTCTCTTTTTAGTGCGCAGCAAGGTGAGGGTCTTACAAACACGTATCACGTTACAGACTGTTTTAGAGTGTTGGGGATATTTTGAGGGCATGAACTCTGGAGTCTAAGATGAACTCCAGAAACTCCAGTATTTGAGCCATTTCTAGGAACCACTTACACTTGGCTAAAGGGATATTGGTATATTGGTTTTCACCTGTCTAATAAAGTATAGTCTAGGACTGACCTTGTTTAGCAATGTTCTTGGTGCTCCACTCCCTAGGAATGCATCCTCAGCACTAACTGGGATGTTACTGTACAACTGTCTTCCACTGTGGCACCTCTGGTGTTTAAACCCCTGAACAGGTGTAAGGGACTCATGTTTGGCACTAACACCTTTCTGCAGTACTGGTCCCCAAGGTGGCAGAAAGCAAGTGCAAACTTGGCACAAATGTCAAATTTTCACAAAAATGACCCTGTAACTTTTTAAGTGTTCACTTTTAGCCACAAAGCTCTAGCAAAATGTTTACTTCTGAGAAAATCACCTTTGGACACTTGTTAAACATTTTAACATATTTGATGATTTAGGTGTGGTGGGCAAAGTGGCTGTGACCCTCACCAGGATAAAGTGGATAATGATAGTCGGTGGATTGATGTTTTAAATGACTGGTAAATAAAAGGAAAAATTTTATGCCAAATGATAAAAACATGGAAAAAACCTCCCAAGAGTGCAAAGGGTGTCACTCTTACAGGTACACACACTGAAGATGTTCCCTCTTACTGTGTTACGTTGTAATCGTGTGGGAGAGTGGGATAAATGTGTTTCCTTCAGTAGGTACTGTGGTTTGTCATGCAAAATGCTTTTTTTCGTGTGGTTTTCTACTCCTTCTGTAACATTGCGTTATTTTGGTCAGTTATTAAAAACAGCTCTTAACACCTAAGTCTTAGGTTCTAAGCCAGTGTTACCGTTTCTTTGTTAGTTTTATCGTTTTGCTGGGTCGTGAAAGCACGAGTTTTGTCATCTTTGGATTCAAGGCCAAAGACTTGGATTGACATAAGTTCTCTCTGGAGTCCCATTTCACGCAGCTGTAATTGAAGTCTGCTGGGGGCCTGCAGTGGTGTGTTGACGTTATTGTGCTTAAATAAATAAACAGCAAACCACTACATTGAAGGTTTTAATCCCTTGAGGACGAGGTAGTGTGTAAGTAATGTGGTTCCTACTGAGTGTGGGTACAAAGTTTGACCAGCCTTGTCTTAAGTGACTGTGGTACAGTAGTTAAACTTGTGCTCTTGTGGGTTCCAATCTTTTAAACCTTCAAGAACTTAAGGATGCATTTTTTAGTAATGTGGTGCTTTAGCCTTCAATGTAGGACACAATCTAAAGTGACACTAAAACTCTGTAGCTTTGTGTGTAGGTGAAGTTGCTTGTGGTTCAATTCCCACTTACAGGTTCAGCGCTTGACTTTATTTTGATGGATGAAGCTGTAGAGGAATAAGAGATGTTTGAATGTGCTGTTTGGTGGCGCAGGTAAGGGGCTTGATTCCTCACCAAAAGGTTGTTGGTTTGGTCCCTAGGGAAGGTAAGTATGGGGTGCATACCTGAGCCTGCTACTCTCCATGGTCCCAGTACTGCAGATCCTTTGGTGATGGAGATGTGTTGTCTGTTTAATACACTATCTTGCCTGTCTGTCCTACTTTGACATCCTCCAACATCACCTTCTGCAGGTATTACAGAAAGACTTTTTTCCATTAACAAACCGCAGTAACTCTTTGTCCACAAGGTGGCAGTTAACCTAAAAGTTTACTTTCACCTAGAGAGCAGAGTGCTGAGTTTGTAAAGGGTGCGAGAGGGGCGTGGAAGCCAGAAAGCAGCCAGCCAGGAAGCCAGCCCTCACGGTATTAAGATCTATTAACTCGATTAAGATCGATCCTGTCTCTTGCTGCCATGTCAACATTACCTTGCTGGAAAGGTGCCACGATTTGGTTCAGTGTAAAACCAGAGTATAGGCGCTAAAAGGGGAAACTTTTTTTATTAAAAAAACGTCTGTGAACCTTATCCATTAACGTAACAAGATGTTACCAATATTCAGAATGGCTGTGCAGTATATTTCATGAATAATTTGTATCCCATCATTGTTCTGACCATTTACAGTGCTGGGTGTTTGTTCCTCCCTTTCAGCGGCAGCGTAACGGGAGTCGATGAAAGATCCTGCCTGCAACGATCAGCCTGCCTCAGATGCCCTTTCAGCAAAACCAAATGCAGTAAGTATGATGACTTCACTGCTTTTTAACTCTCACTGCACATCCTCATAGGAAGCAAGTGTGTTCCCTCCACAGGAGATACTTTTGGCTTAAAATCTAAAGCTCCAGTGAGGAGGCAGGCAGAAACGCAGAACAAAGAACACACACACACACACACACACACACACACACACACACACACACACAGCTTCACCAAGCACACTTTTTCCTGCTAAATGTCCTGCATTGTTGGCACCTTCTGTCGAACAGAACAATCCCTCAGGAAAGCAGCAGGTGGCAGAGTGGTTAGAACAGTCACCTTGTAATCCAAACACCTGGCACCTTTGATAGAGGTTCTTGGCCTGAGCTGCGACAAAAATTACCCAGCTGTATAATATGGGGAAATAACAGCTTACTTGATATTGTAGGTTGAATCAGAGAAAAGCATCAGCTGAACAAATAAATGTATAAATAAATAGATGTCTGTGGGAAAACTCACAAGTGACATCAGGCGTCTACCTGCAGAACACATCAAAGATCTAAGCTACAATTTTGGCTGGAATTTTGATTTATTCTGTAAAAGCTGTAGTGTGTCCTTTTTATTATTACTATTTTATGAACTACCTTCAAACAAATTGGTTTAGAATGTGAGGTTTGTACACTAAGCTACTTCCACTTATTTACCTCTTTATGTGGCTGTATCAGTTCAGGGTGAATGCCTCAATGCAGCACCCGACAGTGGGCAAAGACTGAATCCCGTAGCCTTCACCTACAAAGCAACTGCTTGAGCCGCTGCGCTACCCTCCTCCTCTAAGACTAGAGCAGTTACGGTCAGCAAAATGCATTGTTTTTGTGCTCTACATTTGTTTAACTTAGCAATCAAATGTATCTGAATGAATAAATGAGTAAAATAAATGGCATGGATGAAGTTTTACTCTCACGCTGGTTATGGTTGAACTCTGACCTTGACGTTCAGGGAAATGTCCTCTTTTCAGAGAGAGTGAAGGAAACCCAGAGGATTCGAGAGCACGGAAACGACAGGAGTGCTAGACGCCCCTTTAAAAGCAGCTCTGGCTCAGAGTTGGATGTCGCCACCACGCCACCTACTGCCCACTTCAGAACATACATATATGCACCTATCTTCTGCTATACATCCTACCAATTTACATCTCCTGTTTTTCAAAGCAGATATTCGGTTGAAGCTCGGCACTCCTCAGATAATGTCCTGTGTGTGTCAGTGATCTGTGGTGTAGTTTCAAACCCTGGAGCCCAGTGTGTAACCAGGCTGTGATCTGGATAAAGCACTTAATGACAATGGATGAATAGAAATACTCTTTGAACAGCTACCCCCCCCCCACCACCATCACCACCACCATCAACGGTCCAAACCTTAGAACTACGTTCTTTGCCTGCTGCGTCTCACCCCACCTCAACTTACAAATACACCTCATTCTATTCATAACTCTAATGTGACTTTACTGCTGAAACACAGTTGATAACAGCTTAATGACAGCCATGTCCTCTGATTTATGTGCAGGTTTCCTTCTGTGAACTGCTGGAGGTCCTCCAGGAAAAGGGTCATGTTTTAGTGTTTTTTTGTTTTGTGGCAGAAGGCTTGTGGATTATTGGTAACTGAGTGGTGGGGGGGGGGGGTCGAGGTGGAGGTCAAGGCCGTCACCATTAGTTACTGTGTCCGTGAGGCGGTTCTGCTGGGCCCGAGGAGGAGCCCCACGGAATTTGTCTTCTGTAACACCACAGGGCAGCGGAAATAAAGGCCACTTTGAGGCGCCAGAGTCAGGCAGGTGGAGGAGAATGAAAACTATACCTCCTATTTCTTCAATAAGGTGGAAGACTTGAAATGTAAGACAGGTTTCACCTCTAGGGGAATCAGTTAGCAAAACAGCCCAGATGTTTGGAGGTTGCATTTTGTTTTTATAAAAATCTCTGTAATCTCTTCCTGGCGCTTGGGGAGAAGTGCCTGACATGCCCTTGAAGCTGGATTGTCTTTTCCCAGGTTTGTGACCGACTCACCTCTGTTAGAACGTCCCCACCAGGGTTCTGTGTGTCTCTGGCTGACCCTGCTGATGTACCACCCGGTGGCGTCCTGCTCCAACATCAAGCCAAACGCCGAGACTCGTGGAGGAAGATTGATCCGCAGATCATGAGGGGACGGGACCCTGGCGCTAGCTGGTCCAAACAGGGGCCAACTTGGGCATCATCTCCAAAACCTGGATGGAGATGGACGTCACGAACCTGCCACCGAGGAGAGGAGGAAGGGGCTCGTTTGATTTCGTGTGGCATTTCCCCATCCTGGGTAAAGTGCACACCTCTGTTTGCCCCAATGAGGCCCTGCCGCCCAGTTGGGTCTCTGTACATGTTTGTTTTTCTGCTTCTTTATGCTATATGTCAGGTGTGGGGCTTTACTTATGTATTCACTTTTCTTCTTATATACTTTTATATTCAACTGTTTATTTACCTTTATAGCTCTTGTACATATGTTCTGATTTTAGTAACTAATAGCCATATACATTCTGGCTACTACGTCTATTGTGATTATTCCGTCAGTGTTTTCCTTAGTTATTGTGCTGTAGTTTAGTTTTCACAGGAATCTGGGTGTTTATATAATTTGCAGGGATTATTTAACTATTTACTTCTTTTAATTAATTGCTTAGTTGTTGTCTTGTGTCATCTTGTGTATTTATTTAATAGGGGAGAAAGTGCTTTTATACCCACTAAGGTAGGTGAGGTGTAGGCAGCAGCCTGGGAAGAAGCCAGGAGACGCCCGTCTCCTGCAGCGAAGCTGCCAGTAAGTATGTTTCCTTTCACTGGTGTTGGTTAGTTTGAGCCTTTTCAGTCACTTAGTATTATTATCCTTCATGCACTGAACTTAGAGTGTATGGATCAGTTTTATTTCTTGCATGGTGGTTTTAAATATTTATTGTGGTGTTTTTATTAGGAGTTTTTCAAACAGACACGGATGACAAACGGCGAGATTACAATTCAGGACCCAGCTGTTTATTCGGTGAAACAGTATCAAAGACAAGGCACTCAATCTTCACACAGATCACAAAACACTGACTGGAAATATCACCCAGGTTTCACTGACCCTCCTGTGCATTTGCCCCCATCAGCTCATGTCACTCAATGGGAAGGAAAAGTAAAAATCAATAAATTCCAAAAAAATCTTCTTTTTGGAAGAAGGAAAAAGTAATAATGATGTCAAACTTCAGTGTCTGAAATGTTTTAGCTTTTTTTACTTACTTGTTCTCTTTACAAGACAAAGGACTTTGGGTTGTTGCAAAAAGTAAATTGAGGTCATTATAGCACTTAATTGCAGATGATTTCTCAGTACCGAAACTTGAGGGAACCAATCTTTGGTGAAAAGCAGTAGACCAAAGAGGTTCTGAGGTTGCTCCTTCCACATCTAGTGCAACAATTCTGCAGTCTGCTGGCTGTCTTCACTGGGATGTCTGTGAAACACTAAAATCCAGTAAGACAAAGAACATCACACTATCATCTCATCTCATCTCCCGCTTTGGATTTAGAGGAGGATCCCAGAGAATGAAATTCGGCAAATTTCAACTCTGCTTCAACTACTCAGACAGAGAATTGAATTCCGTCATGTTTCTGTAACTAGTCATAAATAAATCGGTACAACGGTCTTCTTCCTTTCTTTGCTGGTTATCTGTAAAGGAAGGGAAGGAAATTAAAATGCAAATGCTGAACGAAGGGAAAGGCAACCCAGGCTTGGATGGTGTGTAGATGTGTGGTGAGCTGATGGTTTTATTTACTAAATGAATAGCTGTAGTACAGAAGAGACCCCATCATGGTGGCTTCCCTCCTCCTCAGTCTCCTCCTGCCTCATTGTGTCCTTGCAGCAAACAGCCCCCGTGTCTGCCTGTCCAGCCTAGAGCTCCTCGTGCCGGAGCTTCTCGTTGTCCTCGTCCGCTTTCAGCTTCAGCTCTTCTGCCACGATTTTGCCGTCCTTGTTGCGGTCCTGGTTCTCAAACATGTTCTTGATGATGCCGTCAGGATCTTCTCCAGGCCGCAGGCGGCCCTTTCCATTTGCCACCTGCATCTTGATGAATTCCGAGAACTGCGGGTGGAACAGGGCAGAACGTGAGAGGAAGCGCGGAAGAGTGGGGAACAGGAACATACGCTGAAATAGCCTCAACGGACACAACGCAGAAGAGATACTGAGGGTGGGGGTCTGACCTCCTCCAGTGGAACTTCTTCATCCTTGTTCAGGTCCATAGCCTGATACAGGGGCTCTGGACTGTCCCCCAGCCACACGAAAAGGTACCCGTCTGGCACTCCCTTCTGGATTCGCGTCACCTCCAGTTCGAAGCGCAGCACCGCACTTCCTGGAACATTGTCCACTGCAGGAGGAGAACAGAAGCGCAGGTTCACAGGCTTTCAGAAGACCACGCTGGTTCAGGACACCAGCACCAGCCAGCTGCGGACAGGCCCCTCACCTCCTTTTTCTCCGTGGCCCAGGTGGGGGGGCACGATAACCACCCTCCTTTCTCCCACACACATACCCCGCAGGCCCTCTTCCAGCCCTTCGATCACTCTGGAGGCCCCCAGGATGGTCTCTGGAGGTTCCTCGAAGTGGTCCCTGGACATGAGCAGCACACACACACCATCACACTGCTTCTGCTCTCAGTTCTTTGCTCCAGTTGCTACAACTCAGCACACAGCTACACATTACCCAAGGAACCTAGTTTTGAGCAGGACTTCAATGCAGGTTCTACCCTTGTTACAGCAAATATTTGCTAAATACCACTGGCTTCAAACGGCCGTGTGAGAAGAACCAGTGTGCGAGAACCTTTCCTTGTGGACGAGACCAGGCGCAACATCTGCCACTGGTCCCTGGATACAGGCTGTTCCCTTGGCGACTCACTCACGAGGAGTAGAGCAGCGTCCCGTCCAGCAGGGAGCAGTTGTAGCGGTACTGGATCAGGTCGTCCGCGGCAGTCGTAAGGTTGCACTCCTCGGGCTTGTGGGTAACCCTGACGTCCACTGTGTCCTTGGGGTTGTGGAAGTCGATGACGTGAATGTCAAAGACGAGCACAGCTGAGCCAGGAACGATGTCTCCTGAAGGAGGAGGACAACAGATGTCAACACCTGCAGTATTGCTGCGACTTCCAGGCACCAACGCTACTCATCTTGTCACCCAGATATATGGACTGAAAAAAGCGCAAAGACGACCTCAAAACAAACAGACAGACGTCCCTTTTAGATCGGAGTTCCACACGTGAGCTTTTCAATGTAAACCTTTCTTTCATAAAACACACTTCTGCACATCACCACCGTTCTCCACGAGATCATTAACAGCCCTTCCTTATGTACAGCCGTGTCACCAGCGACGTTTTGGGACAGAGATGCACAACTGATGCGTCAAGTGCAAAAGGTTTTTGTCCCTCAGTGGTGTCAGTCTGACTATTATTTTCCGGCAAAATCTAGTGTATAAACCTCTAAATACTGGGAAACACCATTGGTGAAAACAAAAGCTTAATCTACCAACCAAATGAAGATGAAACAGGTTTATAAACAGGTATAAAATGTTTTTCTATCATAAACATCCTTGAGCCAAATGATCAAAATGTCTCTTAAAACCTTGAGAGGGTGGAAAACGCATTCAGAAGACATTAGAGATGCTGCAGCTCCCTGTGAAGACCGTGTGTGATGAGATGTCTGTGTGTTGGAAACACTGTCCGTTCTCCATTTTCCAGACTACACGGGGCATCAGGTGCCCAATTTGGAAAAGTCTGGAAAATGTAAAGTGAGATTTAAGCGTAATGTTTTTTACACTGTACTGAACTGTGCTGGACCACAATAACACTTTTATAACCAGCGCGATCAACACGCAGCTATGGGGGGGGGGGCTCTGATGGTTCTGTTTCAGACTGAGTGGCAGAATTGTTTAAAACATTATTGAGGTTATGTTCTTCAAAATGCTGCGCTTTTTTGCACAGGACTGTAAAGTGTGAGGTTTTTGAAATCCAGGACAGCCTGTCGTCTGCTGCAGGTCACACTAACCGGAGCCGTTCTCCCCGTAGGCCATGTGGGGGGGCACGGTGATGCGCCGCTTCTCCCCGATGCACACCCCCTGCAGGGCCCGGTCCACACCTGGGATCACGTAGCCCATGCCGATGTACGTGTTGTACGTGCTGTTGCGCTGGTAGCTGCGGCAGACAAAGGGTCACTTGTGAGGTTTCCGTTTGTTTCTGTCCCCAGCAGATTTGACGCGGGTCTCACCTGGAATCGAAGAGGCTGCCGTCCAGGAAGGTGCCGTTGTAGTGGTACCGGATGTAGTCTCCCACGACCGACTTTCGACCACAGGACTCGGGCACTACTTGGTTTTCCACGACGATGTCGTCTTTGGGGTTGTGCAGGTCCACGAGGAGAACGTCAAACATGAGGCTCGCTTGCGGAGGGATGGCCGTTCCTGGTTGGTGGGAAGGGGGGAAACAGTTAAATGGCATCGGCGGATCCACGTCGGCCACTTTTCAACCTGACGAACGCTCTTGGTGCGGAACCGTGCGTGGAGCTGCTCTGCGAGGGCTTGGTACCCCAACCAAAGTGAAACTTGTGCCCTGCCTTCTGTCCCCGGAGTGGACGAGCAGCTCCGGAAACTGGATGGATGATAGTTGGACATTTTTAAATATTTATTTTAGGAGTCTGAGGAAGAGCCAAAGCCACAGTTACCATATCCTTTCTCTCCATAGGCCAGAAAGGGGGGGATAATGATAGTCCTCCTCTCTCCCACACACATTCCCAGAAGTCCGTCTTCCATCCCCTGGATCAGGTAGCCCTGCCCCACGTAGGTGTCATAAGTGTGCTTCCGGCTGTGGCTGCACAGTGCAAACACACCCAAAATCAGTTGGGGGAAAAAGCGAGTTGTAGCCGAGTGAGAAAACGGGGACGGGGCTCACCTGGAGTCAAAGGGGGTGCCGTCCAGCAGCGTCCCGTTGTAGTGATAGCGGACGAAGTCAGACTGCTGCACGGTGCGGACGCAGCTCTCAGGTTTGCTCAGCGTTTGAGTCTCCACCTTGTCCTCCTGGTTCCAGATGTCCAGCAGAACCAGGTCAAACACCAGCACAGTGTCAGGTGGGATCACGTTAGCTGGGGGGGCAGGGGGGGTGTTAGCGCTGAACACTGAGCACCTCCGCCCACGGGCATGGATTCACTGCTTCAACTTATTTGTCAGAAGTCACCCTTTTCATATTTACAGTGAAGGTGTCTTTGGCCCTCGTCAGTTTCTCCTTATGCCAGTGAGATTATTTAACACTTTTAACAAAGTGACACCTAAATGATTGGCTGATTTTCCACGCTTATGTGTAACAAGAGCCAAGTGTGGGGAAATGATCCCATTTATTGCTTTTGGTATCACAACCCAAACGGCCAACAGACAAGTCTGTGGAATCACACTGACTTCCCATAATTCCCCTCTGTTAAAGCCAGACATCCACACAGTCTGCAACGCGTAAGGCTGAGCTTCACAGTCAGTTTCCAGGAACACGATATACTCTAAACAGGGATCCCTCTACTTCAGGACATGCAGTGAAACAGTTTACTGATTCTCAACTCTGCAATGGGGGCCGAAAGAGATCGCGTTTCAAACGTAACGTCGTCACCGCAACGTCACGGCTTCTGCTCTGCGAGAAGCTGGGTGGAAAACAGCAGGAGGAAGATGAGGTACAAGCAAATAATACATGTGGTTCAAGCTTGGATAACCGGACTGTTTAACTGTTCCCGTTTGTTCAGAAGGAGTTCCCACCCACTGCCGGTGTCTCCCGGCTTCCAGCTCAAAAGCCCCCCTGCGCGTCTCTGCGGACCGCAACCGTTGGCAAGAGGAACGAGGTGAGCGAGGGTACCTGCGCCGAGGCTGCCGTAGGCCAGGTGTGGGGGTACAGTCACCCTGCGGCGCTCGCTGACGCACATGCCCTGGATGCCGCGGTCCATCCCCGTGATGAGCCGCCCAAACCCCACTTGGCCGATGAAAGGAGTACCGCGGTCGTGGCTGGGTGACAGGGAGAGACGAGACAGTTTTACACCAAAGGCCTGAGCTGGAAACGCTCTGCTGGCTGCGCGCAGAACCACGGCGGGTCCCTGCAGCCGGTGGGCCTTCTTACTCCCTTCCGGGGTGAGAACTTCCGACGTTTTTTCCATCGGAACATCTTCCCACCGTCAGTCGTTAACACACCGCACTTCACTAAGTAAACTGCAGGAATGTATAAGAAATAAAGCTGCACTTTGGAAGGTTTTGCCGGCGAAGCCACTTTCCAGCCTCTCAGCGCCGCTACGGAGCCACAATAACCGACTGCGGCGAGCGCGACACGTCTGCGCATATTTCCCTTCTGCGTGGAAGGGAGACTCCAGCACGTCCCCTAGTGGACGCGCCTGCAGGTATCGCGCAGAAATCGTGTTTTATCATTTCCCATGTGGAACAAACGGACCAAAAAAAAAAAAACCGCAAAAAGAAAGTGCTTCGCGTGCACCGTACGTTAGGCCCACGGGAGAAGGGAGCGCGCACGCGGCCCCCCCGCGCCCTCACCTCGAGTCGAACTTCTTGCCGTCCGTGAAGGTGCCGTTGTAGTGGTAGCGCACGAAGTCCCCGGTCTGCACCTCCCTGGCGCAAACATTGGGGATGTAGTAGCGCTCGATGACCACGTCCTCCAGCGGGCTGGAGCTGCCGGTGACCGGGAGTCCGGCGGCGAGCAGCGCGGACACGGCGAGCAGCGCCTCCATTCTGCACCTTCTGGGGCTCAGATGAAGCCACAAAACTCGTGTGGAAGTTGGAATGGAGCTTGAACACAACACTCCGCCTGTGGCGCTGCTCAGAAGTGCCTATCCCTGATTTCCGTTTTTTCTTTTTTTTGGAGGGGGGGGGGTGGTGGGTGTCACATAGCCCCCCGCCCCCCGTGGATTTTTGTAAACGTGTACGGAGGCCCGGGCTGCGTGTTTCAGCCCTTTTCGGTTCGGGCCGAAAGCGGCTCGTTTTCCTCCTTCCCCCCACTTTTCTCTTCGAGGCGCGAGCGCTCATGTTCGAAGGACCCCCAGTGTCACCCACGCGCTATTTTTTTACTGCGAAATATCAAGTTAATGTTGAAGTGGAATCCAGAGGTTCCACATCTGGTTTTCACAGGAAGCTCCGGATGACCGACCTGTCTGGGTCCTAAAGATCCCAGAGACCATCCCGCGGTGCTCAGATGTGCTCCTCAGGTTTGCAGGGCTTCAACAGGACAAGCAGCACATCCCAGATGCTCTGCGGGGAACGCAGAGTCGCTTTGGAGAAACGTGACTGTTAGGCGGCTAAATGTAAACGCTGCAGCTTCTAACAGAAAATAATATCGAATAAACCTGTGATCCGTACGATCTAAGTTCCCCGCGGCAGCAGCTCGGTCCAGATTCATTTTGCTGTCTGCAGTTTGTTGCTACTTGGCCGCATTTGCAATTTTCTTTAGCTCAATTTATCCCAGCAGTTTTTCTGTACACTTTTCTAGTCCCGCGCTGGTTGGCCCTGTGCTGCAGCCCAGCGGACCCCCGCATCGTACCCCCGCATCGTACCCCCGCATCGTACCGTCCCTGCATTATCACAACAACAACAGTAATAATAACAATAATAAGAACAATAAACAACGGGGACGCTGATGAGCAGTGCAGGCCAGGCATACAGTTGGGTTCCCTCGTTCATGGTTGTAAGGGAATGACGCGATATTATTCATTTTACTGCACATTTTAACGCCACATTTATACAACTCACTTCCGGCTGCCTGTACTTCGCCGCCTCGGCCACCCGTCCTAACTGAAGCAAGCGAGACTTCGCGCTGGCGGGCATTAGGACCCGGGGACTTCAAAGCCCACCGAGTCGCACTCCTCAGAAAAACTCCTTAAGGACCCCCGAGTTCTCCTCCAGCCTCCCCTCCTTCCCGACGGTCCGCTCACCTCCTACCGGCCCGGGTTACGTGCAGCCCGGCATGTTCGCCATTTGAGACGCAAGCGGGCGCGATGGGGAGGCGCGCGCTGCTGCTGCCGCCGCTGCTCGCGCTGCTGGGCTCGCTGTCCTGCCTGCTGCCGCCGTTGGGCGCGCAGTACGAGAAGTACAGTTTCAGGAGCTTCCCGCTGTCGGACATCATGCCGCTGGACAGCGCCTACGGCTACGCGCTGGACCAGTACGCGGCGCACAACTGGAAGGAGAGCCTGCGCTTCCTGGAGCTCAGCCTGCGCCTGCACCGCCTGCTCAGGGACAGCGAGACCTTCTGCAGCCGCAACTGCAGCGCGGCGGGCGGCGAGCGCGAGCCGGCGCTCGCGGACGGCGAGCTGCGCGTGCTCGGGCACGTCCTGCGGCGCGCGTCCTGCGTGAAGACGTGCAAGAAGAACCTGCCGGTGTTCGCGGTGTCCTACCCCAGCAAGGGGGTGCTGGACGCCTTCGAGAAGCGGGAGCCCTACCGCTACATACAGTACGCGCATTACCAGGTGAGGGAGAGAAGCGGCGACAGGGAGCTCGCCGGGTCCCAAAAGTGACACGCTGCGGGAGGGGCGGGTTGACAGTCAGCTCTCATCCTCGATGACGGCAGCAAGTGAACGTTTTTATGCTGCCGTGAAAAAGCGGCAATGCGTGTGCGACTAACGCAGGGCCGCTTGTCTCAAGTCGAGTAACAGTTACAAAAGTCACCGCGTTTATTGCCGGCAACACGTTTACGTCCTTATTTTGCGACTTGAGCTCTTCTCAATTCTCCTTCAGTTTGTTTTCCTCCTGAACAGAAGGTGGCGAGCAGCGGGAAAGTGAAGCTTCGCGCGCCGTTGCCTTATTTGCGGTGAAATATTTTCCGCGGTAGCAGGTCGGGGTCGGCGGGGGGCGCAGATTTTGCCACGTCCCCCAGACTGAGCCCCGAGGGACACCGAACAGCAGCAGCTTCACCCCCTCCCCCCAGACCACTCCTTCACACGTCCAGGAATCTCACCGTCTTCCTCCTTTTAACCTTCTTTACCACCGCGGAGCTTTGGGGAAACTATTTACCGTCTAAATCACACTTTTAAGGAAACTTAAAGGAAGGAAAGTAACTTATCTTATTCCACGCGCGTTCGTACGAGGATGGAGTAATGCAGGTGTATTCAGAGGTACTGCAGCAAGCGGAGGGAACGGGCCTCGAACCACTATCCTCAGCTTTCATTTTAGTTCAAATCCTAAACTGCTATGCTGCCTTATGTAGTCATTTTTCTTCTTTCTAACTGACCTTGACTTAGAATTTGCACCTCTGTTTTCTATTAGCCTCACTGTAAATGTACACGCTGTCAGACCTGCCACACAAATAGCTTGTTGTCACTTTGTCTGTCTAACGTGTGGAAAGTCCTGCTCAAGAGTGAACACCACCAACACTGTACCTGTATTATTCCATTTTTAGCCAACGACGGCACGGTGAGAGTTCACCGCTCCACGGAATAACGGTTTCAAGCCTGTATTTAAAAAAAAACAAATCGCATCATCTGTGTAGTAAATTTGTTTCACCAACTACATCCCGATTTTCTCTGCTTTTTTGCTCTTATTCAACTGGACTCTTTACAATCATCCTTTTATTTTGCGTTGCTTACACTGTACTGTATTTATATTTAATCCCAATTAAAGCATCTTTATTATGACCAGCTCAGTTTGAACGCAACGGAACTATATACAGCGTATGACTCACGGTGGCCAAATCGCACACAATTCGTGTGGCAACCGAATACCCCCAGGGGTGAAAGGTCACAGCAAGTGGCTCCCTGCCTGTGTACAAGATGCATTTGGTGAGCTGTGAATGGACCTGGCAGATGCCGAGTACGCCGTGACAGCCCTGTCACTCGGCATAGCTCACTTTACCAGGGGTCGGTCGGGGGCTTAAAGGGTCAGCAGTCTGGTTGTTAGCTGTAAGCTGCCCGTCCTCCAAAGGATGGATGTAAGCGCTACAATCTTCTGGAACAGCCAGATTTCACTTAACATTCGTTTTATAAACATATTCGTTGTATTCAAATCCTGCAGCTGAACAACCTGGAGAAGGCTGTGTCTGCAGCCCACACCTTCCTGCAGAAGAACCCCAACGACCCCTTCATTACCAAAAACATGAACTACTACAAGACTTTGTTTGATGTTGAGGAGTACCTCATCGACCATGAGGAGCAGCCTTATGAGGTGGGTGCAGACAACCCCCATTTAACTGCTGGGCAGATCGTGCGATCGGCTGAAATAGCATATATTCACGGTTGCCCGTCCAGCAAACATAAGTGCTGCATGTGTACGTCCCGCAGGGGCTGTTCCTGAAAGCGGTCAAGTTGTTCAACTCGGGCGACTTTAGCACCAGCATCAGGGATATGGAGCAAGCGGCCAGCGAGTACTTCAACGCCTTTGACCTCTGCCTGGCCACCTGCGAGGGCTCCTACGAGCTCAGCGAAATGAGGGACTTCTTCCCCTCTTTGGCAGGTAAGAGGGAGCGAGATCCTCTCCCACATATGGCCAGAAAAGGGCGATTCTGTTTTCTGCAATAACCTAAGATACCGCTTTCACTGTGCTGTAGGTCAGTCACGACTCTTTGTGCCCCATGACGTAAGTTTGAGGTGTGCAAAGAATTCCAGGCCTCCTGGGCCACAAAATTGTTTATCTGCTGCTGATCTGGGGGAAAATGGGGGAAAATGATAGGGTCTGTTCTGCTCATTCACCACACACCTTTTCACACCCTTCTCATACCCTCCACAGCCATCTTTACAGAAGCACTGAGGTGCAAAGTGAACTGCGAGGCAAACCTGACCCCCAACGTTGGCGGGTTCTTCGTGGAGAAGTTTGTGGCCACCATGTACCACTATCTGCAGTTTGCCTATTACAAGTGTGAGTATGTTCTGGCCTTTCCCCCATCTAACACGATCCATCTTTCACTCCGTTTCACGCATGTCCTCTCCACCTGAGATATGTACATCATGCGCTGCAGGGATATCAGTTATGTTTTGTGTGCAGTGAACGACGTGCAAAACGCCGCCCCCTGCGCCGCGAGCTACATGCTCTTCGACCCCAGTGACGAAGTTATGAAGCAGAACATTGTCTATTACCGCTTCTACAGGGAGCAATGGGGCCTGCAGGAGAGTCACTTTCAGCCCCGGCCGGTGGGTGGCGCCCCGACACCCCCCCCGACCCCCCCCCCCCACCCCACAGTGCTACTCAGTTATCCTCACCTATCCATTTGACTAGCATTGCAGATGTGCTGTCCACAGGTACAGCCCTCAGTCCACTCTGAAAGCAGATATACTTCAAAACAAGGAAACACGATGTTATAAATATTTCCCAACGTTAAATAACATTTAAAAGCTGGTGGAAAATTTCACACAGCTGCAGAAAAAGCCCTAGAAAAACAGGGATTCAGAAGGGCTTCAGGGACATTTTGAACTCNTATACTTCAAAACAAGGAAACACGATGTTATAAATATTTCCCAACGTTAAATAACATTTAAAAGCTGGTGGAAAATTTCACACAGCTGCAGAAAAAGCCCTAGAAAAACAGGGATTCAGAAGGGCTTCAGGGCCGTAATTAAATCTTCAGCCGTGGTGTGATGTTCTCAAGTGCAGCCTAGACAGCTGCCAGACCGCAAGTGTCCGACTGTTTAAAAGCAGATGCACTTTTAGCGCTTCCAAACGTTTGCTTGCAGGCTCAACAAGAGCTTTTTCCCTCGGGCTGTTGAGACGACTGATTTTCACACAGCACAGGGCCTGATCGCCACCACCAACCACCCGCACTGTACCATCTGTACTAGCTGTTTGTACTGATCCTCTTACCTTATCTATGTTGTTCAGTCATTTGTGTCTGTTGAAAGATCTCAAATAAACAGGAATGTTAAAATTCTCTTTCTGTGCGCAGGAGGCACTTAAATACTTCAACCAGACCACAATGCAGAAGGAGATGCTCCGGTTTGCAGAAAATTATCTTCAGACAGATGATGAGGTAAGGAAGCTGGATAGTGCGACGCTGACTGGTAAAAATGCAGTCTGGTGCTAATAGACAACTGAGATATAATGGCTTAGGTGAGAGTGCAGCCAGTCACCTGACTGCAGGAATTACCAGAAAAATAGAGGAAACGTCAGACGTGTATGAAACGTCATCTTTGGCCACATGGCACAGGACGCCTAAATGTTTTCCTGCTGTATGTTCCAGAAAGTTTGGTCCTACAGCGGCAGTTTCCTTCTGCCTACAATACCGTACGTATGCTGCAGTCACAGGCAGCTGATCCAACACCGAAAAGCAGAAGCTACTAAATAAAGGAGCGGTGTGAAGCTGGGGTCACAAACATAGGTGGGGAACGCAAGTCCTAACTCCCAGTTCAGTGTGGCATGTGGCAGGTAGGTGTCAGGTGACAGCCTGTGCCACCAGCTTGAAACCCAAGAATGTCACCCCAGGCAGCAAACGGGGGCTGAGAACAAAGAGGGGATCTATCGGAGAGGGACAGTCTGACAGGGAAATGCCGCCCTGTCTTTCCCGGTTGTCTCCTTCAGTGACGGCTCAAGTCGGCAGTGATTCAAACGCTGAGTCAGATGTACAGTGAAGGTTCTCAGGGGCAGTACCTTTGCGAACAGCATTTCATGGCCTTACTTGTACACCTGCATCGTTCCTCTGTAGGCCGAAGTGCGTCCAGAAGAGATGTCTGCAAAGTCGACAGACTCCCCCGACGCGGAGTTCGAGGGCTTGGGGGACTACGAGGAGGCCTTCGTGGCCGACTGGTGGCAGGAGCCTAAGACCAAAGGCGACACAGGTGAAGACAGCAACTAACCCTGCCCTGGCCAAGCAATCAGGGGGCAATGTGACCTCAGGGGTCTTGGCAGCCCAGACTGAAATTTGATCATTGGACACACCAGTGACACACACAAGACCAGAGGAAGGGAGGACATCCTTCATCCACGTCTGGCGTCATACAGGAGAAACGTGTCCGTTTGTTTTCGGTTTTTTTCCCCAAAAAGTTTGTATGTGAAGGTGAAAGTTGTATAGTAATATTTGTCCTTGGCATTATTTTTATTTTTTGTCAGTGATATTTAAATACTAGTCTTTGTGCCTTAGCATCTGGTGCTGACCTGTGCCTTTACGTGACGTGTTGGGATGAAATTCCCTTTCCTGTCTGTTTCACTGAGACGCAGACAGTGGTTGAACAGAATGCAAAATAAATGGTTGTGTCTTCTTAGGTACAAATATGCTCACTTTTCCAAATGTTTTTTGAAAGTTACAAGCTGCTATGCAGCTTGTTACTTATAACTGGAATTAAAGAACCATATTTCCCATAACATCTGAGGTTGGAGCCTTCCAATATCTTAACCTGTGTGCCACAGCACTGTATGAGTATGAGTGTTTCATTCGCATTTACAGGTAAAAAGAGGGAGGGGGAGTAAACATTAAACCTTTCAGCTGTATTAGTGGCTGAACAGGGAACATTCCAGCATCTAATAAAAACATCGTGAATGTGCGTTTAATCGGACTGGTCTGTGATGGTCTTTTTCTCATGCCGAAACACTCAACCAAACAGCTCGTTTTTGGACAGAAAGTCACAGCAAGTGGCTTTAGAGTCTATGGGTGGCCTCCTCATTCGGTCGACCTGTGGACGTTACCCTCTTGTACGAAGGATCACTGTCAGTGATCAGCTGAGTAGTGGTACATAATGGAAATCTCCAGAGTCCTTAGACCGACTACCGTGAGAAACTATAAACCAAACCTTCACTGTATGTCCTTGCAAGTGCAAAAACAAGCTTAAATGCTGTCACGTGGAGAATAGGCATAAGGAAGCAGAGTCTGCTCTCCAGCCGTTACGGTATAAACGTGAAGAGTAGCAGCCTGAAAAGTGTCCCATGTCTATGCAATTTTGTACTTTGACAACAAATATTAGCTATTTGTGTAAATGTAAAAAATGTAAATGTAGATGTAAAAAAAACGACAAAAACATACAAAAAGAGCAAGATAGTAATTTCTCAGTAAACCATATTGTTATTTTAAACTATAACCAAGTAGATCCTCATAAAACTAAGCAGCAACATAGACCGTTTCCCTTTCATGCGCTGGACACACTGGTGGTCCTCACTGACTCATGGGATGGACGGTAGGGTGGAGGTCCCGGAGTGGTGTGTATTGTGAGAACAAGAAACTTCCATTGTACTATGTTGATATTGCCACACAAGACAGACAGTGGCATCTCACGGTGCAGCATGACATGAGGGCAGGACCAGAAGTGGACAGGGTGTGATGAGGAGGGGCTTCCACGGTGGTCCTCCGCCATACAGTTCACAGGGGGCAGAACTAAACCTCACAACATAACCCGATCATATAAAACCTCGCAAGACCCACCATCTATAACACATAGGTTACAACAGCTCACTGTGTCGGCTGCTGTCACAAAAAGGACTACAGCGGTTCAGCGGTGCTCTACAGATTCTTCACCGGTTCTTCACCCAAAAACCGACCCCTTTTCTCCCCCAAGCACACATGAACCTCACTGCTGGCCTGTGATATAGAGCAGGATGGCGTTGGGGACATCCAGGGTCTCATCCTTCTCTAGCACAATGTCATACGCAGTCAGGTAGGGCTCTTTGTTCTCCTCCACCTGTAACAGCAAGCTAGGATTAGACATCATCACCAGGTGGCAGCACTGTGGCTCAGCACATTGCTCAACTGCTTCCATCAGTTTTTGAGAATCCCCCCGCAGTGTGGCACAGGGTGCTAGTCCACTGTCTTTCTCAGGCATGCACGCACCCACATGCGCACACACAGCCCTGCACTCCCAATTCACCTTAACTGCACTAGAGTCCAAATGACATCCTCACATCTGCCCCATTGACCCCGACAGGAACAAGATATCTTAAATCTGTCATGACATGCTTGATCAAGAAGGATGTTCTCAACCATTTAAACATTCCACCCAGAGGAATATTTATCTATTTCACACTGATGAGAGTGGCACGCACGTGAGGTACGTGGTCAAGGAAAAATACGCGATAAAAACTGACAAGCCACGTAGGCATCTTATTTCTGTCAGGTGTTGGCGCCCCCTACTGACTGCATCACCTTATCATTGAGGAAGCCGATCTTCAGGATGTTCTCCATGTCATGCACCCCGTCAGCCATGGTGAGGTCCCCCAGTGAGTCTCCCAGCAGGACCACATTGGGCCGTGTTCGTAGCTCCTGAAAGTGTTCCGTGTTGAGCAGTGCCCCTTCACGCTTGTTGTAAACGTGGATAAGTTCTCCTTTGAAGGCCCGCAGGGTGCCCTGGACACAGCGGGAATGGATGGACAAAAGGGAAGAGCATTATCTAGACTAGGAAAACATTATTTATTTGCTTAACACACACAGCACAATACAGCAGGAGCTTTTCACGTAATTTAGAGCAAGTCACTCCATATGTGCAATGAGCTAATTCCGTCATGTAAATATGCCTTCTGTGATTTCTTAAGTAAACATACAACTTTTTGCTACATACTCAATACAGGACATATGGCTGGAGCAGAAGGTGGGATGGGACTCACAGTCTCATCAAAGTCCATGTAGTTGGAGATGACTTTGACATTGGGGTGGAAGACGCCGGCCTGCCGGATCACCTCCTCCAGCACATCCCCAATACCAGCCGAGAAGATGAGCAGCGGGACGCCCTTATCCTGCAGGTGGTCGAAAAACAGCTTGTACCCGTCCCTGAGGAGCAGCAAGGCCACTGTTAGTGTCACTGCTCTGTCCAACTTCAAAGGACAGAATAACAAATACAGAATACATTTTAGGTGGAAAAACTTTAGTACAAAATATAAAAAAGTTCAGGTAACTTCAGGCAGGACATGGAAGACCATTTGCGTTACCTCAGCCGGGCGTCAGACTCCCTAACCACTATGGCCAGATGGTCCTTATGAATCTTCTGCTCAATCAGAAGCTCATGAGCCTTCATCCACCTGTGCAAGACAACACACATTTGCAGGCTGCGGAGATACTTTTAACCCGAAGGCTACCAGATTAACTCAACTGCTGAAGGATCCTTGATCAACATAATTCAATGGAATTGGACTTGCAATTACTTTATTTTATCAAGAAATATAATTTTAATTTCCCTTGAATTAAAGTGTCAGCTAAACAATACATGCAGTAAACTATTTCACAGCTGGGCCTGTATCTTACACAAAGCAGCAGCAGGAAAGGGGATCTCTACAGGCTTTGAACTCACCACTCCACCATGAGAGGCAGTTTCTCCTCCATGGGCTGGGTCACATCAGTCTCAATGGGGTAATATGTGTTCAGCAGGTCCGCCAGCTGCACAGCAAAGACAACAAAGTTCTGCCTCAAGTTTTACTGGCCACAAATTAATCTTTGTTTTCCCCATGTTTCTGTGTGTTACCAAAGCCTTAAAACCATTTGTTTCCTCCTTAACAGATTTACTAAAGCCAATCACTATGCAGCAAAAAGTCTGTTTTGCCGCTATTTCATTGTATTGCTGTTGTGACGCAAATAATTTAAGTGAATTTACCTTAATCTTACACTCTTCACTGATGAGCTTACTGTTGTCCAGAATATCTGCATTGAGAAACACCTTGTAGTTACACACAGACATTACGCTTTGCACAAATTATCAATAGCGGTGAGGATACTGCAGGTAGGGGCTTGTGTGCATAAGGCCACTGGCACTAATTCTGAAATCAATACAAATAAAGCAATATTGCAAAGTAATAACAGAGGAATCAACATGTATTATTAGTACTTTATTAATCAAATAAATAGTAGGGTAACAGCAGCATGAAGAAATATTCTCTCTCTCTCATTGCTTTTATAGTGTTTTGTCATACACTGCGTCGTGGCAGCGGTTGGCGGTAGGTATAATGGCAGGTTGTACAGTTTCGCCGTTAGTATTTACGATGGGAACGGAGGCGGTAATTCGGGTGTCCCAGTGGGTAGTAGGTGGGGAGAGGTTGCGGGATGGTACTCAGCTTCCCCCAGTTAGAGCATATATGGATGATATGACAACAGTAACAACTTCCCGCCCAGGTACTCGGCGGCTGCTAGAGAAATTGAGTAATAATCTTAGGTGGGCAAGGCTGAAGGTGAAGCCTAGCAAGAGTAGAAGTTTGTCAATTATAAAAGGGAAACTAGTACAGGAAAGGTTTGCTATGGAAGGAGAAGTGATACCTTCTGTTTTGGAGAAACCGGTTAAGAGCTTAGGTACATGGTACAGGGCAGCGTTGAATGACAAAGAGCAACTGGTGCATTTGAGGGAGATGGTGGTGAATGCTCTAGATAGTATCGATGAGTCCTTTTTGCTGGGTAAATTAAAATAGTGGTGTTTGCAGTTTGGTTTGTGGCCACGTGTGAGGTGGCCATTTACAATATATGATATTCCAGTTACTGAGGTGGAGAGGCTCGAAAGGGTGGGAAATAGGTCGATTAGGAAGTGGCTGGGAGTGGCTGTGCTGTTTAACTAGCATAGCGTGGTTTGGAAGAGGAATATGGGAGTTACCGTTAACTAGCTTGGTGGAGGAATTTAAATGTGCAAAGTAATCAAATTACATTGCAAATTAAGCAGGGGCGGGGGCTGAAATGGAGCGGCGTGGAGAAGCGTAGGATCACCTGGCGAGAGTTGTGGGCGATGCATGCAAGCCGCGTGAAGTTCCTGCTGGGGGCCACCTATGACGTCCTGCTGACTCCGGAGAACCTTGGGCAGTGGGTAGGTGAAGATGCACGTTGTAAATTATGTGCAGGGAATGGGATGCTGAAGCATGTTTTATTGTCGTGTCAGGTTAGTTTATCGCAAGGGCGCTATACGTGGAGGCATAATCTGGTGCTTTGTTCGCTGGCGGCGGTGATCGAGAAGGAGCGTCTGGAAGTTAATTCTTTGCCTACTGCCAGTAGTTATAAGATGATTACTTTCGTGCGCGAGGGGCAGGATAATGGAAAACAGAAGCGAAGGGTCGGAGTAGGTAATTGGACTGTAGCGAGGGATTGGAAATTAGAGGTGGACGTGGGTAAGAGACTACAGGTCCCACAGTGTATTGGGGCGACTGCATTGAAACCGGATATGGTGTTGTATTCTGAGGATAAGCGGATAGTTTATTTCACAGAGCTGACAGTACCGTTCAAAGATGAGGTTGAATGAGCTTATGAAAGGAAGAAGTTGAAATACACAGATCTTGTGGCTGACGTTCCTGAGCGGGGGTAGCAGGCACACGTTAAGCCAGTAGAGGTAGGTGTCAGAGGCTTTGTCGGGAAAACTATTACTTCCTTGCAGAGTGAGTTTGGAATTAGAGGGCGTATGTTAAGGGAAGCCATTAAAGAGTTGTCGGAAGTAGCCGAAAGGGCTAGTCAAAGGTTGTGGATGAAGAGAGCTCAACTTGAGTGGGGAAATGTGGTGGTGTAGGTGGTGGTGAATGTGGCCATAGAAGTGGTGCTGTCTTAGTTATCAGGGGCGATGCGGCCTAGTAGGCTGGGGGGGGGGGGGGGGGGGGGGGGGGGGGGGGGGGGGGGGGGGGGGGTCTGGGACGCCAGGCCTCACTGCTGAGCCTTCCGGAGGTTTTGTGGGCTTGAATCAACAAAACACCTATGAACGAAGGTGCCTACCCGACGACCCCAGTGAAAAGCTTACAAGGTGGCGTGTTAGGGTTTGCTTACTGTGGGGTAGGTTGTTAGATTTGTGTAGAAGGGCCCTATGTGTAATCCCAGTGAGTAAGTGCAGCATATTTGTCATCTTATCCTGTATATTCATAATAATTTTTTTGTCTAGAAAAACCAACCATTTTGAACACATCATGGATGGGGGACTCATGGTTGGACCGTGAATTTTTACAGCCAGATGCCCCTCCTGACATCAACCCTCACTATTTACCTGGGCGAGGAACTGACACTGATGAACTAGTGACTGGTTAGACACACACACACACACACACACACACAATGGGCAATTTAGAGTATGCAATTAAACTGAAAGGCATGTTTTTGCACCATGTGAGGAAACTGGAGCACCATCTAGAAACCCATGCAGACATGGGAAGAACATGCAAACTCCACACAGACTGAGTTAAATTTAAACCCACACTCAATCAGCCCAGGTGCTGTGAGGCAGCAGCGGTACTTGCTCTGCCACTGTGCTGCCGTACTGTTCTATGGATAAATGTTAACATAATGAAGTAATCGCTAATATTACTGTTAAGTTAGTATAACTGGCTTTGGCACTGAGTGATGCTCCAAGACATATTTTTCATGTAAACAGGCTTATGCCATCTCAGTAATGGATCTCATACTCACTGTGGCAGGTGGGACATCTTTTCCCATTGTATGCAAACCTGGTGAGGGTCATGTCAAAGTCTGAGATCACCTACAGAGAGAAAGCACACACAAAACCCTGTCTTACCCACCTTTGGCTGTGTCTGCCACTGAGGAAAAGGAACAATGTACATCTTTTCTGCTGAGTACATTAATATTTAGATAGATATTTATAGACCATGGTGACACTTTTGCCTATGCTATTTAAAATTATTTAGCAATTTAAATATGCAGCAATAAATTCAGGATAAGCACCTTACTCAAGGGGACTACAGCAGGAGGTGGGATTCAAACCTGGGACTCTCGAGTGCAAAGTGGTCGCTCTAACCACTGCATTACTTACCACAAAGTTAAATAAATAATTACATTTATTAATATTAATAATATATTCATAATTATACTATATCTGGTGTATAATGTGGGAAATGAGTAAACTCAGAACATGAATTAATAACTACAATTTAGTGGGTCTCACCAAAGAAACTGTATTTAAGCACTTGTCTTTTATGGTTCTGTGATTAAAGAACAGGAAACTACAGAAGCTGAACTTGGCCTTTCATACTGGTTAGCTCTAACCGCTCTGGACCAGTCCAGCAGGAGTCACCAAGTACCTGTAGAGTGCTGGGTCCAGTACATCGCATGGACTGGATGATCTGCTGCACCCTGGCACGATCCCTGATCCACACAGAGGGACTGTTCAGCTCAGGGATCTGTGAGGGTGATGTGAGAAGCGAGGACAGTGTGAGATCTGTGGAATCGACAGTGTCTCGGACCGTCACCATACACCCAGACACTTTTCCTTCCCAACAGCCCTGCGGCTCTCCTATATAGACCTGGCAATTAAACCTTTTGTACAAACTCACACTGGTAGAAACCATAAAAAACCTACGAGACGGCCGTTAAAACAATCAACGGATTCAACTTAGTTAGCCTTAAGATGTGCTAAGTTAATCTTACTAACAAAAGGGTCGATACAGTTGCTTTAACTATCATAGCAGTTCGGGAACTACGGTAAATCAACTGATCAGCTGTCAAACAGTGGATCACATACCGTTTCATAGCTCTTACAGACAGCTATAAAAAGCCTGAAGAGAACTAACAAGATGACATACAAAGTAGCTTTTTTTGTTAACAACATAAAACATCATTTACGAACGTTTCGGATTCATAGTTCATTCGCTAACCGGCAACTAGGATCTTTACAGAATGAAAAGAAATACTAACCATTTTCTCAACGTAGTTCAGCTACCTTAAATACAAAAATATAAAAAAAAAAACTGGCAAGCAAACTATGTGAGGGCTATTTTGGAAGTACAAAGATTTTTTTAAAAAAACAAGGAGCTGGAAATGAAATTAAATACGCGTGCTCCCGGAAGTAGAACACTATTGCGGAAGTAGGCTGTTTGTCCGTCACCCGTTCGTTCCCTAGTGCAACAACTGCAACCGAAAATGCTTCGGCCAACGTTCACTAAACGAAATGAAGAGTTTTGCGTTATTTTATTTTCACACCGGTGAAATGCAGGGCGGCTGTGTGACGCTACTCACCGCTTTTATTTTTAACAGTTTACTTTGCGTTGTATATATTGATACCATGTCCACGCACTGTTAAAATATATCGCTTAATTGGGGCCCTCCAGAGCCCTGCTACACCATTGTTTGCACTTGTTGAGCTTTAAGTTCTTGAATTACCAGATGCAGAAAACTGACATTGAAATACAGCACTAATATTCCTGCACAAACAGAAGAGATGACCACTGTAGCAATCGTATAAAAAGAATTTATTGTAAATTAGTTAATTACAGCATTTAATTTACTACACCTTATTGTAACATGCAAAGCAAAATATATACCATTTATTGTTTTAAAATCATTGTGCATAAGCTAAAGTAAAGGGAAACTGGATGTAGCAAACTTTGGCACTGTAGAGTGCTCAACAAACCAGAGATAATCTACATCTAACTAGTGTTTACTGTACGGAAGTGTTATCTGCTAAATAAAGGTTACCAAGGCCTCGACCTCATGGTCTTTCGCTTCAGCCCCTGATGTGTGTACCAGCACCAGGTTACCCAACTCAATAGAAAAATAATCGCAGGGAATGCAATGACCAGCAGCAATAATGCAAACACAGGCCTTATACATTCCAAGTTGATTCACCACTAGGACAGAACCATCGATATTGTTGCTTTTAAATGACTGTAACTGTAATGAGGACAGTATTAGATTACACAAAGACGCCCTCTGCTTCCTGGTGACATACTGGCCTGTCAAGAACCATTACAATTTTGTAATAGATTGAGGGTCTCGCTGCAATTCTACACTGCGCACAAAGTGAGGTAGAATGGATGTCAATCAACATGGCAGCTAGTCCACAAATTAGCTAACAGAAGTCAATTTTACATGGTCAAGCGCCCCACAAACTTGTAGGGCCCAGGAATGTGGTACAAGGATTTGGTCATTTTTACTCAAAACTCCCAATGAGCCACGACCTGCCGTTACCCCCGACATATGCTTCTTTACCCCATTGGTCCAATGAACACCTGCCTTAAAATGTAGAAACGGCAGAGTAAAAAAAAAAAAAAAAAAAAAAAAAANNAAAAAAACCCCCCCTAAAAAATAAAAAAAGGAAAAAAAAAAAAAAAAAAAAAAAAAAAAAAAAAAAATCACAAAGTGCATCTGGCACAAAAACACACTGTAATAATGTCCTTTGTTCACAACAACGCTATTCCAGAATGACCACGTGGGTCACTCTCTGCACAAGATCAGTTCCATCAGGACTCAATGCAACATGTTGCTGATGCAAGATGACACCTTTGCAGAACGCCTTCCAAGACTGCTCCTGATGCCCGGTGATTGTCCAAGACTCTGGGTGACTTTGAAGACAACGTTACATCACCCATCCAAATGCTTCCCTCTCCCTTTCTCCACAGTGCAAATCAGAATGTTATCCCACGTCGTTGTCCAGTCCATCGCTCCGTTGCCATCTTCCATCTGAAACATTCAGTCCCATAAGACACACATTTTAAGTGCAAACGAGAGAGGAATGAAACTAATGTCTTCCACTTTTCGCAAAATCAACGAGCTGCCTTCTGTTAAGACACTGTGCAGGAATTTACAATTCCTTATTCAAAAAAAGTCAGGCCATGCTCCGCTGTTCAGAACCATTTCAACCTAAAAGAACCTTTCTGAAGCAAATACCGATAAGCTGTCAAGGCAACATATTGCTAATATTAGCATACTGTGAAAAAAGCACGAGTAAAACGGAATGTCGGCTCACGGCGCATTTTACAGCCTTGAAATACAAGTTTGCCATTTTACTGGTCTTTTGTGACATTTAAAGCTCATTTTAGTGTGAATTCTAACAATGCCCTTCTTTAAACATGAAATGGATACTTTTCAGTAACAGAGTGAAATAAATACACACAAACGTATAAAAGTAACATAAAATACTGAAAAAGAATGCGTTAGTGTAAACTGTCTCCTCCTCAGTCTATGTGATTTTACACACGTATGGCTCACTAAACCAACATAAAACATGCATCTGCAGTTTAGGCAACGTGACAACCGCAGCGCTTTTTTTGTGCAGCAGGGTGCCTCTTAGTGGCTGGGAGGACGGAGCTCAGCACTCGATCTGGGACTGCAGTTGTCTGCGCAGCGTGAGGGTGCGCCGGTGCAGCTGCTGCATCTGCTGCATACGGTCCCGCTGGCGGGCCAAGTTCTGCGGCATGGGGTAGCGCTGGCAGCCGTAGAGGAAGCGGTAGGGGATGCGGATGTGGCAGGCGGTGGCCCGGCAGCGGGGCTGGGGCATGGGCGGCAGCAGGGTCCAGCGTTTGCGCTCGGCACAGTAGCGGTACGCCTCCTTACGGTACTGCTTGTCCACGTCGTCGCTGTTCTTCCAGCCGCCGATGATGAAGACATCCTCGCCGAAGTGGCAGACTGCAGCACCCTCGATGCTGGTGACTTCTGGTGGCAGACTCTCGAGGATCTCGTCCGCAGCACGTCCGGTGATCTTCTGTCGGGCAGCTTCCTCACGCGCTGCGTAGCTCTTGGGGCAGCAGGAGGCTGTGTGGTAGAAGTTAGTGGAGGCCACCGCCCTCTGGAAGATGCAATAGTTGTCCATTAGTGGCAGCGAATCCATGTCCGTCCACTGGCGACTCTGAGTGTCATAGCAGGTTGTGATGGTCTTCAGCCCGTCGTCGCTGTCTGTGTCCACGGGCGTACGTGCCGTCACGTACACGTAGCGTTCCTCCACACTCATCACCTTCACATCGCGCAGGATTCTGGGAGCCGATTCCAGGTTATGCCACATGTCCTGCTCCGGCTCATACACGCTCACGTCCTTGAAGCCGGGGCTGAAGTTCCCGTGGCCACCGATGCTATACAGTATGTCTTTGATGCAGGTGAGGCCAAACGAGTGCTTGCGTGTCGTCAGGTTGCACACCTGTTCCCAGGTGTTGCGGTTAGGGTTGTAGCGCTCCATTGTCTTTGCAAAGCCTGGCTCCATTGACCCCGCCACATAGACGTGAGACTCAGTGGTGGCGATGGCATGGCCATCCAGGTGGTTATGGATGTGGGGCAGGTTAACCCAGCGGTCTTCTTGAATGAAGTATCCCACGCATTCGCTCAGGTAGTCACCCCCCTCAGACACCCCGCCCACCACCATGATCACATCCATGTTTTGGCCAAAGCGTGGCTGGAAGGAGGTCACATAAGAGGTCCAGAACTCCATGTCTGCTGACTTGTGGCTCTCGAAGCGGAGGGCGTGCCCCTCCACCGCCTCAGCAACAAGCCTCCGGCAGGTCTCCCGCTCAGCCACCAGCCGCTCAGACTTTACCACTCGCGTCAGGTACGTGGGCTTGATCTGCGGTAACCGCAGAAGGCGGAACAGTTCCTCAAAGTGCTTCTCTCGGTCTTCTGGGTTGCGCTGGACCCACTTGACGACAGCCTCGAAGAGGACCTCCTCCGAGTCGACCGTGATCTCAGCATCGGACAGCCAGTCACGCACCAGGTGGAATGGCAGCGTGTAGAACTCCTCGTCCTGGATGACCTTGTGGAAGTTGCGGCGGATCATGTCAGCAGCGCGCAATGCAAGCTGGTCCAGGGTGTACATGTGGGCCAGGCTGTGCACCGCAACACAGTTGGTCAAGTTGAGCTTCTTCTTCAGGAACTCACCGCAGAAGTCCTTCAGCTGGCCTAGGAGGAACCTGCACCACAGCAGAATCAGCCAAAGTGCAGAGGTACAGAAACGCAACACCATACTTCACCAACGTGCAGAGTACAGTACGATCACCCATTTAGCCAATGTGCAGTCAGTTCTATGAAGCTGGTCCCCATCTGGATGGGAAAAATAGCCCAAAAAAAGATTTTTTTGAGCTACGTCAACCCTGTCCTGGCGACGCATGACCAGATACGCTGTCAGCATCCCGCCGTCCCTCACTACACCCACGTTTCCCTGTCAAATACCATCCCGGTGTAAACGTAAGTGGATTTTCCCTTTTAAACAGAACTGTCCTTTCATTGGTTTTTACCGTCTACTGTACATTCCGCCACTAGACAGACTGTTTCCAATTCATTTACAGAGCAATTTTTTTGTTATTGTTTCGTACTTTATCCTGACATATTCCATAGGAAATATTTGGTAAAACCTGCCAGGACAATGTGGCTACCTCAAGCAGTGCTAGTTTCCTAGTCCACCGTGCTCACATAAAATGTTTAGCTATTTAAAAGCACGTTTAAATGTTCAGCGAAATTCAAACGGAGGGAATTAGAACGACTTTAAAGCGTTCACTTGTGTCACTAGTCTGCAGCTCGCGCTGTTGTCTCTCAGGAGACGCTCGCGGATAACGGGTGAGAGCGCGCCCTGCCCGCGCTCCCGCCCGGCTTTTCCCGCTCGCACCTGTCCGCGAGCTCCAGCACCTCGTGCACGTTGCACGCGCTCACGCGAATCTCCCCCGTGTACATGTACTGGATGACGCTCTCCACCGTGTCGGGGTCGGGCCCCGTCTCCGAGCTCCACTCCTTCATCTCCACCCGGCCCGACAGCGATTCCGCGTACTGTCCGCCGAGCAGCGGGGTGAAGTAGTCGGTGGCGGCCGCCAGGACGGAGCGGTGCGCCGAGAACTCGCGGCTCCGGGAGCCCCCGGGGGAGGCCGCCGCCCCGCAGCCGAAGGAGCCGCTGAAGGCCAGCGTCACGTCGCAGAACAAGCCCCGCTTCCTCTGCTCGTTCTGCCGCCGGGACAGCTCCGAGCAGTGGGAGCCGGAGGAGAAGTCCTCGGCCTCCTCCGAGTCCCCGTCCGCCGGGAGAGAGCTCGTCGCGCCGTTGCCGTTTCCTCCGCCGCCGCCGCTGCAGTTCGCATCGTCCGGGTTCGGTGCTGCAGCCGCCATATCAGCGGGGGCTGAGCTGCTGCTGCTGCTGCTGCTGCTGTTGCTATTGGCGTTGCGGAGGGAAGTGGCCATAGCAGCGATGACGTNGCAGTTCGCATCGTCCGGGTTCGGTGCTGCAGCCGCCATATCAGCGGGGGCTGAGCTGCTGCTGCTGCTGCTGCTGTTGCTATTGGCGTTGCGGAGGGAAGTGGCCATAGCAGCGATGACGTGCCCACGATCACATTGGAAACATAACACACAGTCGTGGACATGCGCAGTAGCAAACAGGCGGTGCGTCACGTCATCTTTCAGTGGTCCTGACATTTGGGGCTGAGATTTGAGATTTCAGAACTGCGTGCTTCCTGCGAGCCTCTCGGTGACGGCGTACACGTCGAGGTTTTCTAAAATCCGAGCTGTGAAACTTATTTAATCCAATGCCTAAATGTGATTTTGGAAAGTTAGCCAGGTCTTGTTTTATTTTTCAGTTTACATCTGTGCTGGCTTAAGACATTTGTGTGTTTGTTTTGTCTCCAGTTATTGTACAAAATGTGTTTGAACAAGTTTGTAAAACCTATTGGGTGCAGAACATCGATTTAAAAACGCGTTATATTTACAGGTACTTTAAAATGGACTGTGACACACTCTGCAGTCCCTTTGGTCCCTGCTTCTTAATATAATCTACTCTTGGCAAATTGGAAGTAACTGAGATTCAGTACAGCTTTTATTTTGGACGGACAGACAGACAAGGGCAGTGCGTACACTTAGAATGGTTTCGGGCCTCGGGGTAAATGATATGGAGCGAGTGCAGATTTCTCATAGCTGCCCAGTTTTGTTTTGCAGCAAATAATACTTGTATTCACTTTTTTCATAAACTGAAATTTTTTAAAAAAATGTACAGAATACACAAAATATGCATAGTGGGGACATTACATTTTAGCTGTTTTCATGTTTTATTAGCAATTATACATGAACACATCAAGTTCACATCAAATACACCTGAAGTTAAAACATAAAGGAGAGAAACATCACAAGTCAATGGTTTTCTTTCATAGAAACCACCGGTACATCTCCTATCGAGCAGATAATAGACGACAGCGAAGGACACAGACAGGTCTCTGTGTGGGGCCTGTCATCCAGGACAAGTTGCAGGGTTACATCACACAACAGTAGACTACAAGCCCTATTAAGAGAACAGGGAATGTCCCTCCTTACTCTGGTCCCTTGCAGTAACGCTTCTGTTATAACAGACACGTAACAGCTAATAGTTGATGGTTAATCCCCCTGTGGGCTCAGCTAGCATCAGAAAGATGCTCATCACATTAACTCTCTAACAATGCCAGTAGCTAATTCAACTTGTATTTACATTCACACACAACCACCCCTCACACCTTCAGTGCTGTAACACTATTCTCTAGCTCAGGCGCTGTGACTTGCACAGTAGCAAGCTTGTTACTCTAAATAGTACGACTGGCGTGCACAAGGCATTCTCTGTTGCACAGCAGAATATATTAGCTGGTCACAGTTATATGCAAGAGCACAAGCAAAAGCAGTACTAATCATTTTGGACAGTACAGGACATAGTCTTCACCCTCTGCATCTTGGTTATACTGGTTTCCATTAGACAAAAACACTTGAATAAGATGGACAAGGTAGAAACTGAGGCTCATTTGAGGTCTGCCCTGCTTATCCAGTTGGACATCTAGACTTCTATTATGTCCAACCCTTCTGGAACCCTCCTGCTACAACAATAGAGATTCAGTTCACAGTGGTAAAAGCCTCACAGTGCTATTAATATTCATTTTAATGAACTAAATGGAATCTTTACTTAAATTAATGATCGGTCTCAAGCTGCAGCTTGTGGCAAACCTATGAACTATCATATAGCTGTACCTTTACCCTCCAACTCTAATACTCATTTTATGAACATACAAGGACATGTTACATGGACATGTGTTCCGGAAGCACATAGGAAATGTCATCCCAAGGGTGGCGGTACAAGCCCTGCTTCAGTCTCTTCTGGTCCAAATAGTGCCCTAGAAGACACGAAGATGACTATATTCAGATATTACTGGGCAAGTGAGTCATTTCAACTGAATCATACTTACGTAGGACTCTTGACTTGCTGGTAACCTTAACAAGAGATACATTTATTTGTCCACAGTTCCAACCTCCTCTGCCTCCTACAATTTTACCAGCACAACGTGAGCTTTACCTATAAACCCCATGCTTCTGCCCAGGACAAAGATCCCGTTGAGAGCTCCAACCTCAACAAATTCATCTGCCTCGTCCCTGTGGATCAGATACGAGGTGGAGAAAAAAGTCAATCAACCACAGACAAATCAGGTACAGCAGCAGCAGGGTAATAACACCAGGATATCTGAAATAACAAAACAATTATATCTGCAGGAAAAGACATGAATGGAATGGGTACATGGATGCTTTCCCCTACCTTGTGAATCCACCACATGTTCTCAGCAGGTCCACAAAGGCCACCCCAATGAAGCCATCCACATTAAGGATGAGATTGGGTTTCTGGAGGGGAGCAAGAAGTCAAAATATTGGCCCAGGCATGCAATACACTCCAGCTTCATCAGAAGAGCAGAGTTTAAAACTGGCTATGGATCTCATGGAAAGTTCTGTAAGGAGAACTATGCAAAGGGACATAGAGCTGTAGAAGGCTGAGGAGGTGAAGATGGACGGGTTTGGGTGGGTACCTTGGAAGTAGTGATCTTTTCTACATCTAAAGCATAGTCCAGCAGCTGTGTGGCAGGGAAGTGCTGCTTCACATAGTCCTTCAGGATCTGAACCCTCATGTCTGGATTGTTAATCTAAAAATGTGGTAAAAAAGGCATGTGAACAGAAGTCACAATGGCCTACCTAATACAACAGTCATCTTAGAATGCAAGTTAATGTTCCAGTTCAAAATTTCCATCCTGTCAAATCTACACCCTCTTCAAACCACTTTGTGGCATAATTGTGTAAGTTTTGCTCAACTATAAGTATAAACTGCTGAGTTTGGCATTTTACAATAAACAATTCTAGAATGAACAAACTGACGCAGGTCCATCAAATAAGAGGAATGGTAATAAAACAGCACAGCCTATAGGCTCTGCTCACCGATTTGACCCTGTGTCCGATGCCCATGATCAGCTTGCCCTCCTTCTTCATCTTGTTGACAAACTCCATGGGCAGCAGGCCACTGTCAAAGGCCTTGCTGAACTGCTTGGCCGCAGCATCCAGCGCACCTCCAAATCGGTCACCCTGAAACAAACACACACACACGCACGCACAAGCATCACAGCTCATCCTCAACCAATTATCAATCATTATCAAATCAAGCAAAAATAGGCTGAAAAGGCATATCGGTAATATCTTAATGCACCTACAGACTCATCAACACAACAGGCCTCCTTCTCTGAATCTCATACATGTCAAATGAAGAAAAAAATGACAGACTGCACTACTATTTGGCAGAAGTATTTTCCTTCGTGCTCCAGTATCCTTAGGAGGCACACTGGTATGCAGGAGGGTCAGAGATGAGGACCACCAAGCTGGGCTTGCATAATTACAACCTGTCAGGCAAGTCTTCTAGTGCTCTGTGAAGCAAAGCCGTTCCCCTCCAACAGACACACCCAAAACAGGGTGGTGGGCTTTTGTTCCTGTGAGCTGCGCTGTATACAATCCTCTTGTTCAAAATAGGGCCCCATTGAATAGTACTTGACCCTTCTTGCAAAAAATATAAATTTCAAACTGTCAACACAACCAGATGTTTAAAATCCATGAGCCGTAATGCCAATTTTAAATACAATTTTGTCCCCATCTTTTCTTCCAACAGCAGTATTGCAGACAACCACAGAAAACATAAGGAGGTGATGACAGAGAGGATATGACAAATACTAATCCTACTGCTAGATGGTCAGGAATGGATAGGAAAGATTTTGGAGAACTTTTAAAAGCGGTATCTAAACAGCCATAGGTACCAGTAAACGAACACAGCAACGGGCCTTTGTGTTATTTCTTTTCTTTTGTAACAGGACAGAGAAAAACATTTAGCTCTTTTTAATTTAAACCCTTTTTCTAACATGGTTTCTGCTGCAGGCGCCTTACAATGGTTAGCAGACCCGACGTCAAGCTGGAAATGAGGTCCTTGCCAGCACGGGCGCAGACGATAGTGTTGTGTGCACCAGACACCGCGGGCCCATGATCTGCTGTCACCATCAGGCACATCTCAATGAACTGGCAGGCGTAACGTGGCAACCTGATGACACCAAAGAGAAGTTCATATCATTAAAATAAACATATGATGAAAATGTTTATGTGCTGCAGAGAAGCCTTGAGACGATATTATCGTTCTATCACATTATTCAAAACCTTTGCTGGGAGATCCAGGAGTGGATGCCTGGAACAACACAGCATCACCTCACCTTCTCTGGAACCAGAGTAGCCCCAGCACACCTCCCAGCCCCATCTCCTCCTTGAAGACCTCGGTGATGGGCATGCCAGCATAGAGGAGCTCCTGGCCGCGCTCGTCACAGATGCTGGTCATGAAGGAAGCCGGTTTGCGGATCAGACCCAGCTCCTGTGGGGAGGGTAAGGCAAGGCAGGCCTGCTACATCCTGACTTACACACTCTCCATGTACTCCTCCTCTAACTATCAAGTCAGAGGCCATGCCATGATATACTAACACCCTGCACTGGTATCGCCTAGAGATGACAACCAGCTGGTAAGGGAAGCACTCACCCGAGCCCATGAGTAATCCATTGGCACCGTAGGGGGTGGCACCTCCTTGGCTGGAACAATGGTTCCAGTGGCCACAAGATCATCATAGACCTTTCTGTGGTTCATCAGAACAGAGCAGAAACAAAAAAAAGCGACAGCACTGCTGATTTCTGATGCCATGTCCAAAGACTGCACTACAAAAACACTTATTACCTTGGTTTGGTCCCCACCTTTAAAAAAGGCAACAGTTTTACTGTGTTGTCTAGTGATTGTGCAAGACCTACTTAATGATTTCACCCAGCTCATCAAAGCTCCTTGGCACAAATGCGCCAGCCTCCATCAGGGCCTGGTTCTTAGCCACCGCCGTCTCAGAGGCCTGGTTGGCACAGGCTCCGGCATGGCCAAACTGCACCTGGAGAGACACGGTGACAAATGTAAGTGACCATTATAATGTATCCCGTCCCTTGTATGGCCAGCTTTAGTGGCCCCAGCAGCACTTGTGGGTGACAGCCTCACCTCTGAGGAGAACAAGGTGGCACAAGTCCCAATGCACCAGCACACCAAAGGCTTGGTGATCCTGCCTGACCTGATGCCATCACAGATCTTGTACTCCTCTGTTCCACCAATCTGAAGCATTGACACAGGAGAGGTCAGACTGATGGGATGAGAATCACTACGCCACTTTTAACGATTGTGAATAATTTATGTGGAAGTTTTGTGGAACAAGAGGGAGATGAGCTTACCTCACCCAGCACTACAATCATCTTCACCTCAGGGGTGTCCTGGTAGCGCAATACATGATCCATGAAAGTAGAGCCTGGGTATCTGGAGGATATGACCATAATTAGATCATTTGCATTAGCTATTCTTTGTCTAAAGCTACCCTGCAAATACTGAAATCAAATATTTTAAGGGTAAAAGGCAAAAAATAGAATGCAAACTTTTCCCAGTCTCCAGTGCCTTAAAATACTTCAGTAAAATGGAGATAAGTGCTATAAATAGTAACTAAAAATCTCTGCAGGCCTCTGAATTTTCATTCTTAGCGATTTTTTTTTGTTTGATGTCCTGTGAACAAATACATCAGTAGCTTCTGCTGTTTTTAACTGATCAGAAACGTACACCTGTCCTAGACCACATGTTCCATCACAGACCCAGACATGATTAGAAGGCACCGGGTTGTTCTTTTATTAAATAAATGTGACAAATAACATCGCAGAATGTCACTTGTTCCATCTTGTTTCCCTTTCGCCAGATACCAGCTGCAGGAACAGGACATCATCACTGGCCGCTGCTCACCTGTCCCCGCCGATGGCCACACCCTCGAAGACGCCGTCTGTGGTGCGGGAGATGATGTTGTTGAGTTCGTTGGACATGCCCCCAGAGCGGGATACGTAGGCCACGCTGCCAGGCCGATACAATTTGGAGGCCAGGATATTGTCAAGCATGCCCCCTGTATTCCCGATCTTGAAGCAGCCAGGCTTAATACCACCCACCTGCCAAATAGAACAGGCACAGCAAATGACTGATGAACATTCACTAAAGGTGACCAGGTCAGCACTCTGATGGCTGGGCAACCTACCGTGGCCGGGCCAATGATGGTAACACCTTTCTCATCTGCCCTCTTGATAAGCCTCCTGGTCTGGGCTTCAGGGATACCCTCTGCAATGATGGCGATGGTGTGGACCTGGAGGAGTGTTCATATTCATAGGGACATTCATGTACAGTTGGTATTTATTCCACAAAGTGATGCCATATTGTGGAAAAGACAGAATTTCAAGAGGGTGATGGAGTTTATTCACTTACTTTACCAACTCTTATATATCTGTTATGTATTTTTCACATTATTCATTTTATCTTCAATATGTCATTCCATTATATCCTTTGTATTTTTTTTTCTTTTTGTAATTAATATGACACTGCACATTGTAGAAAAAAAGCACCCCTAACTGGTAAATTTCCAGGAGACCAAAAGACCTTGGATCGCTCTTGTTTGGAGAGCAAACTAATTGTAAAAAGACACAGCGGAGATGTGCAGGCACATGCAAACACCCTTGCAACTAATGGGATAACACCTGAAAAAATTCTGCGCAGTAACAGTAAATAAAATAAGCTTAAGTTTCCAAAGAATCGGGAATTGTGCGAGAATGTTGAGTTCCAACCAAGATGTTGCTAGAGCATGGTGGCAATGCCCTTACTTGAGGATACTGCATGGTCTCCATCGTGCTGTCAAATGCAGAGCGCAAGGAGGCGAAGCTGATGAGAACATCCACCTCTGGGTGCTTCTTCATGGCATCACCCATGTTCTTGTACACAGGCAGCAGGATCTCCTTGTGACCCCAGTAAAACTTCTGCTTGTGGTCTCCCCTGAAACACACCGAGAGAGGTCAGACACCTTCTCCCCATTTAGTCAAATTGAGGAGAGTAGCAAAGGGCTGTCTTACGTGAAGGGGTACACCATGGCCGCCACAGAAGGCTCCTCCCTGGAACAGATGTAGTCGAAGTCCAGCATGCCCTGCACCGCCCGCGTCTGCATTCCCCAGACAATGGCCTTGGTGTGCTTGGTGAACAGTGTGGTGGCTTTCACTGTGGAGGCAGTACTCAACTGTCACATTTGCCTTTCACCGACCTCTGAGACTGTACTGGGCTACATCTGCATGAACCAAAAGCCCCCTTTAGGGATCAGAGATTGGACACTTAAAAAAAAAAAAAAAAAGTGTCACTGCTGCTTGTCTGATACTCAATATTCAACATGAAGAGGGAAAAGTTACATTAGGAAACATAAACTATTAAAATTTTAAGTGATGCTTCACAAACATTGAATCAATCTAGATCTTGCACAGGCCCAATCCATTCTTTAAATAACTAATTTTTAGCTCTTTTTTGCATAGGACACACTTCAAACCTTTCAGGATAAACTCTGCTACATTACCTGGTGGAACACCTGGCTTGGCCCTCTTGGCAGGTATTCCACCGTTAGCAACCCTGGGTTCGGAGAAGGAAGATGTCCTGCTGGTGCTGGGGGTCTAGGGGAGAACAGGCAGGGTGATGGGAACATGCTGGGCTACAGCTGAGCTGGCCTGAAATCAGTATAATACACCAAAAAGCGTTTATTTTCTAAGAGAAAAATAAGTGTTCAGTGACAGAGCAGCACCTTAAAAATTTCCACTATATATCATTGTAAAGTGTGTAGGTTTGGACACAATTTGGTTCTGTGTCTGGAAGAGCTCTGCTTTTCTCCCCCATGTCTGCAGCCTCACAGCAAGCATGTACGCATACACACCGAGGTCCATCACACTCCATGCAGGTCTTTCCAGGAGTAAAGAATGAACTTCATCCTGATAACTATGTAAAATCTTTCCACTGAGGGCTGCTTCTGTCCCCTTAAATTAGTACAAATGAACCGAGTGCTGATTTTAATGAGTGGAAGTAAAACAAAGCAGAATCACACACCCTCAGCAGCTCCTCGATACGCCCCAGGCGGTAAATAAAATTATTCTTCCTCTCAAGTGTCTCTGCAGCACAAGCAGAGACTATGTCCTCCACCAGCAGTGACAGCCTGAGCTGTAGACATCAGTATATTTCAGTCCCAGCTGTAACCACAACCCACCAGCTTCCCATCTAGACTGACCTGACTGCACCACATAACCTGGAGCTGAGCACCGCAACCTGAAATGAACGTGGTTTTGTTGTTTGTTAGAAGTGAGATTGATGGTGATTACTATGTATTCAGTGGCAGGTGTACTTATAACAGACTATACATTTCAGCATCTCAGCGTTACACAATCAGCTGAAGTGTGAAATTTAAACAATTGCCTGCTGGGTATTTTTCCATTCATTTCCGAGGAACCCCCAGTGACTTAATTACTTATGAGCCCGTAAACATTCCACAACAACGGACCTGTGCTAAGTGTTTCTGCGGAGAGGACGTGGGTGGTTCAATCCCTTGCCAGGGCAGACCTGTCTTGGAGAAGCAACGCACGCGAGCGTACCGAAGCACTTCCGCTGGAGTTGAGCAAGAAGTTGGCGGTGTGGGCTGCCATGGGCGGCTGGTTGGGAATAGGCCTCTGGCCTAGAGCCATACCCACGATGGCCGTCATGTGGGTCTCCGTGCCAAACACGTGGATGGGGATTCCTGTGGTTTTCCCTATAGAGTGTAAGGACAGAGATCAGGTCAGGATGACATGACCATTCAAATTTGACGGTCTCACAAGATTCCACTGTGTGGTACTGATGCTCACGGGAAGCTAGAATGACTGCTAATGCTGTCTCTCAGACAAAAGCACGTTCTGAAAAGCTGCTCACCCACTTCTCCCATAACCCGCAGCCCCTCCTGGTAGTTGGGCCCACCGCGGCGCACAAAGATGGAGACCTCATGCTCCTTCAAAGGCTCCTGGTAGTCTTTGATGGCTCTCACGATGCCCTGAGCACACAGACACCATCAGCACCACTGCCCTGGGAGCCTCTCCTGTAGGACAGCTAGTCTACTGTTTACCTTGAAAGTTGCTGCTACGTTGGTGAAATTGGCTATGCTCCCTCCAATAATCAGAACTTTCCCTGCAGAACAACAAGGAAAGAAAATATACCAAATAAGAAGTGTGATCGGCAGACTGAGAGATCTGAGAGGTTTTCTTATACTGTATAAGGAATGAGTGTGAGAGAGTATATTAATCTAAAAAAGAGACTAACATACCATCTGGGTGCTTCTGCCGGGTCATCAAGGACAGGATGGTCTTGGCATAGTCATATGTCTGCTGTTCGCTGGGTGCCCCCGAATACTCGCCGTAATTGGCCAGTTCGTTGACTCCGCCCAGGTCACAGATGGTGTCACTGTGGAAAGATGCCTACTTTCAATTTTGAAACTCAGTTGGCACAACAAGTACAGTAGTACAGTGGTTAATTCTATCCAAAAACAGCAGGATCACATACTATGACAAACATTGCATTTGAGCCTTTTACCTCAATTTCTTCCATAAATATAGAACCGGGTGAAATGAAATGGATCAACACCACTTTAAAACCCCTGGGGCCAGGTGTTTTGATAGACACATCCACCCAGGTTCTACATTAACAATGGGGGATCTGTACTGCACTTGAAACTGTCCAGCGCTGTGCGTCACCCTAGTGAGGAGAGTGCTATATAAAAATAAACTGGATTGAATTGGTTGAGAGGAGCGGTAGCAGGCTGTCAGAAGCAGGGAAAGGGTTACAAAGTTGGAGCCCTATGGTCATGACACTCATGATGAAAAGAACTTCAAGGCTGAGCAAACTCGACAAGTTTCTCCAATTAACTTATCCCCCAGTGAAGCCAGTCGCAACAAGGTGAGCCAGGAGAAGGCGGTAATTGGCTGCACTACATCTGTGAGCCATGCATCACATCGCTGACAGGCGGCTGCTTCACTGAAGTTCTTCACACCGCTTGTTTTTATTTGAATGCTTGGCAATTTGTTTTTTTGCAATGAAACAAGCTGTATTTGGGCTTTGAGAAACTACTATCATTCTCTTCTGCATCTGTGCAGGGGTTTTAAAAAACTAAAACTGCATAAAAACACTTAAGAAACACACTGCATGCAATATCCTGCTTGACTAATACGTCGGGCTTGCCGGAGATCCAGATGCAGTTTTTTATTTTCCTGAATACCATCGCTACTGTGCAGAACTGGTTCCTGAAGGTTCGAGAGCTAAGGGCTACACTCCACGCGGTACCTGTACACCACAGATGCTCCGCCTCCAGCCACCATGGTCCAGATCCGCCCCCGGGGGTTCAGCAGGGTGAGCTTGAGACTTGCACCGCTCTTGGCATCAAGGTCTGCGATGTAGGCTTCCTGTGACGGTCAGAGCAGAGCAGACAGATGGCTCACCACTGACAGAAAGACATGACACTGCATTCCCAGTTCTTAGTGGGAAAATGCGATCTGCATCCCAGTCAAAATCACTTGTTGTACGGCTGTGAACAAGTGAAAGGTTGTTGCGAAACTGGATTTTAGATTTAATGATAAGCTTTGTTGAACCCCCTAACAGGGTATAGATATTTGCAGGAATAAGCAGGTAGGCAGTGAAGTATAAAATCTTGACAAATTCTGAGATCCAAATTGCGGAAAAGTGAGGATTAATGAAATGCAGCGAGTGATATTTCTCGGCACACGGAAAACACTGCATTGATCCCAACAATTGATCCGCAGTAATCTTGACAGTGGTCCTGCGTCGAGGAGGAAGCAGGAAATGGAGTATTGACCACAAAGTGCTGTGGATCTGGCCACATCGACCTGGTATGAGCACCGTGCCAGGGGACATGAGCACCGTGCCCCGGAGACATGAGCACCGTGCCCCGGAGACCGGGCCGATTAATCGGTGGCGGCTTCACGGGAAACACGGACTGCTTGAGTTGGCAGGCTGGTGGAACATCTGCAGCCCTGTCTTCTCCAGGGGTGCTATGCATTTTACACTTCAAATAGAAACATGTCTGATTTCAGACCAATTAAAGCAACTCTTCGGAAAATCCTGACCAGCCACTGTCCTTAATGAGTTGTGAGACGAATGTCCTCAAGACAAACGTGGCAACGGTTTACATTTGCAGAGAAAACACAGCACTGCCCGCGGCGAGCCTCTCCTCATCATCCAGCTGACAAAAATATAAATCAGATCGCACACTAAATTATCCAATTCCAAAACACTGGTGTGTGTGGAGACAGGTGTGTAACACCCCACGTAAGACACTATGCTGTTCCACCTCTGTGCAAGACGCAGCAGGTAAACATTTTTTACAGCTCCCCTTTATAGCATTTCTATGCAAGACAGGTAGCATCTCAGGATGAGTCACGAGTGAATTTGCCACAGGGCTGGACTCGTTCTTCTTTATCAATGTCACGAAGGCTGAGCTGAGAGGACCAGAAGGGTCTGCGGCATCTAATGCATTGCATTTAATCTTCATAAAAGGCCTGAGCAACAGCACAGCAGCTCAAGCTTGTTATTCAGGAGAGTGAATATGAACCTTACAGTACTGACTCACCGATTTTTGCAACAGAACACACAAAGGCTCTCAGAAACAGTAATGAACACAGGAAACTATTTCGTTTGACAGCAATGTTGTACGTTGTATCTCTCGCAGGGTTTACTATCATGCCATCTAAAAGGATACCGGTCTCACTGTCAGGCATGATTATGAATAGATAGGTGGTATCTATCAATCGTCGATACTGCAAATTAAATCAGCTTCAGATAACAAGGCTGCTTTCGGTGTCAGTCTGCCATCGTGAAACCGGCACCTTTGCCTGCGTGACCTTTGGATGGACTCACCTCGGGGTAGGCCTCTCTCCCGAAGGGAGGGGGAAACTCCACATCCCCCCACTTGGCCTTGCAAATGAAGTCAGCCGTGGCATCAATTTTGGCCGCCATGTCCAGCACAAACACGCCATCCTTGGTGACAACTGAGAAGGAGGAGGCAGCAGTCACTGAATGACATGGGAGGGAAGGCTGCAAACAGTGTGTCATCCCACTGGGGTCCCTAATATGTATAGCATTTGCTGGCATCACTGGGGAGTAACAATTCAAACAGTGCTCCACTGTATGCGTTCTTCATAAATGACGTGCTTTATGGAACAGCACTATAAGAGTTCATTAAAACACAGTAGAAATGGGTTTGAAAACCAGAAACCATAATACAAAATAGATTAGCTATACCTTCAACGGTAGCACATAAGCACAGAAAACTATTTTACGGATAACAAATATAAAATTCCAAAAAAAGTTTAGAATTTTTTTCAAATATGGTAAATTATGATAAATTATTCCAAGGGCTACAAAAGGTAGTGATAACTGAGGTATTACTGTAAACCGAAAGCGCACTTCACATCTATAGGAATGTATCAGCATAAAATTAATCACATCATAGATGTTTGTAGTATTTTTAGATGTCCTTTTTCCACATTATTGCTTGAAGCAACTGGCAATCCTTTTTTTGTCTGGGCAGAAAGGCAGAGACTTGCTGATGGACAGGAGAGTACATTGTAATTCACTGGGCATCTTCCCTTATTGAATCAAATGAATTTCCTTTGTGCTGTGGCAGCAACACACCCCCACTTCCAAAAAAAATTGAATTGAAGATATTCTGTGGACTGTAAACCATGAGGGGGGGGGGGGCAGACAGCTGAGTATATCACCATGAACTCAGGCCTGCACAAACTTCACGTCACCCCTCCGTTACTCGTCCACCTGAGCTGTTGGATGTCAGGGAGTCAATCGATCAAGTTATATTTGGCTCTCTCTTCCTTGTCAAGAGGTGTCGAAAGGGTGCAGATCCTCAAGAAACACAGAAACAGGCAGACCCAAATGTAACAGACATAAATGGCAGAAAAGGCATGATGGGGAAAGACCTGGGCTGGGGCAAAGGAGTAAACTCTCACGAGAAGATCTGTTGTTGATGCTGTCTCAATTAAGTCAGTAGAATTCAACTCAGACAAGCAGCAGACACCTGCAGTGACCTATGGATCATCAAAACCAGCACCAATGAAGGAGATGGAGAGCAGTTTAGAGCTTTGTGTACAGGACAGAGCTGTATCAATACAGGGCAGCCCAGGAAACCAGGACACGAGCCTTGGCACTATGTAGGTCCAGCCCTCCTCACTTTATGGACCGTAAGACTATTTCTCTTCACCGATCAACAGGAACTGAAGAATCGAGGACTTCAAAGCAGGCAGCATCCACATGCTGGCTCGGGGTACAGGAACAGCTGCCCAGGGTGCTCTCTCAGCTGTTTGATGAATGCAGCATGACTTTGAAATGTAGTTATGGTGCCCACTGAGTCATTTATTATGAATTACTAATGTTGTTTCTCCCATATTTTAATTTAGATCAGAAGATTAAAGGCTCTAGCTATGCCTGGAGGATTTTTTTGTTTTTATCTGTTATACGTATGTGAAATTTCCCTAGTTGCACCATTTCCTGTTCCTCCCTAGAAGTGAAATCGTGGAAGCAGCTCAGGCTGGGTCCTCCATGCGAGCCCACGCACTCGCCTCTAAAACACATGGTGCCCAGCAGACAGGATCACGTCCAGAGAGATAACAATTTAACTGAAGCTGCCCAGAGGGATATGACACCAGCTGAAATACCATCAAGGACCTGTTTCTTTGATCTAAACATGTGGCTTTCTGCATTATGAATGTTTTATTTGCCTTCATCGCTTACTGAGGTTTAACCAGGGCTCTCCACTACTGGACTGGTCTACTGGACACTGGCAAGTAGTGCTGCCTCACATGGAGGTTCACACGTGACCACCTGCTGTAGTTCCCTTCATCGGCACACTATCTACTGTGAATTACTCCAGTTAAAATTCCCCAGCTGTACAAATGATCAATTAACAATAAGTAGCTCCACTCTTTGGAGAAGTGAAGTCAAGCTGCTTTGGAGAAAAGCATCTGCTGAATGAAAAAATTAAAAATTAATTAAAAATAAGGTGCCAGAGTCCTGACACACATAACATTAGCCTCGAAGGAAAAGCAGACATGTGAAGTCTTACCAAGCGGGTTGATCTCAAGGTAGGTGAAGTACAGGTCCTCATACAGGTTGAAAAGCCCCACCACAAAACTGGCCAGGACCCTGGGAGATGATAAACCATATACTACTGTTAGACCTAAAACATAACTACTGTCTTAAAATTATACCAGACCTACTCTTCCAAGTTTTATTCTTATTTTCATTGTGATACAAACAGCTGCACCTCCCTGTTTGGACTTCAAGTGCAATTTTATTTTTCTACTCTGTTTTCCTATTCTATTTCCTGTAACAGAACAAAGGCATCTAAATTCCTAAAAATCATTTCCTGATAGGCATGGAAATCATTTTTCCAACAGTGAACAGTGGCAGCTTCATTTTTGACCCTGTGTGAGACTGGCAGTAAAGAACTGTGACAAAACCTTTCGGCCCTCTTCCATACCCCATGCTGTATAGTCACAGCTTCTCTGGTATCTATGTAGGAAATCTAATTCGGTCTGTAAGATATTCCTTAATAATAGGTGCCTTTTCCTGTTTTTCTGTGGGTAGTCGTGCTCGCTCACAACAGCTGCCAGTGACCCATCAACCAGGGGGGTGGGTGACTCAGCACCCTTGTCAGAGCTTAATGGGTCCCGGAGCAGAAGTCCCAGTCAGAGTCGGGCGGGGTGGGGTGGGACCATTTTCCTCAATGTCAGCCAAGACAGAGAATCATGACCCTGCATCTGACTGAAATGCCAAATGAAATTGGGGCAGGGAGGGAAGGGGGCTGCATGCACTTATCAAAATGATGTTCTGATATACACCATGAATATACCCACAATGCACCCAGGGAGGACTGGGGAGCAGCCAGGGATGTGGGGGAGATTTAGGGAAGGAGAAGGGCTTCGGTTTCCTAAGGGAAAACAGGTCTGCGCACGACTAAGGGTCCAGTTGCCACAAACGTTGCCTAAAGATGCTTATCAACCTGAACTGCATACAGTAGAATATCTAGGAAACATCTCTGTCCCATTACATAGAAACATTTACTATGAAGTGAAAAGTATTAAGAATACTGAAAATACTTAACACTCGATACTGAACATAGTAATAGGCTTTAGCCAGAAGTAAGTCTCGCTTGCTCACTCCTTTTTGTCTGTGGGCACGTGTGTGAGAAGCTGTCTCTTAACCACTTCCTCGCTCAGCTTTTCATCCACTCGCACCAAGAACTTCTGGGCCTTGGCATCCACATCACCCACGTCTACTCCACCTTCGTGGTGGAAGAGCACATAGTCGCCCTCGCGTGCAGCATAGATGCAGACATAAAACTCCTCCTTCTGGAGGGTGGACAACCAGGGAGAAGGTGGAAAACCAGAGAGATGGTTAAGGAGCTGCACCAAGAGGGCAGTTAGACTGAATGATCTTTAAGTGCATGAGCATTAATTACTCTGAATGGATGAGCAAAAACTACTAATTCAAAAGCTATTAATACCCTGCATGACCCATACAAAATAAAATGAAAATTTAATTGACTGACTGAGTACAAGCAACAGAGACACCACACAGGGAGGTAAGAGTAGAACCCAGTTTGTAATATAAACACCCTAGAAAAGCTCTACCTGCTTATGTTCAACAAACGGCTCAATGAGGAAATTCTTCAGCATGCCCTTCGCCTTGCCCACCTGAAGACACAAACCATACACAGAACAGCAGGTATTATTTGCACAGTAGCACTTTCACTGGGAAACTCGGGAACTTATTTAAAAAAAAAAAAAAATTGACAATACACATCAGATGGATGCAACTGGGAAGCATGCGCTCCATGTGAGGGCACAATGTCACCCCTGAAGGGATCACGCTAATGCACGTATTTGTTCAGGAATGGAAAGAGATGTCCAGAAGAGGAAGCAGCCGACCAAGTAAAAAATGTACAAAGGATCAGAGAGAGGAAAGATAAAGCAGGGGAGCTGGAGGCCAGCATCAGTTTGGCCATTATTCGAACACTCATAGCATTTTCATCTAAACAACAAGAGACAGATTGTAGCAGAAAATTAAAGAGAGACGGTGAAATGCACGTCAACTTGTCACCATCCATCCATCCATCTATCTATCCATGCATTGCGGTCAGGACTGCCAGGGTCCGGAGTCTATCCTGGAATCACGGGGCACTAGGCTGTGAAACTATACCCTGGATGGAACCAACAGGTTACATTTTTATGTTACATTCCATTTAGGTCCAGCAGGCACTGACTCCATCTGTGTAAACATGTATAGCTGGAGTTAAAATGTGAGAGAATCATTCAGATGAGAGACTTATAAATCAAAAGTCGAACATAGGAGTCAAAGATCATTGTTTCTAAGCCCTTGTGTGGGAGTGTCTATGGAAGGCAGACAAGACCCCTGCTGCACTGAACACGTTTCAGATGTGTGCCCTGGTGTGGGGGTTGGCATGGGGGCCCATGAGAAGTAAATGAACTTAACGATGCTAAAATCAACCCCCCCCCCCCCAAAATTTTCATCAGCCTAACACCTGACATCACTTTCCTACGCTCTTCTCTAAATAGTGGGAGCAAAAGCACAGTTCGTCAAGAAATGTTTAAAATGAACTGCTTTCTGTGTTCAGTTGTAAAAATGAAGGTGGACTCCAGGCAGGTGAAGTGATCTTGGAGGCAGGTCAGTGGGACAGGCTGCTGAGTGTCTCTTTACAGGACCTGGCTGTCACAGCACTGCTTGTGTGGCCCAAAGTTGTAATGGTGGCAACACATGGAGCCAGAAGCAGCGAAATCATCAAGGAACCGCTTGTGAAAGCAGCAAGCGGTGACATTTTAGGGAGAGAGCCTTTGAAAAATGGAAGAGTGGATAGCCCGGCTGCAGTGACACAAGACGCTCCCATATCCCCCATCCCCCACTGATCTTCATGGCTCTCCAGGGAACGACAGCAATTTGCTGGCAACTGAATGGTACCAGCTCATCACACATAGGCAGGAAAGCACTAGAAGGGGATGACGGCCTGGAGTTGATATAAAACCATACAGCTCTTGTCCTCTAAGAACCCCAGCCCTCCCACTCAACATGCAGTAGGTCTCAGGTCAACGCTCAGATGCAAATTGCACGTGCTGCCGGAGCCATGGCTGCCAAGTCCAATCTAAACACAAGGCAAACACAGCCTCGTCCGGGGCGGTCCGCTGTAGCACAGCCCCGTGAACGAAGGGACTCCGAAGCGGTGAGGACTCATTGTCTACACTGCTCTACATTTCCCGTGACTGACACACAGTGAAGCAAAGCCCCATTTCACGTGCAGGGAAACGAAAATGTGTGCTGTCGGCATTTCCATTGCAACGCTGAATGTTTTACGCAGTCTATCTATTTGCATAATGTTTACATAAACAAAGCGAGTATACTTCTGAGACACTTATAAACCAATGATCATTGTTTCTAAGCCCTTGTGTTGGAGTGTCTGTCATCCTGAGCAGGGGATCACGCACTGTCTGGGGTCAGTGCTTTTGCTAGAGTCTTAATATTTCATAAGGTAAAATAAAAATATATGAATATCCACCCATGCTGCCATTTTCATTAACCGCCTACCCTGAGCAGGGTTGGGGCAGAGCGGAGCCCAATCCCGAAGCGGTGGGCAGTGGGCTTTGAAACTGCACCTGGATGGGATGTCAGTGCTTCACAGAAATATGAGTAGTTTTGGATTTACAAAATAGCAGTGTGTGATTTTGCCTAGTGCCTGTGACAGCTGAAGAACTTGGCTGCTCACAACTGGCTAAACCCATCCTTATATGCAATACCTCCCTGCAAAGGCCACAAGCGCATTGCATTAACAATCAGTCACGTACACCTGAAACCAACACAGTGAGCTCAATGAGTGGGATTGTGTGGGTGTGTGTGGGTGCGTGCTGTCTGTGGGACTCGGTTAAAGGTGTCAGTGCCTTGGACATGACCCAGCTCTGTGAAGGGTACTATGGCAGTGGCTCCCCTAGAAACCCTCGTGATGAGTCCACTTCAGTACAGTGTATACAAGAAGGTTGTATAACTATATCTGTGTGCAACATCGGTAACGTCAAACTCCATAAACACCACGGATACAAGTAAGACACACAGCTGATGCTGAAAAGTTGCTGACTCACGATGATCTCCTTCGTGAGATGGGGTTTCAGCCACTGTTGCACCCCTTCCAGGTCCAAATTGACTCCGACAAGGCCCAGCTTCCCTCGTCGCTTGATCAGCTGGTCGGGCTTCACCACGAGCCTCTGCGGAGGGACATTACCATAGCATGGACAGGTAGTCGCACCTGAAACCATCAGCTGCTGGAAACAGTGACGCAGTTCTACATTACTGTTATTACTGAGATATATTTTGACCAATTTCACTGACAAGTTTATTGCAATTTCAATTTCTTTCAACTCGTGGGCTTTTTTAAAATATCCAGAAATAAGCCTCAAAGGAATGTTACAGCTGACAAAAGATTAAAAGCACTGTGAAGTATAGAAATCTGAAAGTGGCCTTGTGAGAGGGAAAGGAATAATTTAAAAGCTGGAAGAAGTGATGCAAGTAGAGATAGTCGTGTTTCCTCCTTTCGAGGTTTTAGTTCCAGTTTCACATTGTCCATCACACACTCTGCAGTGTTGTGAGCTGGGAGGACCACCAAAATGGCCACTCAATAGTACTATGCAGGAGGACACAGGGACAGAGGAGTGTTGTTCTTGAGGGATGGCAGCAAGCAACTTGCAGGCACCTGGTCAGGCTGTATGAGGCACCAGCCAGCAGAACCACCCCGGACAGCATTAAACCACAGTGCACAAGCACTGCCAGTAACATTCATTTTCAGAACCCTGCAGTGACACAGCTGACAACCAGCACAGCTCAGACCCAAACCCTTGCCACAGCATAAAATACAGCCTGTTGCCGGAGTGCCTCTACTGGCTAACATTTAATTCGGGACACTTGCCAAAAGCCAAGGGACAGTTAATGCTAATTTCCAAATCAATCTCATCCATTTTGCAGAGACCCGACATGCTGGCTCTCCCCCCACATCTAGATAAGGTGCTAAAATTGAACCAAGCAACGTGATTCCCAGGAGACGGATATTTCACGTCGTCCTTTAGGAGACCAGTCACATTTTAATGGAAATGCAACAGGTCTCTCTTAAAAGCAGTTAAACAATTTTAAAGATGCTGGTTTCCATTTTCCAATAAAGCCTTATTTTTTATACTCTGAACTCCTGACGATTGCTATTTATTTCAAAATTTTAACTAAAAATGTTAGTACTAGTAATAGTCATGATTATGGATTTTGATAAACTATAATAATACTGTCTGGCAGGGTACACCCTGGACAGGATGCAAGGTAGCCAAACACACACACACACACACACACACACACACACACACAAACTTACAGTCAATTAGAGTCACCAATTGACCAGAAACATGTCTTTGGACTGTGGGAGGAAGTCCATGCAAAACAAGGAGAAAACAAAGTGAAAGGGTGTGAAACCTACGTCCAGGCACACCGCCTAGGCACGGTAAGGCAGCTGCACTGCCAACTGTGCTACTGTGCCCAGTACAATGTTAATAACAAAAATAAAAGCTTGTACTTTTATCCAATGCAATTTTAAACCACGGTTTTCTTCTGGAGCACTTCATGTTAAGCACATTTTCTCAGCAACAGGACCCCTCCTGGGAGGTGGAATTCAGATCTGAAGCTTCACACACCTCAGTAAGCATCCAAGGGTGCTCCTGCGTGAGGCGGCCCCAGTCCGTGTCCCCCGTCACACTGGCGTACTTGAAGCGGTTCTGCACAACTGCCGAGGTGCAGATGTACTTGTAGAGGAACTCCTTCCCCGTCTGCTCGGAGATAGCTTTGGCTGACATGGCGACTCAGCCGACACTTAAACCTAGGAGGGAAAATGTCATAAGAATGGGGGTGAGCAGCTCTGTAGAGCAGTGACGTTTTTTCCACTGGGATGATATGATAGATCTACCTGAAGGTCATTTCTCCATAGCCACCAAAGTGCCATCTCATTAAACACAGAGGCAATAACTCAGCTTTGACCTCCACACTGTGTAACACACCCTCTTCCTGGCTCCTCAAACCAGCCAAGGTACACGTGGCAGTGGAGGATGCCAAACAGTATTAACCAGTGCATCAGCCAGTCAGAGCACAGAGCGACAGCAGCACGAAGCTCTTTCCTTCAGCAACAATTATCCAGAAACACACACAAGACCATCCCTGAGAGACATATATTTGACAGGTTGCAAATGAGTTCTGACACTTATCAAAAATGAAGCCCTGTAAAAGACTGAATAAACAGCTGAATTGTCCATTCTGGTGGATTCGGAGTCCATGCTGGCTAAGTGCCACCCTTGAGCAGCCCGTGACCTGGTCCGGCTGCACACACCCGGGTGTATTCCCATCTTCTAATCCACTCTGAGTGAAGAGCAAGGAGGCAAACAAGGTCTCAAAAGAAGAGAAGGGCACATTTTTCACTTGGTCATATCTGCAATGAAGACCTAAGGGAGCAAGAGCTCAAACCCCAGAGCTGCTGTACAAGAACCGGCTTTGAAAAGGTGGGCTACGTCCAACCCTGAATAGTGGTTGGGGGTGATCTGTGTGATTTGTATGTTGATTAGTATTTGTTTTGCTGCTGTGCAGATTTACTCACAAAGCCCAGGAAGCATACAGACAGCCTCATATTGTGCTGTACTATGCTTAGCTGTCAGGGTGGTGTAGATTGCTAACCTTTGATCCCAACAGTGAAGGGTACCCCCTACGGCCGAACCAGTTCCGGCAGCTGTCAACACATCCCACGGGATGCAAAAGCCTGGCTGTGTGCAAAATGGTGTGTTTATATGTCCTAGGACATTTTGAGAATTCCCTCTTATGCTACATCACCACTGATACTTACATTTTTCATTTGATTGTCTCTTTTCTCCACTGTGACTTACAATGTTAGGTGTGTAAACTCAGCTACTAACACAGCTGGAGCTATTAATAGTACCTTGCTTAAGAGTACAGAAGAGGGATCTGAAGTCTGGTCTTCCTGAGGTCTTTAACCAATGTGGTACAGTTAGCCAGTATCTCAAAAGAACACTGTCACTGTCGTGATATAGCGATACTAAGGGACAAACTTCTGCCCACTTATCTAAATAAGGCTATGAACTGGATGGCTTCCAGCTGTAGACCCCACCCATAAGCACCTTCCTCATGCAGTTATTATACCAAAACAAGCAGTTTGCTTATCACCTGGAGGGAGGGGGAGGCTGCAAGGTGGCCTCTGTGAGCAGGTCGCCACACGGCTACTGCTATGACCTGCGCAGCTGAGCACCTAGCCTGCCAGTCTGGCTTGCAAGACGGTCTCAACCATCAACCTGAAAATCAGTTCTCCACAGAAAAAATAAAAAGCAGGAGGAAAGGAAGGCTTTGCTGGGTATGTCTGAAGTGGCTGAGCAGATGCTGCTTCTGCCGCCCAAACTGCCAAGAGTGCGACCTGAATGTAGACAGGCAGGCTGGTAAACACTCTTTTGTACACTCGGGGTGGGAGACGAACCGCCGTCAGGTGTGGATCAACACTGGGTCCCCTCAGGAGTTCAGCCCATCTTCCTAGATTAGTTTCAGTCAATGGTTACTGGGTCAGACATGACACACCCAAGTAAACAAAGATAAGGCAGGAGGTTTATCTGTGAATTCAGTCATCGCAGCTCAGGAAGGGCATCAGTATCAAGAACAAAACTGTTTCCGTATCGAGACGCGGCTTAAGAGAAGAGCTGTTTCTTATCATTAAAGGAAATATATTGGTTTTTTTTATTTGCATCCGCTTTACCGACGCCCTCCAACTTCAAGATTTGATCATTGCGACAGCATGAAGAAGTGACTGCAAGTGACTACAACCATCTAAAAGGAAACATTAAGTTAAGTCCAGGCTGGAGGGTGAGAAGGTGCAGCATCTTCCTCCTGGACAACAGCACCAGTGATGTGGGGAGCGACACACGACGCCCCCACCGACACGTTAAAACAAAGCAAAAAAGTTTATCAGTTAACATTACAAACCAACAGATATGAAGACATTACTTTATAATCTCCATTTCAGGAATTTACTCCGGTGACAGTGTAAAAATAAAGCACATGGTAAGTGGATTCTTATCACAGTACACATTAACAACGGATTATTTTATACAGTTTGCCTATATAAACAGACACACACATATCGGTTAAGATCTAGTCTGCATATAAATGAGTTATTCTGTTTATATATCAAACTCATTTACATGAATACAGGAAAACGGAGCATCTCCTTCAGGAAAAGATGCCACGGGCGGTGTTGCTCAGCGACGTGGGGTGAGGTGAGTCTTACCTGGGTGAGTAACGGAGTGCGGTCTTGCAGTGGTGTGTTACACTGCTCTGTACCACACTGCTGCGACAGAGAGTGACAGTGGCAGTGTGTGTGTGTGCGCGTGTGTGCGCGCGCGTGCGTGCGTTCGGTGCGGTGCGCGCGGCCCTACGTGCGCGTGAAGCGCCGCCTCCGCTCTCTGACTCGCCGCTCGCGTCTCACGCCGTTTTCTCGCCACTCAGCATCTGCCGACGCCATCAGCTGACCTTGCCGGACTTCGATTGGCTGAGGCGAGATGTTGCGGGGCCACTGCCGGTGCGCCCATTGGCTCGAAAGAGCGTGCGGAGCGACGCCGCCAGCCAGCCTGGCACCGCCCACCGCCCGCTCCGTTATGATGATTGACAGGAGTGGTGCGCTGTATTGTGCAGCTCCTTCAAAAGACGGACCCCGAACTCGCGTTTTTAGTGAATATTTCAATTTGTTTAACCGGCCGCACCGAACCGTTCACGTGCCTGATAATCCACATCTTTCGCTTCATCAAAGAGCTCTTGTTCAAAATGCACCGACTTAATGTTTTAGCGTGGCTTCAGTGCATCAGTTTACATTCTATAGATGTTACCAGCGAGGCTAAAACCTCTCTAAAATGTCCTACAGCCTGAAAGTGGCCAAGGTGTAAGGAAGATCGAGCATCCAGGGCTTCAGCATCTCCGGTGGCACTTGAGGCACCCTGCTGAGAAACACACCGGTCAAAAGGCCTTCAATAAATACAAGTTTTACACCGATTCGGCCAGTTATATTACGTGACTATAGTCACAGCTAACAAAAACGTGGAGAAAACTGACAGCACCACGCTGCCTCGCCCCTGTGCTCTGGAGGGCGAGCACTTCACTGCAGGGGGCAACATAGCAACAGCTGCTCACCGAGCCGCTGCAGACGAGGGTCTGAACTACCACCCATCGGACCCCTACATGCAGTAAATCATTAACTACCAACAAACGAATGGAGCATTTGCGTGACAAAAAATGAACTTCTACATGGCAAGTCAGTCTAAGGTCGACCACGTAGCAAACAAGTTTAAGGACACTTTAAAATTGCATTTGGAAAAAAAATGAAAAGCACGACCGGCCTAAAAAGAGAATATTCATAACGTATCACCCAAAAAAGCCTTTTGCACAATTGGAGTTCCGCAACCGGCTCTGGGGGAAGAGCGGTGGTCAAGTGTCGGACGAGAGCAACGGACAAACCAGGGCTTCAGTAAAACAAAGGACAACAAAAGACTTCATTTTGGTGGCCCGGGACACCGAGGCCTCAAAAATGTACATTTACGGTGAAAGCAGAAGTAGGGAAAGAAGCCTAAGTAACCCAGTTTTCCCTTCACTGCTCCAGTTACCACGTTTGAAGGCCATCCAGCAGCAGTCTGAATTTCCATTTGTCAGCTTTTACAGGAATTCCTCGGACCTGAATCATGACGGGCGCGCGAGGAAACGCTGCCTCCTGCTGGGGAAACATTTCACAAGTCTAGACAAAACTACAGCAATACTGCAGCAACTTCATATCCAATAAAGAGACTCAAAATACATTTTACTCAAGCCATCTTTATTTAAGTGTACAAAACATTAAGTGCAAAAATATAGTACCTCACACTGTAGGAACTACACACATATGGTTCTCACTAATGCAAACCTACAAAAAAGTGCAAAAAGATGTTAGGAGTAAAAGTCAATGGAAACAGGTGTGTAAATGCAACTGGAAAGCAGACTTGCTGCTCCAGCAGAAGAGTGGATACTAATGCCTCCCTAAAGCAATGGCCTTATTTTTTGTAACCATTGTTCTCAACTTGTGTTTTGAATTATTCTAGAAGCACTTTGCAGAAGGAAATTCATGACAGGTTTTCACAGTTATCACAACATTTTTTGCCTACTGCCTAGGAAGCATCAACTACACGGTTTAACCACTGAGCACAATCACATGGCAACACGAACTAATATGCACTCATGAGCACAAGCCAGGGGAGAAGACGAAGAGCGGTGCGACACGGCGGCAGGAAGAACAAAAAATGTTAGTTGGGTCATTGTGATTTAAGGCATTGGCAAACTTTCCCACATGCCATGCTGCAAACACGTAAAAGCCATTTTTGAGCAATAAACTTTTCTGCTCAGCAAGACAGCCCACATTCACCGACAATCAAAAGTATAAACCCAACTGCCCCGAATCTGCAATCGCCTTCAAACTCCTGTAAGAAAAGGCACAGCGAAGCCAGAAGAACAAGGCAGCGGGGTTTTTTTTTGGCTCGTACAGAGATTTCTGTATTTTCTGTTGTTCACTCAAGATTTGGGGTGTTTTGGCGGCAAGACAAAGCAGAATTCAGAATATCGTTCAACATTCACATTAACTGCCGCAGCAGGAATTCTAAGAAATGATGCGAGGAAATTTTTTTCCGACTCACGGTGTACCGTTGAGATAAGAGGCTCAGAGCAGGCAGAACATGGGGATTCAGGGGTGTCTTTGGTTACTCTGCTGAGCAGGGGGGGGGGGGGCAGGGGCAAAAGTGGTTTGGCTTCTGAACAGAGTGAAGACACATATGCTCAAATCCTCACAAACATGAAGGAGAAACTGGAGAACACCATTGCAGCCAGGCCTTCACTGCTGCCTGCCTCACATTAGGCTGCACTTATGCTTCTTCTTCTTCTCAGGCTCCTTCCCCTCCTCTTCTTTCTTGGGCCCGTAGAAGCTGGAGAAGAGCACCGGAGCATGGAAAGGCTCGTGGAGCGTCATCATCCACACCCCCTTGCCATAGTAGGTGAGCGGGCCCAGCTCCAGGTCCTGGATGTGCTCGCCTTTCTCGCCCTGTTGACGCTGAACGATGATTTCCAGCAGGTCCAAGCCCGTCTGCAGTGCCTCCACGCCCTCGGCGCAGCCCACCGTCACATGGGCGCGGCTGCCTGGGGGCAGATCGACCGAGAGCCCAGCCTCCTTCTCAGCATCCTCAGGCCACAACAGCAGCTGAGCCTGAGTGAGGGACACCTGGGCGCCGAGGGTGCGGGGAGTGAGGAACAGGGCAGTCAAAGCCAGGTCTGACTTGCATCCATAAGACTCCCTCACAGCCTGCAGGGGGAACAGCAGAAAAGTTACATTTTTCATCAAATATGACGAAAGCATGAAGACATCCACCTGCAACCGCAGGCTAAGACTGACCTGTTTCTCCGCATATTCCTTGGCCCCCTTTGCCTTCCCATAGTCGCAGAACTTGGTGGTGCAGTGGAGAACACCTTTGTCAATGAAGTACTGCTGCAGGTCAACCTCTTTCTCAGCTTCTCCTGTGACTGAAGTCCACAATTCATACTGAGAAAATGCATTGAACCTCTGCCTCCTGGGGTCTGGACCACATCAGGTACTGGTATCCCCAGAAGTACAAGTTTGATTTCAGTTTTTGCAGACAGAAATATGAATTACACAGCTGCTACTGCATGGGGCCCATTTTTGAGCTTACAGTTAACAAGAGTAGGGAGAACACACCCCCCCCCCCACTTAATGGGTGACACCCAAAATGGCCGACACTTGTCTGGAATGCACCGACTTCCCACAATGCCCCACTTCGTTAAAGCAAAACCTTCAAAGTACATCTAGCTTTTGCCTCACGAGGCGATTTACACGAATGGATTCCACTCGTAAGCAGGGGACACCTGCACTTCACTCCAAAGCAGGAACCCTGCGGTCAGACATACTTACAATCGCTGAGGCGATTTTTGAAGGCCTCCAGGCTGCCCACCACCGTCAGAAATTCGTTGGCCATGTTCCTTAGCTTCTCCTGCTGGGCTCGGGAGAAGAACCAGCCGAAGTAGAAGGGAAGTGAGGTCTCCACCATCGGAGAGACTAGAGCCTGGATCTGACCTTTGTTCAGTCCCCGGGGGGTCTTCTGGGCCAGCTGCTGCACGTTGCGACTCCACTCCGTACGCGGCTCAACGTAGAGAGGAACGTACTGGTTCTCCTCCGCCAGCTCCCCGAGGCGGACTAGCCGGCCGTGGACGTGGTTCACGTCGTCCACCACCACCACCGCCACCTTTCCCGATGAGCAACAGTCTGCCACGGCGCTATCCAAAGCTTTGAATCCCTCCGTAGAAGCTGCATACTTCTCAGGCTTGATTCCATGGTCGTCGCCAGAGATGATTGTGCAAAGGTCCTGGTATGTGTCACTGATGGCACGGGCCAACTGGCTCTTGCCACTCCCAGGCAAACCTCTCAGGATGAAGATGGTTTGGGAAGTACGAATGAAAGCCACAGTCTCCTCTTGTTCCAGAAAGGCAAAGGACATTGAACCTGGAGCAACGGAAGGAGACGTCGCAGGTTCCGGGGCTTGCTCTTCCTTCTGAGTCCCCCCCTCTCCAGATTTGGATTCCTCCTCCTTTTCTGGCTCACTCACCATCCCACTTTCAGAGGGCTCCTTTGACTTGACTTCTTCCTTTTGCTGCTCCTGTGACTCTTGTTCCCCTTTGCTACCAGCCTCTTGGTCTTTCTTCTGAACATCTACCTGTTCTTCCTGCACCTTCTCTGGCTCAGGCTTCTTTTCTTCATCGCTTTTTCCCTCCTCTGACTTCTGTTCAGACTGCTTTTCCTCCTCCTTCAGCTCAGGCACCTCCTCAGCAACAGCCACTGGCACCTGCTCAGGCTCCAGCTCTGACACCTGCCCTGGCTCTGGCTCCACCAGCTTCACATCCACAGATTCCTCCTGCTTCTCTGGATCCGGTTTTAGGTCCTCTGCCGTTTCAGCCTGTGTGTCTGGCTCTGGCTCCACCTGCACCGGTTGCTCCTGATTCTCCATGGCAGGTGGAAGCTGCTCACCTTCTTGCACCACTTCTTGGTTCTCCATTACCGTTTTTGAAAATTAAGGGATGTAGCAGGTGCCTGTGGAAGGAATAAGCCAAGAAGGAAAGAGAATGAAGGCTTTAATATTAAATTATATTGGGCTGGCCCACAAGTCACCGTCCTCCAGCTGACCACTGGATCTCACTGGCCTCCATTAGCATCACCGTGATCTTTGCATGGAGAAGCCTTTCCAAGCCCTAGCTGAACAGTTTCGTCATTTGTTGCAGGGTCTGCCTGGCATTGGACCGAAACACCTGCTTCTCCATTAAGGAGGAGTGACTCAAGGGGACAGTTTTCGCTTGGATCACAGCTGCCCTGTCATTAGTGATCATTCATGTTCCTGAAGACAGAACAGTGACTTGTGGGCCACAGTTGCATCGACAAGGTTTTAAAAACAGGAGACATGTCGGTTGGTGACCTAAAGTAAAGCCTTTTAACTGTGAGGTGTGCAGGAAACTGCATCGTTTCTTTATAAAGGTCTACATCAAAGTGTGAGTTTTAACACCTCACTTAAAAAAAAAATTTAACAGCATGAACAGCCTGGAAGATAAATATTACTGTGTTCACAGCAGAAGTTGTACATTTTATTTCTGTGCCACAGCGGTCAGCGCACACACACACACACACACACTGAACTTAAGTGAACACAGTAACGGAAAAAACAAAGCAAAGACTGAGATACAAACCCAAATTCTAACACTTCCTTCGCCTTGGGGGGCGAGTCTTTGTTCAGAATTAGGACCTTGACCCCTCATGGAAATACTAGTTTCACATTGACTGAACTGCAAATTCGACCAAACTAAAGCAGCTGTAAATGCTGAGCGAAGTTAAGTGTTAAGCAACGTCCTACCAACGCAGGAAGAGTTTTTTTCCCCAAGTGTCAAAAGAGGTCGAAAAAGGGGAAACTCGCCGCACGAAAAGCGAGCCACCGAGAAATGGCCACCCGCCCCCCGCAGCGGCGCTTCCATACGGGCACGAGCTCGGCTTCGGCGTCCAGGCAGCAGCTCGCGGTTCGTCAGGAACCGTAAGATCGTCCGGTTCTTTTCACCAGGTGCGAAGAGCTGCTGCTGCTGCTGCTGCTGCTCGACACCCGCTTACGATGTAAACTGTCGGCTACAGGTGACGGGTTTCGCGCAGCTACTCTCGTTTTACAGCCCCGCAAGGGAAGGGGCGGCGGCAGCAACGTGCGAGGCTGCGGGGAACAATGAGACGGGGAGTGGCAGCCATGGTGCTCGACTCGCGTCCGCCCGAAAACGGAGCCAGAACCGAAAACCAGAAGGAAACGAACAGGCGCGGCCGATTCTGCCCGACTTTAAAGCGGCGCATCCAGCGGGAACAGACGACGCACCTCGGGAAACGCTCGGTTTTAGCCAAGTCCGCACGTTCGCCCCAAAATCCGGGAGGTGCGCCGGGCAGCTTCGGCGGCCAAACGTGTGGGAAACGCGGCGGCTGTACTCACCCGCGACCGCGGCGGAGCGGAGGGCAGTCCGAGCTCCACAAAGACGCACCCGGAGCCTCGCAGGGCAGCGCGGAAATCACGGTGCGCGCGGCGTCGTCATCGCCCTCGTCATCGCCCTCTTCCTCGTGAGCGCGGCGCGCGGCTCGTCCTCCTCCCAGCACGTGGCCCGGGGCGTCTCCTGCCGGTCGCCCGGTTCCGTTGGACCGCGGACGTTTCGGCGTCGTCGTTAACTTTCTGGCTGTCGGGCCGAGCGGACGCCTGGCTGCGGATGTGAACGTTAATAAGTCGGTGTGACTGTGGAAATTGTGTTTGACTAATTGTTTCCCGCTCGATCTTCATAATAACTCGGCGAACGGTCGTTTTAACCGTTTACCTGTCTGCGTGGGAATGTTAGGGTTTGACTGTGGATATTAATGTTCCACTGCGAATCAAAAAAAAGTAAATCATCCATCCACCATTAACTGCTCAACACTGGTCGGGGTGTTTTTTCAGTTACTTCACTGTAAATCGTAGCGATTGTTTAAATATTTACCGTTATATCAATGTCTGAGGTTTGTTTTGACCACGTCTATTAATATTTCTGAGCGAAGCAGAGTCTCATTTCAGCTTTTGTGCCAATTTGAGTGACTCGGGCTGATTTCATGGTCTGTTCCCCAATTCACTTCAGCCAAATGGACGTCTGTCTGTGGTTCTACCTCCTTTAAATTATTAAGTGTCCCAAAACGCGCCTGGCTGGACCCCAGCGTCTCCGCGGCCTGTGGAGGCCAGGATCGAGGCGAACTTGGGCTCGGCGGCCCTCTGCGGAGACGTTAAAGTCAGGTGCAGGGAAACACCTGTAAGGTGCCGCTTCTCTAATCATCTGATCTGACTTTTTCACTAAAACGTTTGAGTTGAACCGTGAGCCAGTGACCTGTTGACAAGGCTGACACCACGTGACACTGTGGCTGACCGAGCTTCCGGGCTCACGGTCCTTTTTTCCCCCCCTGTAAATCAAGACTTCTTGAAACAAAAAGAATTCAACATATTAACATAATACGACAGAACATTTATTAGACCCACTTTCAGAAGAGCTCCTCCAGGTGAGGGAATGAGGTAATTTCTTACAGGTAAATCATGTAACATTTTCCCCTCTTTTTGCAAGTTTCATAAGTCTTACTTAAAAATTTGCACACGTCTACATGACACACAGCGAAGCCATGAACTACTGCATTCATCAGTAATACTGAGCACTTCTTTCCTTTATTTGTATAATTCTGGTGTGAATCACTTGAGGGCACAGAGGGGGGCATCGAGGCCACCGTGTCGCTGCATTTCCCTTCATTCGAATACGAGGGTTTAGTCTGAATTGCCCACGTGCCGCCTGGCCTCCTCGAGAGCCTGGATGAAGACAGACAACACGGCTGGTCAGCGGGAAAATTAAAAGGCATCCTACAGCTAGTATATGTTACATCAGCTTAAGTAACGGGTAGGACATTCACCTGAGGAATAACAAGTAGGTAAAAGTCACCTAGGACTTTAAAAAAGCCCCTTTAGTGTTTAAAAAGAGTTTTATTTCACAACTTGTTTGCGAGTATCTAAAAGGACAGCAGTGTTTTACAAAAGTTTAGATCGGTACCTAATTAGGCTGAAATTTAGGGGTGATTTCATGGGGGGGGGGGGGNTTACAAAAGTTTAGATCGGTACCTAATTAGGCTGAAATTTAGGGGTGATTTCAGGGGGGGGGGGGGGTGCCCCACGTGCCAGTCTACTTGTAATTCCCATAATGCACAGGTGCAGCAGTAGGGCGTTTTGGCAGAGGTGGCTCTACTAACGCACTGTCGCTGTATGTGTGAATAGAGGTGACGTGAAACGGGGGCAAATAACACGTCGCTGCTTAGTGTCAGTTGTTGGAAGGAGAGCAGGTCAGTGTGTTTATATACCGCGTAGAAGGTAGTTCCCCTTTCATCACACCACCTGCAGCCACTATCGTCTAAGTAATTCCGCACTGTGTATGGAGGGGTGCCAAAAAAAAAAAAAAAACTCCCCACTCAGGGTGCAAATACTCTCCACCTCTGGGTAATTCAAAACTAAAGGTTGATCTGAGAAGCTGTTTGATAGAGGTGGACATTGAGGAAATCAGTGAGGAGCAACAGAAGCGCCTGTCTGGGTGATGTGGACCACTAGTGACACTTAATCCCATTACCTTCTGGACAGCCCCCCTGGCGGGCTCATCGTGCAGCTGCTTCGCTTGGTGCAGTGCCTTCTCAAAGTGGGCCACACCTGATCTGTACCTGCCCAGCTTCACTGCAGGGACAGCAAACAAACCGAGGTCCTCACATGGTGCAAGACAAAGGACAGGAATACAACGACGGGAAATAAAAATATATATGTAAAAATTTCCATAAATCCGGTTATACCCAGTGAGGTCTGTTAGACTGACATATTGAAAAAAGGTCTTTATACCAGTCTTCTAAATATAAGTTCAATTTTATATTTTTATTATGTACGGGCAAAAGCAGTTTATAAATGAAAAATATAAATGTAAATATGCATTTATGTATATTTGCTGTTTGTTTATATGCATTATATGATGTGTACATATAATAAGTATTTATCACATTTCCCTCTGGCGACAAAGTTCACCGATCAGAGCTGAATGCAGAAAGCGCAGCACCGATGGCAAAAGGACGGGCTTGAGAACCGATGTTACGAGTTCTCCATTGTTCTGTCTGCGTGCTGTGAAAAGTCCTGAGCACAGCAAGTTGCCCTGGAAAAACAGAGACCAGGCCAATACCCCCCCCCCCCCCCCCCCCCCCCACACCCCNAGTTGCCCTGGAAAAAAAAAGACCAGGCCAAAACCCCCCCCCCCCCCCCCGGGACGAGGGCTGCTGAAACGCCGCGACGCTGCTGAGCTCTGCAAACCCAGCTGGAGCGGAAATGAGAGGCTGTGCCGGGGCTTCAGAGGGGACAGGTCCCACCCAGAAACCCCCGTCACCAGCTGTGCCCGGGGGCCCAGAACCTCCCTACCGCTCACCCTCTGACTGTGCCACCAGCACGTTGGCATTGAGCTGCCACTTCCTGTCACTGATGTCATCGGCTGCGGCCACCGAGCGAATTCCATAGTCACGGGCCTCCGCATACCGCTTTAGCTCCAGGTAGCAGCGGCCAATCTCGTGAAACAGCCAGGCCCTTTCCAGACCACTCTGGGCCAGGGGGATCTTTTCCTCCCAGCTACAGACATGAGGAGGAGAGTGAAAGACAGGTGCAATAAGAGCAAATTCCACAAGAACAGCTAGCTACTCCTCCCTGAGAAAGCAAGAGGGCAGCAGGTGGCGCAGTGGTTAACGCCTTGAGTCAAACTGTTGCCCCTTCAAGGTGCCCACGTTAAACTGACACCGTAAACAGTACACAGCTGCACAAACGGTAAATCACTTTGGAGCTGAACGAAATAAGCTTAAATATAAAAGTAAATACCGAGACTGAATTTTAAGTAAACATTATGATTGCAAATACTCTAACACACGTGGCCATGTGATTTTCTGTTCAAAGTTAATTTCCTAAGGGCTTCACTGAAGCAAATTCACTCAAAGCAGACTGAAGTAAAATAAAGCCACGGCAGAATGGTAAATGACAGAGAAAACAAAAGATGACATTCACTTACGCCAGGATGGCTTGCGGAAACTTTCCCACGCGGGCAAACACCCGCCCAATGTTGTCCAGGGCCCTCGACTTTGCGTCCCTTAGCTTGCTGTTGAAATCAATAATACAGTGTTATTGAAGGTGTAATAGTTGTGGTTTCTCTTTTTTCAATTAACAATTTATTCATCCCATCCATCGAGAATAACGATGTCCAACATGGGGTTGCTGTGGTACGGAGTCCATTCTGGAAGCATGGAATGTGAGACTGGGTACCTGGATGGGACAGGTGCCCATCACACACATTCACTGACTCACACCTTAAGAGACACTGAAAGTCACAACTTCCTCCAAAACCCAAGTCTTTGGACTGTGGTGGGAAAAAACTTAGACACGTGAACTCCTCCCAAACTGAGCTGGATTCCAAACAGCCCAGATGCTGCTCTAACACGCCACTACAGCACTGGACAAATTACGCTGTCGGCTATAGTTAGTTCTGTAGCCGGCAGTTGAGAAAAATAGGCATAAAGAGCAGTCAGTGTTTCCCCGGTACTGACGTACCCCTCTCTGGCGAGCTGCAGGTCTTTCTGATGGCTCTCGAGCGCTTTGTCCATGTGGCCCAGCTCGATCAAGGCGTTCCCAATACAGCTGTATAGGTTCCCCAGCACCTCCAGCTTATTGGGCACCGTCTCCTCCGACCAGCCCTGCACCACCCTCAGGACCTCTCGCGCCTTCTTGAGGCTCGCCTCTGCGTTGCCTGAGGCCAAAGCTGGGGAAAAAAAAAAAAAAACATGCAGTCCAAGTTAGACTAAATGCCACCAAGCATTAAGGAGCCATCTACCCGGTCCCATGTGCCTCCTCAGACTGAAATAAAGCTTGAGTACAAAAGCACAACAGAAACAGGGTAAATTGTGACTGCAGCTCAGTCTGTTTCTAAGCCCTTCTTCACTAGTGTAAAAGATGTTAGACTTCTTCTAGCTTGGGTTCTGTCCCCAAAGATGACCAGATGTCAGAACCAACCGAGAACATGCAAAAACCACATCACAGCGTGAGGAGAAGAAAAAGCAGAAACACCACAGCTGCCAGATTGGATTGCAATCCTTCTTTATATGTGCCACGTGATGGACTGGTGTCCCATCCCAGGTGACCCTCCCCCACGTCCTGTCGTCTCGGGATAGACTGCGGATCACCGCCACCCCGGACTGGACGAGGTTGTTGATAAATGCATGTCTCTCATTACCGTGCTTTTTGTTTTTACCACATATGGAAGTAATTTGAAGATATTGGGAATTCCTAAATGTAAGAACAACTTGTTACTTGTTCAGAAGTTATTGATCAGTCAGTTAGCCAAAGAATAATGTATGAATGTCAGATGTATTGATGTCTTGAACAGACGAGTTGGTGTCACAGCCCTTCACCTCACTAACCAATAACAATAAACAATAACTCCTCTGTTTTTAATGGGACACTTTCACCTGCATCAATCTCCTCGAGGCTAAGCAGGCTGAAGGTGGCGGGGTCCAGGGCTGAGCTCTGCTGGGCTCTGCACCACTTCTGCTGATTGAGCCTGTGGTTCCTCTCCCTCGCATACATGGGCTTCTGCTGTCTCCAGAACTCGGCGCGCGTGTCCAGGTAGGTGATGCAATCGAGGATGATGTCCTCCAGCTTCTCCCCATTGTGCATCTTTGCCTTGACCAAACCTGCGGGATAAGTGGGAACCGTATCGGGCTGGTGAGGTGGACCAGTCAAGCTCAGCCACACTTTCTGCCACTACCTTAGGGCATCCGATCCTTTTCACCTGACCTAAATGGTTCGAGCATCAATGGGCTTTCATGACAGAAAATTACGAGAAGTTAATCAGACTTTTCTGATAGAACACTGCCTGATAAAAGAGTAGTACATTTTAATCCTGCAGCACTTGCTTCAGTCCCAGCAATTTGCAGTCCCCTGCCAGAAGAGGTGGGAGGGCTTTACCTTCCTCCTTCAGCAGCTTCTCCAGGAACTCCTTGTCACTGTAGAGCTCCCCCAGCAGTTGCTTGGCCATCTTCTCGCACTTGGGGCTCTTCTGGCACTGCTTCCGCTCCTTCTTTGGGGGACGGGCGAGGCCCCTCAGCCCCCTCGGCTTGCAGTTCACCTGGGGATCACAGCATGGTTGTCAAGACAACACAGGAGCACCAGGGATGTGGAGGAAGTGTCAGTGGAGGGTGGGGAGGTGTCAAAAACTGACCTCTTCTGATTCTCCAAACGAGGACAGATCCCCTACATTCTCCAGCTTCACGGAAAAGGGACCTAGGAGGCAAAAGCAGGTCTACACAAGTAGAAACTCGCATCTTACTAATGTTAGTGAAGGAAATTTTGTATAAACACGGTCACTCGGTGGCCTACACACCGAAACAGCATGAAACAGTAGCTTTGAAAGAAAACAAGATTAGAAACAGCAGAAAATTTAACGTTGTAACCAGCAGTTTATTAAGTTAGCTTCAGATGTTCATACACACGGTACTCGGAACAAGCGAGCGAGTTAAACAGGAGGGAAACAGAGCTCCACCTAAGTGCTTCTAAGAGCAGCGGCACCGTGGGGTCGACGGCAGCAGGGAAGTGGGGGTTTGCTGCACTCACTGCCAATGGAGTTTTCGATGGCCTCCTGGGCCTTCTGAATGCCCAGTCTGAACTGCTGCAGCTCTGGCCGCAGCTTGTGCCCACGGTGGTAGAAGACCAGCGCAAACTCAAAGTCCCCCATGGTGTAAAGCGCCTCTGCCTTCTGATAAAGACCCTGAGGATTTTTCAAAAATAAAAAATAAAAAAATGACACTTGAACCGGCAGTTAACACTAGTAAAGGACAAAGATTTGAAACCTGACCATTCAAAACTGCCTTAGCTACCCCAAGCTACAGGACCCCTCGGTACCCTTCATTTGAGACGGAAACAGGCAAATACCCAGTTTTATGTTCAGCTTAAAAACATAACAAAAAACAGCATTTTTTGGAATTAGGAACACACACCTTGAAAAAGTCTTTGTCTTCTTTAAGAGACGCTTCAGCATCTTTAAGAGCGTTCTGCGAATCCCCCAACATCACATAGCACTTGGATCTGGCCACCAAAGAGTTCTTATCATTTGGCTGCAGTGTCAATGCCTGCAAGGTAATAATTCCTCTGTTATTTGATGAAGACGTCGCGCACAAGACACACTGGACAAAAAGTCGTCTTTCCACCTGTACCTTTGACCACAAGACTTGCACTTTGAGCGAAGTGTTGAGAATTAACTCGATCCTGGAGGCGGGCGAGGCACCCAAGGGGATGTTTAGAACCTGCCTGCATTCAGCTTCGACCGACTTACAGTTACAGGAGCACTAAACTGCAAAAGTCACTGGTCTGCACTCATAGATGGTTCCAGAACACAGCTCCATTTCCACAAAGGTTAAAGGTTAAAACGATTTCAATTACGTCATAATATCGAGTGCAACTCTTCATATGACCTGTTATAATACAACAGAAGGCACAAGGCTATTTTAGGGCTTCCAGAGCAACGGTGAGATGGAAAGATCTCGGCAATCATGGCAGGTTTTAGTGAAATGAATGAAAAACAATGTCCTTATTGTACTCGTCCCACTGCGAGATTAGCTTGTTGCATAATGTATAGAAGATAAGGTGCACAGTACGTGCACAGGGACAGAGGCCTGGACGCCACAGGCCACTTGAGCACCACATGATTTGTTTAACCCTTCGCACACATATGCAAAGCTGACAGTTACTCTCCTGCAGAAGAGGGATCCATCCATAGTTATAACTCTTTCGGTTCAGTAATCGGTTACACCCACAGCCCCACGGAATGACTACACTCTGCACTCGCAATGCGCACTATGACATACACTAGTCTACTGTTCCAGGCTGCTCTAGCAATAACACGGTGACATATGAACTTGAGTCATACTGGGTCACCTAGGCTGAAAACGGAACGTCATCACAACACAAGATGCCAACTTAATGTACATAACAATCCCCTTCCTTGTTGGTTACGGTGATGGCGACAGAAAAGGTGTGCAGTGAACATTTCAAAACCTTCTTCTTCAACACAACCTGTGGCAACAGCTCACGGAAACACACATTTATATCCTTTTTGTGCACAAGCTTTTTTATTCTGTACAAATGGCATTTCTGTCCACTTTGTGGTCATTTTACTCCCACAAAAAGCTATTTATTTTGTACCAAAATATCCCCTCTTGTTACAGACATTTTGGGAGAGAGATGCACACACACACACACACACACACACACACACACACACACACACACACACGGACACAATGTTGCCCTGAAAATCACCACGATTTGCAGAGTGAAAGACAACCGCGATGATCTTGTGAATTTTATTTCTTTACATCGTTAATATCCCTAAATTAAATAATCAAAATATCTCAAAAGGTTGAAAGACTGGAAAAATAAACTGAAAAGAAAAACAATAATAAAAAAGTTTGATTTTTTTTTTTAAACCACATTCAACCGGAATGGTCGTTTAAGAAGGTCCTTAAAGGTGACCAGATCATCGAGAATTTATTCACTTATCGTGTGCGGTGAATGTCGAAAGTTAGACGTGCAAGGTAAGCATGTATCTGTGGAGGGAACATCTGTTTTAACATCAGCAATTCTGACACTTTCTTGCCAGATGTGCTCCACAACCTCCTCAAAAACCACCTTTGGGCTGTGGATTAAACATTTGCTGCAGGGCTTCTGAACTGTTCCCGTCGACTTGTGTCCTATTCCAGTCCTGAAATAGGAGTACGGAAGGGCCTGGATGTTGAGATGCAGAAAACCGAAACCACAATTACAACCAGAGGTCAACTTAACAGTAAACAGCTACCAGCATGTTCGTGTTTACACAAGTCAGCAGAAGTGCTGAACTGGCAAAGACACGTCACTCTATCACAGTTACTGGTTCGAAGAGAAGGTCCATGTGCTGCTGCAGTAAAGCTCGGAGGTCGGGGACACACGTGTCACACCCACAGCTGGCACTTGTTCTCCTGCAGCCTCTTAACTTGCCGAGAACATGTAATGCTGTATTTAGCAGGTCATTTTGGTTATTCTTTCAAAAAGTGAATGCAAACAGCAGACAAGTTACGATCGGTTAAAGACTGTTGTTATTACCTTACTATAGGTCGCAATGGCTTTCACATATTCCCCTCTGTGGAAGAACTGGTCGCCCGCGTGCATGTAAGTCGCAAACGTGCCTTTGGGCTTCTGCTCGGACATGATGGCGGCACCGCGTTCACCGTCTGCAGTTGACAAACACCTGTAGAAACGCACCCCTTACTGCGAGTCACACACCACCGTCACACGCTACCGTCACCCCAGCCGGCATCGGCACGCGGGCCTTGTGTGGTCATGTATCCCAGCAACGGTCGCTACGCTGGCAGCGAACGCTGTGACGTCACACCCCGGCAACCGCCAGAAGACGGAAGTCGTGCTGCGTGTCGCCGCGCCGTGGCGCGTTTTGCGTGGCGGTTCTAACGCACGTTTGTTTCTAAGCCTGTTGGAAGGAACGTGGAAGTGGAGCACAGTTGTGCAACGTGGACTGTGTCCGTGAGTCCTGCGGGAAATAAGTGAATTATAAAGAAGTGCTGTGAACGTACAGAGGAGGATGCAATGTTATGTAGATGTTTATGCAGCCCGTGTTTTAATGCATCTGAATGCCCACAGTGTACTTTTACTGAGCTTCCAGAAGGGGGGTGAAAGGGAGGTTGACGGGGTTTGTGATGCACCTAAGTAACTGCAGAAATTACCTGTAAAGTACAGTCCGGCTTCTGACTGCCAGCCGTCTGTCATCTCGGGCTCCTTCTGTCCTCGGCCGCAGCGGCAGGGAGCCGGAGGACGTCATACCTTGTTGTAGGTCAACTAACACGCACAACTGGTTAAGCAACTCAGAGAGAAATGCCAGCTGATGTCAAACCATACAGACCAAAGACAGGCACTAGAACTGCAGTGCTGTTTCATGGAGGTAATTCCACAGATGCCATTTGTCTGTTATCCAAAGGAGGGCCTTTCATATATTTTTGTCCTACCATCTTTTGCAGTTGTCCTCCGTTTTCCTCAGAGTGAGAAGGGGTCTGAACCACCAGATGAGCATTAATGTCCTAAATACCTCAGAGATGATATAACAGTTCCTTTTAAAACAGCTGTTGACAGTACAACAACTCTTAGTCCTGATGTATCTAGACAACATCATAGTTTTGCAAAGGTGCGGTGTGGTATTCTGAACCTGCAACCGATGACCATCAGTGACTGAAGCTGGCAACTCTCACCACCAACTGTTCCCTGAAGAAAAGAGGAGTAAAGCGATGAGACATCTCAACATGACAAGGCTCACACGTTTGCAAAAGTCCTCAGACGGGGAAGGACAAGATGGAGATGGGGACCAGTTCCAGAAAAGTGGGGAAGGTTTGCAACATCCACAAAATCACATTCCTCCTTGGCACCAGTTTGACAGGGTTCAGTCTGGGGGGAGAGGAAACGATGGGACTAAACCCCAGATCTGGGACGCTGCAGATGTGTCCGCACAGGAAGTAACTGCTAAGGGACACGTCCTGTGAGCAGAAGCTAACATCAAGGCAGTAAGGAGCGGGCATAAGAGGGCAACAGCATCCTGCATAGGGAATATCCGACGAGAAAATTCGACGCCCCGACGCCGAGCCTTGAGAGCACCTGTAGAAAGACTTAAAGCAAATAATCTGACAGGCAGACAAGATCCAAAGGACACTGAGGAAGGAGGTTGCTAATGCAGCCTGTTGAGACGAGGTCAAAGGACAAAGTGGAAACACTGGCAGCGTACAGGCATTTGAGGAAATGTGACAACCAGTTAAAAAAATTAAAGCCAGTTTGGGGGATGATGGAGCAAGGAGTTCATCTGCAACAAGTGTGGAGAGCTGCTGGTGGACAGAACACTCCACTTGGTATGGAAGAGGTAGTGAGGAGACCGAGTTAAGTAGTTTAACAAAGAGAAGGTGTTAAGAAAAAGTTATACGAGGTATCAGGAATTTGGAAGACAAGTCTCTGTGAAGAGAAATGTCATTGAATCCCCCCTCCCACAAAAAAAGCTAATGTGATCAGTGCAAAAAAAAGACAAACAAAAAAAATCCTCATCTTAAAAGAAATCTTTAATTCCTATATTTAAACATCAACAAAAACTTACTGATAAGTCCAGTACTTTACTCCAGTGGAAAAAAGGTATATCGGTACATGAGCTCTGATGGCCTTTTCTGGTTCACATACTCCACATTCAAGCTACTCAGGCGGTGATCTAGGAAATGTGGCAGAACACAAACCAGACTGAATTTAAAACCTCTCTGCATAGCAGCTGCAAAGTAGTTATGTGAATGTGACCAGTAGAGCAGAACACATCTGTGGCATATTTGACAAAGGAGATGCAACAAGCTGAAAGAAGCCACATAACTCACACGTAGGCCTCACCGACGTCCCTGCAAAACTCTTCTGGGTCTGTTAAATTTATACATTATTTTTCTTCTGCAAACATACAGTAGCCCCCCTACGACTGAGGAGGCAGGAGCTGGAGAGGTGAAAGGTGGACAGAAATACTCAGTGGTAAGATCTGTGCTTTGTAAGGCACCACTTTACGCCTAAAGATAAAGAATTAAACAATCCTGACTGGACACATCAGGCTGAAGGAGAGGTGGTGGAGCCCATGATGCACCTTTCCAAACACAATGACAATACACATACATCTTTGTACAAGACAAACACAAAGTAAATCAGACTGTGCATGTTTAAAAAGGAGAACCAGAGGGCAACTAACTTTATTTACATGGCGGTTTTTAAAGCAGACCATAATGAAACCACTGCTTCACGTCTTGCGTTGACACCCCCAGCGAGGGCAGTTTCTCAACAGTCAGCAACACCTTCCCAGAAGTGCGAATTACACCTTACCAAGTTAACACTGACAAAAATAATACAAGAAACAAAAATATATTACCAACCGTGAATACAAATGCACACTTTATATTCCAGAAAAATGTACAATGCAGCGATAGATTGATGGCAACATTGAACATTGACCTGCACTGTCCAGTTGAGGAGGAAACAGCAAAAAGACGAGTCCAAGCACTTCCTGCTCCACCAACACCAGCACTCGGTATGCAGTAGTCTAACAGTTACTTTAGTTAACCCAGACTGTGGAACACATGATGGTAGAGCTGCGTTCATCACGGGAAAAACAACAGCTTGTAGCGCTTACAGTTGTTCAGGTTTTATTCCAGTTTTGTCAAGTACTAGAACTGGCATATCAGTGGTTTCTTCTCCACCCCCTTAAAACTTGGCCATGGAGCACATGCTTTTGTTAATACTAATGGAGCGCAAATGAAGGTTATTATGGATTCAAGTTTAATTTACCCCCCATGCCTGAATTTACACGGCCGTTTACTGTGCCAGTATATCGAACCAAAAATATTGTCTACTGTGGTTAAAAACTTCCCTTATTGCTTCTTAGATTAGCCTGTTGGACAAAGCCAGAATTCACCAGCTCTGCTCACTCATCTGGTCAACATGCAACCAGGCTGATCTCCAAGGGAATTTTTCATTCTATTTGGGTAGATTAAATGTATATAAGGTCTGTGGACTTGATCGTGCATAACTTTTACAGTGGTGTAGATGTACATTTTTTATGTAGGTTCAAAAGTTCTGATTAACAAAAAAGCTGTTTCTACAAAGTGTAGAACTCATAGGCATGTGCCTTTTTGTCCAAATTTTTGGAGTGATACTTAATTATCTTCAAGTGAATGCATTCCATAGGTACAGTACACACAGCATCCGACTGACAAACAAAACTCGGGAATATAGTTGAGGTGGGAGAACAACTCTGACAGAGTCCACGATGGAGCTACTGCATACACGCCAAAAGCATTAATGCTTTAACCAAATTGGAAAAAGAAATTCCCAGGTCCAGATGCTAGAAAACAAGACAAAAAAAAAAGAAATCAAGCTGCTATTGTTAAAACACAGACATTATGAGATTGGCAGAAATGGCTAAATGAGTTACCTTCAAAAGTGAAGCCCCCAGGTCCTCCGAAAAATGCTTTGAAGATGTTATTGGCATCAAAATCTGAATGACAAGAGTAAAGTATTAGTGATTCTTATTAGTGATTCCTAGTGTCACTTCAACTGTCGGTCTTGCGTATGGACATAACGCTGATTTGTTTGCATTTACTAATTAACCAGGTTATCTACTCGTCATCCATGTAATTTTTTAACAAGCCTGAGTGGAAGAGCTTAAGACTGACTTGCACATGGACATTAAGAAACAGAGGCCTTGTGCTCAGTGGCCCTGAATTTGAACCGGACCAGGGACTAAAAGGCCCTTCACTGGACTGTGCCCCACATCTCGCATTTTACATCAGCTAATTCAGCAGTAAGTACTTCACACGTCATCTGCCTCAGAAGGACCGAACAAAGAGAAAGACAAATACTAACCATCCATGTTGATACCATCGTCCTCCAGGTCGTGACCGCTGTCGTATCGCGACTTCTTCTTGGGGTCAGACAACACAGTGAAGGCCTCTCCCACTTCTTTAAACTTCTTCTCTTCCTCCTTTTGCACTTCTGCGCTGGCACCACTGTGGCGATCTGACACAGAATAAGAGTTTTTTTAGGCAATCATTTGTTTTAAGACATCTGAATACATTCTTGAAGAGGTCCGTATGATCCACAATAAAGCTTAATCTAAAACAGAAAAAGTGTTTTGTTGAAGCTTCAGAAGACACACAAACTCAACAAGTGTTCATCTAGATGACTGTGAATCAGGATTGAACTGTACCAGGGTGGTGCATGAGGGCCCGTTTCCTGTAGGCCTTCTTGATCTCTTCCTCCGTGGCATTCTTGTCCACCCCCAGTACCTTGTAGTAGTCTTTCCGCTTGCTCTTCTTCAGCTCCAGCTGGGCATTCTTCAGGAGCTGTTTATGCTCTGAAGGACAGACCGGGAGAGAAGTGAACAGTAAAATAAACTGTCAACTTTTCCATCAAGTGCCAGCAAAAAAATAAAATAAACAAACACCATTTTATTTTTTAACATCTTCCTCGTAGACAAGAGCAATGCCTGCTGATTCCACCGAGTCTACGGAAATCCATGATCTAAAATTCCACAAAGACAGAACAACATCCATTACAGCTCACCAACAGCGCTCACCAGGTCATCACCAGGAAACCCACACGCCAGAATATACCTCGTCTTTTTGTGTGTCCAAACAGACCGTGCAATTTCCCGTGGACTTTCATTCTAATAAATCTGTACAGAGTTACTATGGGGTGTGTGACCCAATGGGAATTCTGTGACCTGAGCAGACATCTGTCAAACAAGTCTGAAGTGGGGTTCTTTGATGTAATACGTAGCAGTGACCTCAGTTGATATACACTTGGGAGCTGATGGAGAGCGTACCTTTGGTCTTCTCTGTCTGGTACACTTTTTCATAATCCCGCACTGCCTCCTCATACATTTCTGTGTCCATGTAGCTGCATAGGGGATGGGAGGATGGATATATATATATATTTTTTTTTAAATAAAAAAGAATTATCATAAAATTGCTATAAAACTCAGTAATAAGTCATTGCATCCTTAGCCTTACATCACATAGCCATTTCCACAGCGGACTGGACCACACACACAGGCTACATGAGAAGAGCACATTATTCACTAACCACTGTGCCCTGCGCAGGTAGGCTTTGATGTATGTCTCATCAAGGTTGATGGCCTTCGTGCAGTCCTCGATGGCTTGCTCTAGTTTTTTCAGCTGTGGGAACAGGAATAAAAACTGGGGGAGCTTTCCTCGGGGGGAGGGAGGTAGCTGGCCAGAAAAACGAGCCGATGGCCCACTTTCCAAGTCCTAGAAAACATCCGGCCTGCAGGTGGCGTCTGGTCAGAGTGCCACAGAAGCACAGCCTAGCTAAAAATACACTAAATACACTGTGGGGCTGGGCTATGCAGATGCACCGCTTCTCTAAAACAACGCTAGCAGCTGGGAAGGAGGGTACATGCTGTACATGGAATCTCCTTGCTGCTGATGCATAATCGGTGCTCCCGAAGTACCACAGCTACAGAAAGCAGACAGAAACTTCCAGCCTGACAGTTTAACACCGCATGCAGAATCAACGGTGCAAACTAGGGACCTGCCTGGAGTGTCATCGGTAAAGGCAGAGCACTAAAGCAGGGGGCCACGGACTCTGAGTGGCAGTTGATAGCAAGCTACGTGAATAGGACTGTACTTGTCTTTTAATTAATATTAAGCTTTGCTTATTGTAATACCCACTTCACTCTCAGCAACAATATGCATTAAAGGTTTAAACAAATAACTAAATAAATAAATAAATAGCCAATAAATCAATCGTAAGCACGAAAAGGTGGACAGTCCACCCATCAATAACCACTTGTCCAGAATGTGTCCTGGAAGCACAGGACAGGAGACATGGTAAAGCCTGTGTGGGACACCAAAAGAAAGGACAGTCCTTTTCATATTTAAAAAGGGATTCCACAGCACTGAATGAACTCACCTTGGAGCCGACTGTGGCCCTGTTGCAGTACAGCTTGGCGTTGGTCTTGATATTGTTGGGGTCAATTGTGAGCGCCTCAGAGTACAACTCGTAGGCCTCTTCATAGTTCCCCTCCTTGAAGGCTTTGTTCCCTTCCTCCTTCTTGGCTTTGAGTGCCTTGGCATTCTAAAGAGGAGGGGAAAAATTTTGGTGACTTGCTTGTAACATGTTCAGATTGCAAGACTCACTGAAATTATCGAAAAATGGACAACTAGTAGAGTAAAGCTCATTTTAAAAGATTTTTGTTTACACTCAGATTTCATAAGAATTCATGAACAGTCTTGAGAGCTACGAACGGAAATGTCATAATTTCTTGGTTAGCTGACACTTGACCTATAATCAGTTTATACCTGAACAATTCAGGACAACTACTAAATGCTAGGCTACAACAAGGCCTCCCCATGGACTTGAACCAACAAAATTTAGTCCTTGTCCTTTGTTGTCCCCATGAACTCACCCGGCAGGCGATGCGAGCCTTCTCATGGTCTGGTGCCATGCGCAGTGCTTGCATGAAGAACTGCACGGCCTTGTCAATGCAATCCTCATAGTACAGGCACAGGCCCCGCACATAAAGTGCATCCCCATTTGTAGAGTCCATCCGCAGGATATCACTGCAGAGGCAAAAAGGAGGCTGAGCTCAGTATACACAGCTGAGGATGCTGGGAACAGAACAGTCAAATTATCGACGACTTGTAATCACAAAGTCGACGCACTCGGGAGGGGAGGACAACCACTTGGTGTTGGACCTACAGAGGTGTCTTTATGTCCCCAATTTGCATATTTATCAGTATCGTTCCTTTTTGTCTGCTGATCTGACATTAGCACTAACATCCATCTGTAAAGTGTGATAGATACAAATTATTGGCATTGATACAATGTATTGGCATTCTTCCACCCTGCATGTTGACTCACGTACACACGCCACTGGAGGAGAGTATGCGGAGGGATGACAAACACGCCAAGCTGACAGAAACTGCCAAATTCAAACCCACGTCCAAATCTACATCTCAGGTGCCACCATGCTGCCCTCGTCGTTCATGTCCGACTTCACAGACGGTAGCGCACCAGATCTTTCTTGTTATCTACCATCTTTCCAAATTCTCCAAATCATGTCCATTGTTTTAGTCATATCCCCCATCCATCTCAACCTCTGCTGTCCCTTCCTGCTCTTGCCTTCAATGTCTCCCAGCAACAGTCTTCTCATTATGCTGCAAAAGGTTTTATTTCTTTTGTTAGTGAATAGTTTGTCCTTCCTGCAGCTGAAGGGACTCGCGGCAGTTTTCTCCAACACCACAGTTCAAAACTGTCAATTGTCTGGCACTCAGCCTTCCTTATGGTAAAACTTTCACAGGAGTACGTTACCACGGGCAAAACCACCTTTAGCTTTAACTTTACACTTTCGTTGACAAAGTGACATCTCGTGCTGCTCTCACTTTCATTTCTCTGTAATTTGTCAACAGTTATCTCAAACTAATCTTATGACAGTGAAAAAGCCACTATATAAAATGAAAGTGCTCTCAGGACAGGAAATAAAGCTGCCTAATGAGCTGTGCCCGTGTGATTGCTACTGCTGCAGGAGCCATGCACAAAGCTGGAACTGCTCTTGCATTATTCAATAACTGAAAGTCTCTGGATAAAATCACCAGCTAAGCAACATATAACATTAACAATACTGTAGCAGTTCAGTCAAGACTGCAGCTGGAATACTTCAGTTGGATAATTTACAATTTCTGACAGTTAACTTTAATTCATACCAAAAAAAATGGACAGGTCTTCACAAATTTCACAACTGTGGGATTGTATCATATAACAAAATACATGACAAAGGTGGAAAACACCCCCAATATCCTTAGATCAGTCTGTTGAGCTACTTGTGGTCAGCACTAAGAACAAACAACTGAGCCAGGAAATGTCATGCTCCACATTCTTCTTTACAGGAGAACAGCTTGGCAGTCAGAAGCTGTAGGAAACTGATGCAAAATCCAGTACTAGTCTGTATTGATCTCTCCAAGAGCTAGTAAGCTGTGCTGCCACCTGACATAAACCATTCTTTACAATAATTTATAGAATGTATGAGGTACACAATTACACGGAGTCTAATGAACGGTCCTTAACTCCACGTGTACTCCTCTCCTAAGCTCCAGGATCTAGGTGCTTCTACGTGTGTGGTGCCAGTACCTGGCCACAGACTGTGCCTCTGAGTAGCGCCCCAGCAGCGCTAGGCACTCAGCCTTGAGGACCCGGAATCGGTGGCAGGCAGAGGCAGACTCCAGGGCACGGTCCATGCAGTACAAAACCTAGGGGAGGTGAAGACAATCAGGTCATTCTACATCTCGTCCTTGGATGTGAAGCTGGGACGACGATCTGGCAAACGACATCGAGCAGACTCACGTACCATCCGGAAATCTCTCTTTTCAAAGCCAGCCTCTGCCAGTCTCTCATACTCCAGAATGGCCTGAGCATTTTTCAGCTAGAAAAAAGAAACAAACTTACAACCACCACCCGAAATAAATGACTGGTAATAAATCCAAACAAAGCAGATTTTAATTTTAAGGGCCTTAAAAATTATGTTTAATACCACTTATTAAATATTACTCCTAAGCATCATGCCTGCTGATCAGTCAAATATACACACAGGCCCCTTGGGCAACAGAAGAATCGGTCCTTTTCATTGGTTAGAGGGACCCACCTCCTGCTGTGCCTGGCTGTTGTCCGCTTCCAGTTCGAGGATTTTCTGGAAGCTACGGATTGCGGCCATAGCATTGCCTAGTATCAAGTGGCATTTCCCTTCTCGAAGGTGGCCCTGTAAACAAGTGTCATGCATCATTACATCAACACAGAGACCCACAAAGCGCAGCAGGATGGACACAAATGCCTGACAGCAGTGACAGCTCTAGTAATACATTATTTGCATTCATGCATTTATGGAGTGCAACACAACTTGCACCCGTAGTTTTGTCCCCCCTTAATTCACCTCAATGGGCCCCTGGTAGGCATATTCATACTTTATTGAAAGCAGTTTCTCTCGCTGTGAGGCATATGACTGCCCCCTGCCCACAGGAGAGCTGGCACAAATTGGGCAAGCCGGTTTTCACAAGTTAAGCACCATTCTATGGCCAAATTAAAAGTATCCTAGCATAAACACACACACACAAAATAGTGCCACGTACCTTCATGAAGGTGTCGTCCAAGCGCACAGCCTGCTGGGAGTCCTCCAGGGCCTCCCTATATCGGCTCAGCATCATGAGTGTAGCAGCTCTGTTCCCATAGTAACTGGCATTCTTTGGGCACATCTCTGCCGAGACACATGTGGGTTAACACACCAATACAGACAGGCCAACACAGAAATTCTGTTGCCAAATTTGCAGCAAGTCCTATGCTGACAATACACATATTTGGCCAGTTCTAAAAGATACCCCCCAGCCACCTGCTGTCATTTCACTGATTCCAGCCTTTTCCTCACTCCCCAGAATGACCCGTGTCATCAGAAGATCAACTCTAACAATGAGTCATTTGTGAACGTTGCCCTGCCTAGTGCGAGAGCCTCCTGCAGTGACAGGTGTGGCACTGCGCTCTGAAAGGGCGAGACGGATTCAGACCGTTACAGTGCCAGCCTTACCATACATAGAAAAGAGCCTGAAGGGCATTGGGTTGCTGCAGCGCAGCACAGTTTGTTGAGGTCGCCTGTTTTCCACAGCACCCATGGGACCAGGCTACTGCTGTGCTCACACATGCTCCCAAAACACCGTCATATACAATAGCTTACCCACAGCATTAGTACAGTAACACAGTAATGCATATGATGACATCTACTGGTATAAGAGTGGTCTTTTTAATGCCTTACTTTAGATAGCTGAGTCACAACTATCCGCGGATCATGCTTCAGTGAACTTGTATGTTCCAGAAACAGTCATCAAGCCAGAAACCACTACAGCTACATACTGTAATTGTAGTGGACCTTATATGAAGATGGAGAACCTGTATTCATCAAGTAATACCTGATGAGTACATTATGGTTGAGCATATGAAAATATGCAGTTTTCCTGAGATCAAATAGGTCGCATCCTTGTCAAAATACCGAATGAAAGGATTTTCATTTTCACACTGAGACTGAAAGAGGTCAATGGTAACAGAAAACAGGCCTAGTAAAACTGTCATACTGGTTCTCCCACTTCTGTCCTTGGATAAGTTTAACTACTATTCGTAAACAGCAATCCCTTGATTTGCAAATGCAGTGGGTCTCTGAAAAATCATTTATAAAAAGAGAATTTCTAAACCAGAAACAAATCTCATGCGTTTTAATGATAATTACGTGCTGCATTCTGACAACTCGTCTCTGCTGTTACAAACGGAGGACCGGGGACGGGAGAACGTGGGCTTTACATCTACATGACATGTCTGACACAGCAGTGTTTACTCAGAACCACAACACAAACCCAAAATTCTCAAACACCATCAAGGCTCATATCTCTCCCGTGACCTCCCCCAGCAGCTAAACAACTATTTAGATACAAATACAGCAGCAAAGCATGATGGGAGAGCCACATCTCCACCCAGGATGTGGACATGTTACTGTAGTTATGTTTATTAAGTGCTTGGGTGCATTGTGTTAAATCTTTGTTATGTTAATTACATGATTCCCACTGCAAGTATGGCTTTATGTCCTGCGTGTGTTTGTATGCCTTCAGGGGACAACTAAGTGTTTGTGTCTGTGCCTGTGCTGGGCATTGTGACGCAGGAATGAAAACCACAGGTGCGCAGAAATGGGGGGGGGCCATCCAATTTGTGCACAAAACTAAAACAAAGTCATTCTTTATTTCAGAGAAGATGTTCAAAAATCGAAATGGCAGAACTAATGAAACTGTTTTCATAGTGAGTTTTTATAAATTGAGCCTTTGTAAATCGAGGGATAATGTTCTTTATGCTGAAAATGCACGTAAAGTCTGAGCAACACAAGGCTTTAAACACAGAAACTGAGCTTTATGACCAAATGGGTCTCCGAGAACAGAAAACACCTTTGCAGAAGAATGCAGCAGCAGGGTGGGTTCCAGTAAGGTCTGAAGATTAGCTCAATATTTCTCTCTTTCTTACCTATGGCCTTTGAGTAGCAGTGAAGTGCTTCTTTGTAATCCTTTTTCAAATAAAAGGCGTTTCCTTGTTCTTTAAAGCTCTCTGCCTCCCTGCAAGGGACAGGAAAAGCAAAACAAGGACAGGATATTGTGAGAAATGCAGACAAGAAACCAGACACAAAATTGGGAGTCCAGTGTTGATGGTGAGTGCTTCCCTCCCATGGCAAAACACAAGTACTGAAAAGGTGAAAGTGTCACAGGTAACAAATTATTACAAAAACAGGGGGAGACAAGCAGACAACACATTTCAAATAAAATATTTAAAACCGGGCAACAACTTTAAGGCAGTGGTCAACAGACACATTTAACACTCAAACTGTGCCCTTGTATTAGGAGAAGCAGGAAACGCAACATGCGGAACTGCTTCCAAACCGAAGCCCCTTCAGCTGCACGGCTCCGTTCGGCTCTGCGCGGAGGCAGGAACGCTCCCCTCGTCCTGATCTATACATAGAACAAGCAAGAGCAGCAAGTGCAGCATCCCGCTGGTGAAATCAGAGATGCACGGTGGGGGGGGGGTTGTCAGACTGGATGTTGTAGTTACGCCTGCGGGATTTAGGGAGATACCCTGTTAACCAGACAAGTAGTTATCTGGTATTTTTAGGGGTATTAGTTATACTCCTAAAAAACACAAACTAAAGCATGGAAGTCATAAATAAAGATTAAATAGTATTTATTAATGTAACTAATGCCTTTTTCAAAGCAACCTGCAATATTGGACTACTTGCAACAATATCTCATTTATTCAGCAAGGAACTGTTTAGTTTGGTTCTATTCAGGATAAGTATCTCATCAGGGGAACTGAACTGCAGCAAAAGGTGCAGCGGATATAAAAATTCATTACATCGTGACACTTTCCCCTGACAAACAATGGATACAATATCAGCACTACTATTTACTAACAGGAATGACATTAAAGGGGGGGTTCTGGTTCATGACCTTGGAGGAAAACATCCAGCTGCTTCAATGACCACAATTAGGCAGCAGGAGGGGCAGATGGAAGTTCTATACAGCAACGATGGTCACAGTAGTTTTTACCCACCCAGCTGGCCAGCTAGAGGTCCGTGGTAGTGACCCTTCCGAAACCTGAGAGGCAGTGAATGGAAGGGGCCAGTGGGGTTATCTGGACGGCTCTCCTGGTGCCCATGATGCCGAGGCTATATTTACACCAGCTGTGCTGGTTAATTTTACACCAAGGAAGCATTCCGGTGGGCGCTGGGAGACCCTAGGTCATAAAGAGAAAGGCCATTTCAAATACCTCCTGAGACTCTAAGTGTAAAGTCTGTCAACATGGAGGAGGAACACGCTTCACTGAGGTAAACTTCTACACCTCTCTGTCAGTGTAACTAACAGTGTCCTTCACTGAAGACCACCCCACACGATTCTAACACGTATCAAAACAACACAGGGTACAAAAATTCCAGGAGTTCAACACAAGCACAACTTTCACGTAACGGCCGGTTCCCCAGAACTTCATCCCAGTCCTGCAGCTCCGGCCGAACAGCACGAGAGACGCGAACGGCGGTCTTTGTGCGCGCGCCGGACACGGAAAGTTCCCGAAGTCGGATTCGTGCAGGACGGCGCGATCGTGTCAAAAACACCGAGTCGCTTCGTTCCAAGTAAGAACCCTGGTGGCACATGTGAGCGGCCTGTGTGCCATGACTACACGCAACCGAGCAACTGCCGGAACGTTCTGGTCCCCGAGGTAAAAATAGACGAAACGGCCGCACAGCGAAGCAGCGCGACACGGGCACCCACAGAGTTCAATGTCGCTCTTTCGGTCACCAGTGTCACTTCGACAACGACTGGACGACAGCGCGACCCGTGTGTCACCATAGAAACTGTCACCGACAGCTGTAAAGAGGGCAAAGTGAGGTCTCGCTTGTCGTGAAGAAACGGCGAGAAGCGCGGGCAGAGAGCCGCCGCAGCGGCCGCTACTCAGCACCAGCCGGCTGGGTCCGGGCCAGCAGAACCGCAGAACCGGGATGCGGGGCTCCTGAGAGCGCGGACACAGCGCAGCCAGGGCAGTGCGGGTCGCCAGGCCCGGTGCGGCTCCCACTGACTCGCTCCCCGCCTGTCAGGCGTGTTTACACCTCACACTCCGCCGCCATTTTCTGTCAACCCGCCTCGAAACGACGAGCAAAGCCGGGCACGGGTCACTCCGCCGGGCGGCGCGGCGCGTCGCGACGCGGCTCACCTCTCCATCTCCTCGTCGCTCATCAGCTCCAGCTCCGGGTCCATGGTTTCGTCGCAGTGGGCAGCAGCCATCTTACTGCCGGCGGAGGGCTGGGACGCGCACAGCGGGAACGAGCGCAGCGCCAGTGCGGATATACCGCGCGTGTTGGGCCGCGGCCGGCGGCGCGCTGTGACGTCACACCACACGTACGTGACGCCGGGGACGGCCGTCCGCCGCGGCGCGCGCGGTCGAGTTACGGACGGGTCTGTTTTGCGCTCAACGCGTCAGACGTAACGCGCCGTAACCGTTACAATAACTTGCTGCGCCGCGTTTTAAAAATGTACAAAGTGCCCGAAATTAGCTAGCTTGGTAGCTACATGCTCAGCTGCGTAGTGTATAATTCACATTTATTCCTTCGTGTTATAGGTTAATAAAGCGGATTGGTTGCCCATAATCTTAAACCGCAGGATGGAGGATGTCGCTGTTTATGTTTTCATTTTCATCAGCCGATCTTCTTCTGCAGGGCTGCCCTAGTCTGGAACCTGTAGTAGTACTAATAATAATAATAATAATAATAATAATAATAAAAAGAAATCCTGGACAGATGGTTATTGATAATGAGTTGTTACTATTAACGCATCGGATAATAACATCTGATATCAGTATTAAAATTTGAAATCTATTGTCTCTTGTACATAATTTCTTATATATCTTACAGTGTGTACAATTATGTTTTGTAATTTTGCACTGTGCATCTGTTACGTTTGATCTGAAAAAGCACATTCAACTCATCTTTATAATATGTTTGACAGACGCTTTTCTCCAAAATGTCTCAGGTGTTCAGCTTGCAAACTGACTCTTGCAGCGATTTACCCTTTTGTGAGGAATTGAGGGTCGGCGCCCCGGGTTCAAGGCCGGAAGCGCAAGAGCATCGGCGGCTTTAACCATTATGCCCCCTGTCTTCACTTCTCACCTCTTCTGATGCTCAGGTCCCAGAGCTGTAGCTTCTCCTCCTGCTTGGAATCTGCAAAGAATCTGCAAAGGCAACAACCAGCCCGACACACACACACACACACACACACACACACACACACAGAGACTACCACCCAGTGTTTACTGCTCAGTTAAACCACTAGACAGCAGAATATTTGACACTGTGCTGATTCTGCTTACTTGTGATGGGTGAAACCTGCTGAGCTTCTCACCAAAGTCCAGCTCCAAATGAACAGTCGATGCAAACATGTTGTCTACAAAAAACACCAGGACGGGGGACCAGTAATCCCACTGAGCACAAAAGTCCTTCTGAACATCTAACAAAGGACCTGTGTCTAAGAGCTGCTTCTAGGTGCTCCTTCCCCAGAAACAGAAAAGCAGAATAAATTCAGTGCATATATGTAAGGTTTATTAAAAGATGAACCATGAACATCTGCACGTTTTACGGGATGCCTAACCCTGAGACATGATGGATGGATGGATGGATGGATGGACAGACAAATGAACAGATCGATGTAGACAAATGATGAACAGACAGACAGTTACACAGATAACTTCTGGTGTTGTTGCTCCATATGACATCTGGAGAAAGAGGCATCACTGATATACAGTAATGTCACACTTGCTCTTCATTATTCCATTACTTTTATTCACATAGGTGACATTTTAAGACCGGAATGATTCGCCTTACTTACAGATTGAAGATTTGTTTATTCCAATTCCAGGAATTCTCTCGAATTTTTTGCAGGCAAATTCTTTTACCTGGTTTTAAAGAGGCTCAGAACTCCGTGTTTTAATGTGCTCTTCATTTGATCCAGCCATTGTCTTTAAAAGAGATGATAAAATATGGTGAGCGGTATGGAGATACCCCTACTGTTAAGGATGAAGATCAAGCCACCATTAAGGCCTCTCCCATTAGCAGAGCATCTAGCGCTCAGTGGTAACTGTGAAGCTCATGTTGTATTTGCCCATTTGCCTTGTGGACATGAGAAAAAAGGGCAGAAAAGAAAAAAAATCTATAACGGTGGTACAGTTAAAAAATGACCACATAACACCTCAAAAAGGGGACCTAAAACAGCCTCTAAGTCCATAACAATGCAAATTAGGGACTGTTGCCTCACACAGTTTGTGTGAAAAAAATCAGGAGCTAAATAACAGGCCAGTAGTTGAGGAATCTCCGTAACGGGTCACAGGAGGTAGGTAGCAGCTAACAGCTGCCTGGAGAACATTTTAACTGATGGATTTCGGTGGCGGCCGAAGGCCTCGCTGATACCGGAGGTCGAACCCGGATGGCCGACCGCCACGGTGCGGCAACAGACCGACGCTGCAGCTCTTTCCAGTCCATCTTCTCCCCACTCCATCTGCTCCATTTCACCTCTGCATATTTACTGCTGTGCCCGACTTGCGAGGACACAATCCTCATTTAAATAGACTTTGAACCGCAGACGAGGACTCACGGGGTTCCCGTCGCCAGGCAGGGGGGTCCGAGGCAGGTGGCAGGAGGGAGCGGAGTGACTATTTGCCCCTGACCATTTTCTGAAAGCTTCTGTGACAAGGACTTGCGGCGACATGCTGGCTATTATCAAGAGGGACAGCATGGCTGGGGGGAGGGGGGGGGCACCACCTGCCATTAGCCTGACACTAAATTCAAATAAAGCAGAACGTCACGCTGATAGAGTGGAAGCTGTAAATGATTTATTCACCCTCTGCTCCATCTCTCACTCTCTCACCGTCTCTCACACTCACCATGTTGACAAGGAAATGAGTAAATGCAAGGAGGAATCTTATCAAAATAAGTTTTTCTTGTTTCGCCTTACAGTTATGTTACATCAGAAGAAATCTCTTATACATTTTACAATGAACATTACAAAGATAATACAATAAATACTGGCCGTGTCCCTATATAATGTTCTGTACATTATTCAAAAGTTGTCATAATTCCCTGCTTCCCTCAGATCAAACACAACAGGTCACAGAACTGCATTTACAAACACAGATGGGTTCACAAACAGTGGCCTGTACGTTTCAAGCCAGTCAGAGTAGATGGAACCGGACGGGAAGATGGTAAGAAACAGACACAGAGACGTGTTCCTACTGCTGCGCTTATGCAGGACCCCTCTGCTGTGTCTTGGTCGGACACGACGGTAACAAATCGACATCACGATATGACGACACGAACAACTCACTAAGGCAGGTCCGTTTGATCCGGGTCCACGCATATTTGTGCTTATTGAGAAAAAGTCCTCGAAAGAAGGGTCACTAGTGAAAGACACACTGGAGGATTTCCCAAGTTCCCCTGCTGGTCCATCTGCCTTTTTCACTTACTACGATTGTTGGTGTTTTGTTGCTCAGCATTTTACCGTGTTTCCCGCTTCGAACGCAGGGGAATACTGCGGCGTTGGGCATTGTACCGCTGCGCCTCCCTTCGTGGGACACGAACTAACAACTCGCTGAAGGGCAGTGAGGTCATGTGGAAAGCCCAGGGCACCCTGGCAAACACCCCGCAGGCGGTGGTGTATCAGAGTGGTTTATCAGCTGGAAACCATACCTCATCCCTGGCGGACCTGTTAATAACGTCTGTCCTCCGGGTCTGCAGGCAGGGAGAGATGGAAAAAGTTATTTTTAATGCCTGTCAGAAGATTAGTTGCGCCACCCCGTCCCGCTTTCATACATCACAACTCCGAGAGGGGGAAATAAAAACGGTTTAAGACGAGGACCCCACCGGGGCACCGAACCGGAACTGACAGACAGAAGACAGGGAGCCACGTGACCCCAAGTATTGCAATGAAATAATGAGCAGCAGCTTCTACTTTCCGAATGCCAGTGAGCTGTTACACGTCGAAAATCCCACCAAAGACGCCCAGAATAACTGCTTGGCAGTCTTCCAGATGCTGACATCACCCCAGGCCCACTTTTATCCTATTCAACCTTTTCGCCATGTGGGCGTGATCCACCTTCACAGACGCCTGTCCTGGTGAAAACACTGCAAATCTGCCCTGTTTGACGTGTTCTTTCTGCTAAAACCCGAACGACGAGTCCTGCGCGCGGAGCGACGGAGCCAGCAGGGCTGCGAAAGGGACGGTCGCGTTCTGTCCGCGGCCGCCGTCGACTCAGAGCTACGGGGGATTTTTAAAGGTCCGAAGAAGCTGCGACTGCGGCAGTGCGAGGAAAACGGTGAAGAAGAACACAGAGCTGACGGTCTGTGAAAACAGGCAGACACAAAGACTTTGCTGTCACAGCGTCACACCTTTTGCCTTTTCGTTTCTCTTCTACTTAGTCGCCCTTTCAGTTTTGTAAAACATAAACTCTAGAAGAGAAGTGGAATGAAACAGAATGTTAACATCCTCCAAATGATTAGAACTGGCCACACATGAGCAAAACCTATATTATCCTCCGCTAACTTACAGCAATAATAATAATAATAATAATAATAATAGTAATAACAATAGATTAAACCTCTGCATTTGCTCTACTGTATATTCTTGCTATATAGTAATACTGTAGTAATATTTTCCCAAACCCCCCCTTCACAAATTTCCCTTTAAAAAGAAACAAGTAAACAGACAGACTTGTCAGAAGAATTGGCTTAATAACTTCTGAAGTCGACAAAAGTTCTTCAGTTTCCAACAGCCTTTTCGTTCCACAAGCAAAATGGGTCGAGGGACAGCAGGGGGCGCTGCTGTGCTTCCCTAAGAGGAGCAGAGCTGTGGGGCGACGACGTGAGCCGCCCCGGCCGGCTTGTCTTTGGTGGCAGCGGCTGCCTGAAAGCAACGTCAACGTGTTTTTATGGCTCTTTTCGTGCGTCTTTTTTAATCAAGTAATTGCTGGACCCGTGGAAGTTCGCGTGACTGGTCTGCGGGGGGCCCCGCTGCCGCCCTGCGATAATCCCGAGCCCCACACCACAAGCACTCGCTCGAGAGCTGTTATTTTCAGTCCCGCTGGGGTCAGAGAACGACAGCACCACGGCAGGAGCCCAAAAGCCTTCGATCGCCTTCCGGATGCGTCTCGGAGCAGCCGGACCGCGCAGTCGCGCCTCCTCCCTCCTTGCACCTTCTCGAAAAGCAGCGGTTCTTCTGCTCCTCGTCGGAAGCTGAAGGCCAGAACTCGGGCCCTTGCTGTTAGCTCTCTACTGTGCTCAGCCTCCCCAGGTGTACATCCTTCTGCAAACCAAACCCAGATCAGCAGGTTCTCCTTCTCGGAGACGCACTGGTGACGAGAGGTTTTCCTCGAGATGTTTTCTGATCGTCTCACGCAGCCCCGCTGACTCAGCTCCAAGTGATCTGCCATCTCACGTGGTCGAGACACGGGCTGCGAGCTGCTTTTTCGGAATCTACACACAGGCGGTTGAAGGTTTGGAGAAGCGGGGACAAAACGTGCCGGATAAACGTGCGACCGGGAGAAGCGCCGCGCTGCGAACAGGGCAGCTGTCCACCCCACCCGCTGCTGCAGAACCTCAGGCTCCGGCTGTGTTGTAAATCCTCGACTTGTAGAGCTGGAGAGACGCAGACGAGATCTTTGCGCGTCTTAGCTGCGTGTTTGTACGTCTCCGTGCTGTAAACTCGGAATCTGGACTCCGGGGCCCCGGGGCAGAGCGGCTCACGCCTGGATGGACCCGTGTCCCTCACGAACCAGATGGTTTGGGTCCAAAAATGGTCGTTGTCTGTCAGACAAAACCCAGCGGCTCCGCAGACCCTGGTCTCATCCTCCTCGCTTTGCGGAGGACCGATCACGTTCGGTAGTGCGAATTACCCACAGTGCAGTGCAACAGACAGCCCGATTTGTGCCCGATTTGCTGAATCTGCAGCTGTGAGGATGGTCTTGGATCGTCGTCGTCGCGAGATGAGATCACGTGCGGAACAGAACCTGTCACATCTTATCAGACATAGTAAATAAGTGTCAAGTAAAGGGATCTTATTTGCAGAGGCCACCTTACAAGCGTAATTAAGTTTCTCTACTTCCATCTAATAAATAACAGAAATCAATTAACTCTCAGTCTACTGGGTTTGTTGGCTACAGTCCTGCCGAAAGAGAGAAGCCGAGGCAGTCGGCCGCTCGGCCCGCCGCTCCGGTCCCCCGGCCACGTGTTAGCACGTAGCTGAAAGCTGCCCTCCCCCGCCGGCGCGCCGCTAGTACGGCGAGAAGATGATGGGGGCGTGGGAGGCCCTGAGCGGCCCCGGCGCGGGCCGGAAGAGCGCGGGGGCCAGCAGGGGCGTCTGGATGAAGGCGGCGGTGCCTGCCGGGGTTCGCAGGGCCAGCGGGTTGGGCGTCACTGCGCACAGGGCGGCTGGGCTCACCGGGCTCGGCAGGAAGCCGGCGGTGAGGCTCTTGGCCAGCTGCTTGTGGAGGGCCAGCTTGGTCTGCAGAGGAACAAAAGAGAAAGGCCGTGGAAGCTGCCGTTCCGCCGGGGGCCCCGGGGAAGCTGCCTCCCTGACGCCGAACGCACCTGAGAGGAGAGGGAGCTGAGGCTGTAGTGGCCAAACACCTTCTTCATGGCCGAGACGGCGCCGCCGGCATACGCGCTCCACCTCACGCTCTGGACACACAAGCAGTGAGGGAGATGCGTGAAACACGGCGTTAGCTTAGCACCCGGGAAGCCATGTGGCACGTGAGGAGAGGAGTGCGGGTGTGTGCAGGAAGGAGGAGGCAAGCACCGCACAGAACTGCATAGGCGGCCGAGGGCATCGCCACCCCGTGCTCACCGGTAGCGCCGAGTTCTGCTGGCTCTTGCCATGGGGGGTAAACTTGGGTTTGGGGGGTTTGCCTGCCAGTCGGTCCTTGTGCCTCCTGCTGTTCATGTGCTGCAGGGAAGACAGACATCAAGGAGCACAGGTGACACAAGTCTGGAGAGCTCAGGTCTCCCTCCACGCAGCCCCCACCGCCCTCAGCTGCTGCTCTCCACGCCCAGTCAGGCTGACAAGGAGGAGGCCTCTGTGGCCACCAGGCAGCAGAGCAGTTAAGAACATGTAACCCGGAAGAGTCTGTCAGACACCCAGCCATGTGGAGGAGGAGCTGCTTCAGACAAAACCGCACACAACGAAACAGCAGTAACAATGCGGTTAAACAACTATGGTGACTGGGATTCCCTTCATTACGAACGGAACCTACGGCAAACGTGACACGGAAGAGGGCAGGAGGACAGGAGCTGAGAGGAGAGGGGACTGAGGGGCTGTAGCGGCTGAACGAGACGGTCTGCACAACTGGCTGCTTCCTCCTGCTAGGCAGCAGTAACTGCTGGGAAGCGCAGAGCCAATGGCACAAAAGCGGCTTTTTGGGCCTCGCACTCTGCCCACGTTTCACTCCCGGCCGCAGCGACCGGAACATCAGAGCCTTAGTCATTTTCAGTCAGCCGAGCAAGACCGCCACGTCCATCTAGAGAAGGACGTCTTTCCTTTTCTGAGGCTGGCTGGGCATGATGGGTAAACCCGGGAGGTGATGTCACTTCCTGTACGTTTGGAACACGTACTGGTTTAGGCGGTACTTTTACGCGCGAGCGCGCAAGCTCCCGAAGAGGTGCCTAACACACACGCACGCATGCGCACACACAGTAGGTCTGAACGTCCTCCCACACCTGCTTGAGCTGCGTCTCCGAGTTGACGTGAATTTCACACACGTCGCACTGGAATGTCTTGCTGGCCACGCCCAGGCTGCCCTTGGTGCCCAGGCGCTTGCTGCGGCCGGCCACGCGGCACCCGGCTGTCTTGCCCCTGCGCCTCGGCTGCACGCTCTGGCCCTCCAGCATCAGCTTGTGCTTCGTCCCTGTGGCAAGTGAGCGGGGCGCAGACGGCGGCCAAAGACAGAGACACACACGCACACAAACTTCAGAAACAGTCAGCAGAATTTCCCTGCAGCCACATCCAGCACAGCATCATGACACAGCAGGTGGAGGGAAGGAGGTCAGACTCCACAAAGCAACGGGAAGGGGGCGGGTGCCTCTGCGTACCGCTGACGTGAGCCTCGAGCTGCGACACCGAGTTCACCGTAACCTTGCACACGGGACAATGGAGGTGCTGCTTGCTGTTCCTGGGGTCCCCGTCCCCTGTGTGAGGGGTGTCCGGCTCGCTGCCGCCCACCTCCCCGCATCCGGGCTCCAAGGTGACGTCCGACGCGCTGGGGGAGACGTGTGGCGAGGAGAGCGGCGGCAGCTCCGGCGACGACGCCTCCGACACGGGTGTGAGCATAACCGAGCTTCCCGGGGTCTGCTCCTGCTTCGCTGGCTCCGGGTCCGAGTGCAGCCCTGAGGTGGTGGGAGAACAACGCTCACTGACCAGACCTCTCAGCTGCGGCTGAGGACGTGCAGGAAGACAAGCGGAGACACGGCCAGCTTTCACTGCACCCCCCACACATCAACAAAATTCAACACATGTGCTGCTTCTGCACATGTACAGAACATGTTCCCAGAAAGACTTCCTGCTTTCAGTGTCTGTACATCATTTTTCATTCTTACTTTTAAAGCAAATTAAATCATAACATACAATAATGGATTCTCATTTGAATCTTTAATCACAGGATCTCAGGACACACACCTTTTATCCACAACACTAATGGTTACAGCAGACAGTGTGAAATGAATCACGCAAGTTTACGTGCATTAAGCTTGCAAATGATTCATTAAAAGACTGGTTATCCACAAAAGTGGGTACCTTTTAAATGAAAAACCTTTTAAATGGCAAAATCACTATAACGGGGGGCTGGGGAAGCAGGGGTCCTAACCTCCCCCCCGGCTACCGACCTTCGGACGCCACGGCGACAGCAGAACGCAGAGACGGCGACTGTGTTACATTATCAGCGTTTACATAATGATCGCCAACTTTTTCGAGCTCCGTTACACCCCTTTTCCTAAAAATACCCCAAACGGTGCAGTCCGGCCTCCCGCAGGACACGTACTTGACGGTCAGGCATTTTGCGCAGTGATTTAAGCAGCTCCTCAGGATGCCAGATTAACAAAAGGGCAGAACAGAGGTCACCTGTGTGGTTTTCTAATTGTTTTTTTTAAAACTTTCCCAAAGCTCCGTCAGTGCAAACACTGGGAATACAGCAGACCCAGAGTCATTACGGTTCTGTAACACCTCCTCCCAGTCCCTCAGGAGAAAAGCCTGACTCAACCTGCTGCATCAGCTTCACAGAAAGGCCACGAGCAGAGTCACCGCTTCGCAGGTCAACAGAGGCCCCCCACGGCAGAAGTTGCGCTACGGCTCACGGTCTCTCCGAACGACCTGGCTGGGCTTGCAGATCGACTCTGCATCACCCGGCCGGACTGCTGAACGGATGCTGTGACGCCAGGCGCCTGTTCAGCTTGGCCCCGAGTTGTTGGGCCAAACCGGAGTTCAAGAGCTGGACTGTGGTGGGCGCTCCAGTAGACGAACGAGGGACGTAGAGCTCATCTCGGTTCAGCAGCAGTTCCTTCGGGTGAAATAGCGACCAGACGATGCCCAGAGGTTTACGCAGCAGTGCTTCAGCAGGCGGTAAACTGGGTACTTCACCTGAAAGCGGTGAGTGGTTTTGCTTTTCAAGTGCATTTGAACCCACCTGCTTCATCAAGCGAAAAGAGCGGCAAACATCTCCCGCTGTCGTTGAACTTCTTTCCAGGTACCAGATACTGGTATTAAACTTCGTACAACGCGTTAGGCAAGAGGAGAGAAATGGCTGAATTGACCCTGTAAACTAAGGCAAAAGAAGCACCACCAACCAGCAGCTGCCGCTCTCATCCACTTCATCTGTGCCCATCAGTTGATCCGGTGACAGACATCAGTGTTTGGTAACGTGAAGAAAACAAAGACCTTTTTCACCAACGCCCACCCCCTTTGGCCACAATTACCCCCAGATCAGTGAGTCCACATACTCTGACCACACAAGGTGTTATTGGCAGCTGCGCATCATGTAATGCGACTGAAATGCCACTTGAGCAAAATATCCATATTAAAATCAATGTCTCATTTGTTTTCTTCTTCTCTACTCAACAGCGTCCGGTCCGAAGGCTCGACCGAGGGGGGTTCGGCTAAGCGAACGACCCCGGATCTGCGAGGCGCCTGGGACAGAGAGGACGCAGCGATGGAGAAAACCGGCAAAAGGTCAGGTGGGTCAGTACACGTCAAGGCGGTTCAGGCGTGTTAATACGACACACTGCTGATCCCCTTCTGTAGAAAAACAGCAGATAATGCCCACAGGGTACATTTAACAATGGCCCGCCGAGCGCAGTCTGAATCCCTTTCTAGTTTGGATCCATCTGAAGGCTCTTCTGGGAGCTCAGTGGTGTTGCAATGTCCCCCAGTCAATGCCACACAGCCAGTAGCATCTGAGGGTGAAGAGCGCTTTCCTCCTTGCTGCTTGAGGAGCCCATTTGAGGAGCACACTGCTCTTCCAGGTTGCCGAGCGCTGAAAAACGCCGTTTCTGCGTTCGGTCGGAGTCCGCCGGCCGCACGGCTTCCGATGTCAGACCAGCGAAAGTTTCCGTTCCTCCGGTAAACGGAAGCGCCTGTGAAGAATGAAGCGGAAGGAAACGCGGCAGCAGAGTTTAGGTGGTCAGTCAGCAAACGGACAGCAGCCCCCAGAGCAAAAACATCAGTTAGTTGCACGGCCCTCAGAGAGAATCGATGCGGCTTCTGCGTGCGCCTGGCTGGCAGCAGAACCGCTCCTGCTCGGCCGTCAACGCTGCCGGCTCCAAACGGCCACCGAAGGTCAACTGGACCTCTATGCACAGAGGTAGCTGGGGTTGAGGTGAGGCTCTCGTGGAGGCGCTGGGCTCCCACCTTCAGGTCCATCTATGGACATGCGTGTTCTTCTCAGTGTGCCATCAGACCGCGGACGTGAGCTGAGGAACATATTCTGTACAGATGTCTGGCTGAGGCGATTTTCAATACAGGAGGGGTTTAATATGTGCCGGAGAAGATCACGCCTGAGCTGCACGCGCTGCGGTGGCGGTCATTCGACCGCCCCGGCCAGGTGCCCCGAAGCCGCGCAGGAATCCAGGCGTCTGATTGGCTGTTGACCGCAATCAGATTTGCAACCATTGGCCTCCTTGTTTGTGCTTAATGACAGATGCATATAATTTCATAGGGTGTTAATTTCGGGGTTTTATCGTGTTACAAAGACGCACCGTCACCCAGCGTGACTGGACCGCTCTGATGAGATTCAATTTCACATTAGGCCAATTATAAAAAGGGGTTTATTAAAGTTTGTGCCTTGTCACAAAACTGCTCCTGAACTGTTAAATTATTTGCTGCACAAAACCAGTTACCCCCCCCATTTCACCTCATCTGCCCCAATGCTGTCTCTTCTAGCGATCCCTTTCAGATACGGTTGACTTAAGAATATCCTATGAGATTTGAGAGGAAAGTAATTATTTTGCCTTTTGTCAGGATTTCCTCTCCGTTCACATGCTTCTACAGAAGATGTGACTCATGATTTAGCCATTTTTTTTGCTTTTTCCAGCAAACTAATTGCAAAAATAATGTTTCCATATGCTTTTACGGTGACTTTTTTAAGACAGAGAAACAGGATTTTACCTGGTGTAATTTAATAGTATCTTATGTAAATGTACATCTATTACAGCTCAGCAGCGCTGTGTACCTGCAAACCATTTTAAACATCCATTTTATTTCTTTCTTTTTCATTTGACATGCAAGAGACCTGTGGAATGTGCCGTCGACGATTCATCCGCAGGGGTAAAACTCTTGTGCAGCGGGACCTTCGGAGCAGTAACATTAAAGCAGGAGACACCTCCGACGCCACGTTTTTCAGTCGTGCTTCTGTCACGACTCCCCTTTTCGCCACTTCCCTTCATCCCCCGGTGACCGATAGTGGCCGTCAGCCTGCATCACAGATCACGTGTTTCGCTTGCCTTGGACTGCTGGGGAGGCATCTGAAGAATGACCGTTTTCCCTGTTTAAATGACCCCAGAATAAGATCTCGATCCCAAGTTTCCCCCAGGATGGGTACCGGTGCAACCCGACGCAGATCGTCAAAAGTCTTAGATCGTCGCGGTAACCAGGACTTTTCCATCGAATGCCGGCATCTCGTCCGTCCCATTAAAGCTCCCTCATCTTCAAGAGTGGGCCGCGGGGACCGCTTCTGCGAGAAGCACAAAAGGAGCAACTGCGAGACGCGAGCGTGAAAAATACCCGCCGGAGCTGAAGATCGATAAGCAGGCTCTCTTTATTAACTGGACCATCCAGCCTCCGCGCCCCCCATGGAATCCTTACGGCCTCCCGGCCATCAATCAGGTCCTCGCGCTGAGGGGTGGCGTGTGGCCTGGGTGAGGTCCGAAGGCGCGGAGCTGAGACTAGGGAGACCGAGAACATCCTCCCCAAGAAACAGGAGGCACAGTGATGGAGGAGCAAAGCCACAGGGCTGAAATCCGACAGAAATGTGTTGCACTATTACTCAGCTATTACCAAGTACAGTGGACCGCCAGCATTAAAAGAACATCACCATAACAACAGTGTGACAAGGTATGAAAAGTGCTTCTGAGCAACAATGACAATCATGGAGGTAATGCAAGGGGTGCTTGTGCTTTGTACTTACTGCTGTCCGCTGGTGTGGGTAGAGCTTCCTCTTCCCCCGCTTTGTCCCCATCTCGCTCCCTCTCCTGCTGCCTCCCGGCTGCCTCCCCGAGGCGGCGCTGCTTGTTCTTCTGCGCCTCCATGGCCTTCAGCTTGCGCGCATGCTTGTGGCCCTTGTAGTGCGCCTCCGCCTGGTTCTGCCAGCAGTGACATGACACGGTGTGTCATTGAGGGCAAAGCTACACAACGCTCTACACCTGCAGACCTCTCCCGCACGGCAGAAAGCCACTTCCATCCTCTGGATGAGCCGGCATGCTGAACACGAGCTGCGAACCAGCAAGCTGCAGGCCCAGCCTCTATGGCAGAGTAGTTTGACTCTACAAAGGAAAACAGCATAAATGCAGATGTACATGTGCAGCAAATGCTAACGTGGTGCACACCCTTGGAGATGCGAGAAATGCGCCAACGGCCATATATATTAGGATCCGAGGTGCGATGTGTACAGTACAGAAGGGTTCTGAGAGCAGAACGGAGGGGTGACGGGCATTGCTATCGCTCCATCCAAGGAGGAGCGCAATGCATCAGTCTCGTCGTGCCTCAGCGGGTGGTGAGTGTGTGAAGGGGAGGATCTGTTGTCACGATGGTCCTGTGGCCTCAACAGAAGAATACAGAGGGCCTCTCAGGATGCTGGGGGAGATCGCAGCAATCTGTCTCAAGCAAACACGCAGTCACACGATCAGCCTGAACCTCCCGGTTCTGCCTGACCGACACAACCACAGAGGACGTCAAAAGGTGTGGCTTGGTTGTCACTGATGAGCTGATCTGATCAAATCGACTCTGAATGGAGCCCCGGGGGAAGTGTGGGTGAAAACGGCACCGGGTTCCTAATGACTGCAGCACATTAGCTGTATGAGGTTTACATGTGAGAGCAAACCCTCTGTTCAGAGAAACATCAACATACACAGCCCCCCCCCCCCCCCCCCCCCCCCCCCCCCCCCCCCAACTCC
>UFQX01000600.1:74255-90125 GCA_900497675.1 Arapaima gigas | reverse complement strand
CCCCCCCCCCCCCCCGCCACACACACACACACACACACACACACACACACAGATGTGCAACCAGCAGCAAGAAGGGCCTGTTCACACCTGATAAGAACAGAAACATGTGAGGAAAGAACCTGGGGCAGAGCGCTAAGATATTTGATGTGCAGCAAAAACAAGTCTTTAATGCATGCGCACACACACACACACACACACACACACACACACACACACACACACACACACACACACACACACAGAGAAGAGAAGCTGCTGTAATTCCTGAAATAGCTTGGACATGGTGAGAGAGAGAGCAAAAATACACCTAAAACCGACAGGGAAGAACAGTGACAAGTGTAAACAAACAAGGAGGTGCCTCACACTCATGCTCTCCTCTTTTCTCCATGAACCTGCACCAGACTGGCTGCTGGCCAGCGAACATCAGATTAGGGTTAAGAGCGCAGGCTCTGCCCCCGGCGTTGCAGGACAGCTCCCGAAGCCATTGCCACGAGAGCTTGGTAAGAGCTCTCCGAAACGCACAGACGTCCCGTGTCTGTGGAGCTTTGGCCTCCATCAAGAGCGGGCAAAGCTCCAGTGTACATAAATAAACCTCTTCACTGCTTGTGGATGGATGGAAAAAATATTCTGTGTGACTCCTTGCTCCACGAGGGAAAAACACGCGGCTTCTTTGACGGAAACACGTGGCACAATGTGAACGCCAAGCTGTGAGCTTCAGCAACACAACAGCGATTAAAGGTGCCACTGTGGAAGTTCTCAGGCAACGTTGCCCTGCACACAAAGGAACAAGTCGCACGGACAGATAACGTGAAGACATGAAATAATCCACCAGCCGAGCGAATCGGCACAACCAGTGCAAACCGAGACGCTGGATGGAGGAACAGCTGATATCTGCTGCACGTCTGTCGCAAAAGCTCTTTTGTGACCAGATTCACCCAAATCCCATATGCAGTCAAGCAAACGTTGGTTTGTATAATATTATAGTTACCAAAGTGACAAAAAGCTGCTGGTTTTAATCCCGTATCGGCTGTACCTTCATGCAAGGTAATTTAATAAACGATTGCAGTAAACTTCCAACAGTGCGAATGCAAGAAGGTACCAGGTAACTTCAGATGAAGATGGTGGACAAGCTCATAAATAATTGAATATTTTTTATCTGTTTAATAATCTAAAAGTGGCAAAAAAAAAAGGCGAGGAAGTCTCGGGTCTGACTCGAGAGGCATACGGCGATAAAGCCCTTCGCCTCAGCTGCTGGAGGAGAAAATACTGTGCGTAAACAGACAAGTGAAAGACGCCGTTTTCACTCGAGTCGTAACGTTGCAGAGATGCAGCGACCGAGAGCCACGTGCGGAATCAGCTGCTAATCAGACACAATCAAGCGGATGCAAAAGAGATGCACAGCAGCATTGATGAAAGACAAATTTCGCACGGCAGCAACGGTGACAAGTGACAGATTTTAAAAGCTGCTTAGCAAATGCTTCTCATCCAGACAAACTCACACAACTCATTCTGTTCAGACTTTGCCCATTGACTCAGCTGGATATTAACTTAACCTGTTTAGGTAAACACTGCATCTTAAAATAGCAAGTAAACCAGCAGGACTCCTCCCAGGATAGGAAGTGACAGTCAGCTGGTTAGGAGTCTGCAATCCTTCATCTTTTGGCGACCCGGAACCGCGCAGAAGTCGCCCCCGGCTCGGGGGAGAGAGGGAGGGGGTGGTAGTCTGACGGTGGATCGTGCCGTCGATGTGCTCGAGAACAGGTGTGGGTGGTCTTAACCGTGTGGCACATATGACTCAGAAGATGGTGCTCTGCAATCAGAAAGATCCTGCCGGGACGGGAACGATCGTGTGACGGACCGCGGACGCCTCCTCTAAAACGGGGCGAGTCGACAAGCGGAGAGGAGTCGGCTTAATCCCGGGTGATGAAAACGACCTCCACGCCACCTCGTGGGGGATCTCATTACGATTCCCGGAATCTCGGCTGCTGCCATATAAATGCAAATGAGTAATAAAGTAACTCGCGATACAAATAAAGTCCTAACGAAAGGAATTTGCGAGTAAGACATAAAAAGAACAATCGTATTCTTTTCTCCCCTGGCAGGTAGTCAACACAGGTTAAAAAAAAGGGAACGTAAAACTGCAGAGGGACAAACATAAATTGCAGTCATCGTTCACTGCAATAAACGTGCAACTACAGCAACGCAGCATTTCTAACGAAACAAAATGGTGCCTGGCCTACACGCAGTATGTACAAAATCACAGGGAATTTCAACAACCCCAACAACATCCAACAACGGTTCAGCTCAGAAAAAGCTTGTGGGACTAACAGCAGCAGCACTGACTGGCTCACGTTCTCACCATTCCTGCAGTCTCCGCGTCAGTCGTGTTAGCAACTGATGCCGCTTGCAGTGTCATTTTCCTTCGTGAGGCTTTAGATGAAAATGAGAGCAGAGCGAGCAACTTTCTAGGAAAATGAGCAAACATTCAGACATTTTGACCGGTTTCTAGGCCACGTGCGACACAAAAAGTACAGCTGTGACTCTGGAAAGCAGACGGCAGCGAATCTGTTCCCAGGGAGGGTAAACTTGGACAAACATTGAGCATCATGGATGTCACAAGCAGGAGTCGCCCAAATCTGTACCCGGGAAAAGCCAGCGGGAACATTCAGGAAAGTTGTGCTACCCGAGAGGACGGGTGCTGCACTGACCGCTGAGTTGAATCGCAGGTGGCAGATGTTACAGGAGATAACTGGCTTCTTCTTCAGAGGCTGGGGGACGCCAAATGTGTGGTTGATCACTGCCTTCTGGACCGGGTCCATCTGGAGAAGGGAGAGAGACTCACACCCGTGAATGACCCGGATAGCCACGTCGAGACCTTTCTCCTCTGCTACACTGGAGACCTAAAGCATGTAAAGCCTGAACGGCACCACGACAGACAGGAAGTTCTCAAACTCGCTCCTATCACAGAAGAGTGGAAAAGTCCTTGCTTGTGATGAAAGAGGGTGGCCGAAAGGGGTTCACAGCTTCGGGGGACAAGCTGCAGGGGGCCGGGCCAACTTTCCCCCTGGTCACTAGCAGTTTGAGGTCCGAGGGCAGGTGGATCCGAAGACGCCCCCCAAAAGCGATGCTGCTCAGCGCCCCCGCTCCTCTGTTCTGCCGACAGCACCCGCCGCCCCGCGCGAGCAGGTGGAGGGATGTGGGGGAGAGCCAAGCCACCTCCAGAGAGACTGTGCTGAGGGCTCTTTGTGGCGCATGCTGGGTGGTGATGCATCACAGCCGGCACTTTTGACGGCAAACCGCTGAATCACAGCAGCGAATCAGATCCAAAGGAGCTCATCATAATAAAAGACATATTGAAAAGTGCTCCCACACGCATATGTAAATGAGCTGCAGACAAGAGAGAAAACAGCAGCTGTTGCTATCAAATACCACATCAGAGCAGGAAAAAACAAAAATAAAATGGTTATAATTTTAAAAGATTTGCATTATTTAAAAAATACACAAAAAATACAGATAATTTCCCTGCCACCTATGTAACAGATCATCAACATAACGGGTGAATAATGGTGCAACTCCTCACTCCATCAAAGTGTCTGAAGATGATAAGAATCATCAAATATTATTATCAGGAGAGTACAGAGTAAAGCAGAGGTGTCTGGCTGCCTCCCAAACCCACATCTGGCCAACGGTTCGCTGTCAGATGGACAGGAGGCCGGGCCACTGCCGCTTCAGGTGGGGCAGCCCTTCTCCTGGCCCAGCGTCACTTCAGCGCTTCTTACTCTCTGTCTCGCATTACCTCCTCTATACCTTTCAGATTCCCCTGCAAGCCACAAAGCAAAAACAAAAAAATGTTCTCACAAAACCTGGGCTGCGAACAAAGCCAGAAAGTCGGCCTCAGATTCCAGATCCACAAAGAGGGGGGACAAAGGAGCGAGCGGTAACACACACTTCACTTTCATCTCCTCCTGCTCCTGCTTTCCAAGCTGTTTCCCCTTCTGATGTCCTCAGCATGGACTACTTTGGCTGTTGAACAGAGGTAGGCTGAAGAAGAGGCCATAGGGGACCGTATAAGGTGGGTGGGGCCTAGACAAGATCAGGATCTCCCTGTAAAGCTGCCTCTCGCCCCAGCAGCCCAGCCACGGCCCACGGGTGTCTCTGGCGGAGTCCGCCACACCGAGAGCTTCCAGGAAGCACCTTCATTCGGCTGCAGGTCCACAGACCGCCCCGCGCCGATCTTGGCGAGCGTCCGAGATTTTCCGTGGGAGGTGCAGGGCGCAAGGGACTAAGCGTGTGTGGGAAGTTACCAACACAGGTGCGTTCAGTTTGAGCAGGGTGGACACTCCCGGGCCTCTAAAACGTGATCTTAGAGGAGGGGGGCGGATAGAGATGGCAGTAATCCAGCAGATGCTCAGACAGAAGGGGAACACGAGGGTGGCGGCAGAGCTAATAAAGGGGAAAACAAGCTCCTCCCACTTCCTCCCACAGCAGCAGCCCGCAGTGCCTGGACCGAATCCTCCTTCGGCGCTGAGGGGAAGACTGAAAGCCTGTTTTCCCAGGGCTCACATGCCTCTCAGCTGGCAAAACTCAAAGGAGTTTAGGTAAAAAGTTACTGGTGACATTAAACTGTTAAAAACTGAGTTGAACAGCAAAATTAAGCATCTCTCACACTCACACAGATGCACGCATGTGTGAGGCCCCATGACGTTTCCCGCTCGCAGGCACAGCGTGCTGAGACAGATTAATTAGCCCCCCAATCAGACTCCCACAAATCCTCATTTAGGAAGTGCAGCGGGGTTCCGCAGGCTGAATCTCGGAGCTGCCGGGAGACGAGCACAGCGCCTTCTGGCAGACCGAGGCAGATGGGGGCTGGAAGCGGGGGACGGGAGGGCTTGAGCGACACGGGGTGACCCGGGGGGGCAGTGTGTGAGGGGGCGGTGGGCCACGGGTCACTCGACTGCCACCAAAGGTTAAAGAAACTAAGGGCTTCCCCCTGGATGGGCCGCCTTGCCTCACACACCGCATCCAAAGTGGGGAGCCTGTTCAACTGGCCTCGAAAAGCTCAGCGGAACAGTCCGGTTAATGGAATTGACTCAAAATATAGATTTGTGACCTTGTTTTCCCTCCTTTTTTCAAAGACGTGGTGGAAACAGGGACCAAAGGTTCCATTTCTACTGGAACCAGACAAAAGGAACCGGAGTCTGAAAAACTTATCGGGGAGAAGCAAAACAGAAGAGTTTACTGAAAGCGGTATTTCTTGTGATGGAGAAATAACAGCTGTGTGAAACATTACACTTGAGCTGAGAAGTTTCTGACAAATTCACTATCAAATTCTGACAGGAGCACCTAACATTGAACAAACAACACAGTGTGAAATAATGTTTGCTGCAAAGGTCACGTGGGATCGCGGCCTTAATAATCGAGCATTACACGGGAAACGGCCGGGTGTCTATGGCCGTCACGAGCAGATTGAAAAGTTGGGGTTAAAAGAGAAGAGCTCCAACTTACCGTGTTGAAGTTGGGGAAGAGGCTGAGGGGGGAGGAATCATTGAGTTGGAAGGGCAGGAGGTGCTTGAGGTCCAACTGGGGCTGCAGGGATCGTCCGGGGACAGACAGGGAGGCCAGCAGGGAGCCACTCTGGGAGGGGGAACCTGTGGATGGTTTTGGGGGAACAGTCAGCCACAATGCACCTGTACGTTTAACCAGGGCTTCATCTGCAGATCCTCATAAAGACACTGAGCTTCCCTCTATGACACAGTAAGTCCTTTCGTCAACACACACGTACACACGCTCTCACGTAAACAGCTGTGCTGCAAGCTGGGTGCGTCACTTAGGTCATGACGGGGGTCTCAGTTTCCCCAACCTATAAGCTCCGCCCCCTTCCCAAACAGCCGACTAACGTGCGTAGCATCACCGAGCTCCGAGGCAGACAGAGAGGTTATGTATTCTCTCCGTATGCTGGAGATCCACGCTTCACCACCCTTACTGTGTTATTGCTGCAGCTAATTTTTCAAGGACGTGCTCTTTGCGCTAATGTATAGACACACACATCATTTAATTACTGATTTATTGCCAAATGGGAACATGGGGGGGGGGAATTGCAGCATTTAAATGGATTGGGTACAAAGAGATTTCTAATTTTCCACATGGCTGAGTTTAACCACCGGTGGGCCCGTGTGCACAAGTGCGGGATCAATCACTGGTGCCGTGTGAGGGTCGCACAGCCACCAGGGCTCGCCGTCGCAGCCGGCTGCCCAGCGGCACCTCAGGTTTTCATACCACGGTGCGACTCTCCTCTTCCGTTGGCCTTCATTTAACCACCGGCTGCGCGAGTGATTAAGGGCCCTGGTGTTGTTATCAGAAGCTTTCTGGTTTCAGCCTCACGAGTGAAGAACCTGAAAGACGAAACATCTCCACAGTAATGGGGAAAAACTCCAGGCACTTTTGGATAAACGCGTTGGCTGATTGTCTGTAACCATTCGGAGAATAACGCTGAGTAGCTGCGGTCAGATATCACCTGCAGGCACCTCCACTCACTTGAGGCTGTGTAACAACCAGCGTGTTGAGGCACTGCGCTCTGGAAGGAGTGTCATAAAAGAACATGACAAGCAGTCATCCGTGGGCCTGCCACCTAACCGGCAACGTGCTGGGAATCACAAAGTGAGACACCCCCCTTGAACAAACACTCCCGCAGCTGGTATTTCTCTGGTCTTTCTGGCACAGAACTCACACAGATGCTCAGCGTATGTCTGTGCTCTTCTATACAGAGTTCATGAATGACCTTGAGGTGGAACTGCAACAATCGAGGGTGGACTGGAGACCTTTACAGTGAGGGACACTCCCACAGTGGAGAAAGAGTGCGCGCACACACACACACACACACACACACACACACCCCTCAGTGCCATTCCTACTAGGCTTTGTTCAGCTGCCACCTGGTTGTGTATTATGATAAGAAGGCTTCGGTGGCACTGAATGTCACAGAGAGAACTGTCTGTTTCAGTGTCTTTCATTTATTCTGTTCCAACTTTGTGGATTTAATATCACAGATGCTCAACTGACACTCTTTCTGGTTCTGTACTCGAGTGAAAGAAACCCCCCGGAGGCAACAGACCAAAAGAGAGACACAGAGCCCTTCGTGACAGCAAGAGAGAGGGAAAGACGGGGGACGGGAGCAAGGGAGAGGGAGCAACAGAAAGAGCTCTCTTCACACTGTATTGGTACCTTCCAGCAGACCCGCCGCAAACTGCCCGCAGGGGATTGTAGCCGCCCGTCCCCAAACTGTCGACAGCTTCCATCCAAGAAAAAAACTGCGCCCTCTTATTGGTGTGACGTTATTTTTCCAAATGATCCATTCAACATTATCCATAAAACGCTAATTTTATTATAACGAGAAATACCTGGGCCCAAGCCAGACACCGGACTGACGTCCGCTGGCAAAACCACGCCGTGCGCATCTGTTTTATTTGATAGTCAAATGCTTTCCCAGGCGCCGTCCTAAATAAGCACGGCCACAGTCTGGCTCGCTTCCACTCACGTGTCACGCTATTATCATCACTACATTTATTATCAACCTTATTGTTATTATCTTAGTTGTCACAAACGTCGCACTGGTTGTCACTGTTGATACTGTTTCCACAATTACTGCTGTTACCGGACGTCAACGTTCCTTCTAACCCCAGGCACTCCTAACACTTCCTGTTTTACGTTAAAGTTAAAATAATATTCTAGATTAGCCTTTCTTCACAGAAGGCAAGGTGAAGTCTACATAACCGCACCTTACAAATCGCCCGCGAAACTGTCGCTTCTGCAAGATGCGCCTGGCACATTTTTCGCGGAGGTCGACCAGAACAGACCAGAGGAGGAGGAATGGCAGAAAAAAAGCGCTCGCGCAGACGAGGTGGGGATCCGTCAGCTGGCAAGTTTGTTTCCCTCTTTGTATCGGCGGGTCGGCTTGAGCCAAACCTCTGGCCGCCGTGTGCATTTCCGCTGCAGGAGGCGGGAAAGCGAAGCCGTCCTGCAGTCGCCCGGCAGGTGGCAGAGCAAAGCACAGCCTGGAGGGGAGAAATGATGGGAAAGAATTTAATCTGTTTTTCTTTTTGGCTCTCAGGGTACACAACATAAATGGTTGCTCCCAACCAAATAAAGCCAAACAGAAAACATCCAGAGGAAAGGACTGTGTCTTTCACAGTGCACTGGATGTCCCATCCAAGAAGACACAGCGCTGCGAGTGATAATAGACTGCTCGCTTTCCCCCACCAGTATTATCCCTTGTAATAGGATTCCGTCTAAGAGTTACAACCCAGCGGCCGCGAAGCAGCAAACAGCTGATTCATTAAGACACACAAACTCCCTATTCTTTGGCCAGGAAACATAAAATAAGGCAAATTAGACAAACAGATATTAGGTTTGAACAGATTATTCTAGAGAGAGTTTATAATTCCGGGACAGAAATGCAGAAAAAAAACTCCCTTCTTTTCTTCACGCTTTATTAGCTGTTATATGCACAACAAATCCTGCGATACCTCATTCTTACATTTATACATGTTTATTAGGTATATGCAGACGTAACCGACATACGGAATACATGACACGCAACAACACGTTTGTTCACAATTAAATTAGTGCGTATAAACGAATTCGCGTCTATCGACAGAAAACCGCAGCAAAGCGTCCCAGTCAGATGCGCGTCGGACTTGACGTGGCACTTAGAGCTGCCCTGTCACATCTGCTTTGAGCAAGTCGGCTAAAAGCACAGAAACGAAGCCCGAGACCCGCCCGTCCACCTGAGCGCCTGTATATAAGCAGAACGCCGCCAAACCCACCCGTCAACCCGGTACAGCAATTTTCCCCCAGCGCTGCAAAGCCACTCATCAAACACCCTGCATACAAAGTGCAGGCCTGCAGAGTCGTGCAAAGAGAGGTGCCGATTTCTCAGAACATCAGCGACAACAACAACGCGTTTCCTTCACCTGCACCGTGACGCTTCGCACCACGCTGCTGCACACAGAGCAGCGTATCTTCCTGCACAGAGCAAACTCCCCTTAGGGAAAAATCAAATAAAATAGGACATAGGTTTCTAATGGACTTCACCGTTTAACGTACTCCTGTTCACGGACGAGAATAGCAGTTTTAATCCGCAAACCTCTGTCTGATCACGGAGAGAAAATGAGTCCTTTTGGGGGAATTCTCGACCCAGGCTTGTCACCTTATTACTCCTGTCATTAGAGCTCCAGGCCACCAGGTGCCTAATAGATAGTCTTCGCTCTGCATCATTGTTGGACCTGGAAAAGAGCACAATGAGAACAATGCTTCCCTGATGAAGCGAGCAGAATTCATGTCCCAGCCGAGCAGACGGTGGGAAGCTGCGGGAGCACAGGATCTCAGAAGGTGGGAAGAACAGTTTTCGGGGGCTGCACTCCCCGTGTCACAGGAAACGGGGACCAGGCAGTAAAATCCATAGGGTGATTCTGTAATATAACCCATACTGTTCTTCCTCTGGCAGCATGTGAGGATAATCGGTCGCAATCCGCCCCTGTGTGGTGCCAAAAATGTCCCCCAGGGCTCCCACGCCAAAAGGCAGGTTTGAAAGGGTGCGGAAAGACGTGGCCGTTTGACAGGAGCCCACCGGCCTGTCAACGGCGCTCGGTGCAGAGCTGCGGGAAATAAACGGGGGGGAAGAGCAGAGCCATCGCTCAGCGTGCGAAATGACCCCCCACAGAGATCATACCACAAATGTAGCTGCACTGACTACGCACACGTAACGTCACCGTGTGTGAGGAACGAAAGAAAAACGGGAACCTGTAAGAACGAGCTGTTCTCCGTCAGGCTCGCACACCTCTGAGTGGCTAGACTGACCCGCAAAGAGAGTTTCCAGCAACGTTCTCCCAAAAGCCCCTTCAAGGCCACCATCTGGAGGGCCGAGCCTTCCACGGTTGTCAAGCACTCGTGAGGCTTCACGCAGGAGGGGGGTGGTAAGCAGGCCATCCGTGGCCCTGGCGCAGCATGAGGACTGAGCCGGGAGCCTTTAGCCAAAGCAAACGGACGCAATTAAGGAACGTGTGTCTCTCCAGCGCAACAACAGGCAGCGACGGGCAATTTATAATGGGAATTAGAGAAGATAAAGTGACCGAAGACGATTCGGCTTAACGGTGCATGGGAAATCATATCAAAGAGAGACGCCTGAGCGACTGACACTCTTAAAGTGATTCATATCTAAACAGGCTTGAATGTTACTGTGATCAATCACATGACAAGGGAAACAGGGTGTTCAAGGCTGTCAGCTTCATCTCTTTCTTGTAGACAGAGCATCGTGTCAATTATTTAGTTAACAAAAAAAACAGGCATAATTGCAAGCAAAGTGTGAGGAGACACCGCAGCTCCGAGCCGCCCAGGCAAGTTCCTGTCAACAGCATCACATTACAGGTGAGTGTCCATCGCTACGCCAGGTCCTCCAGAAGGGAGAGGAAGAGAAGAAACCGGGGGTCTTTAGAAGGTTTCCTCTTAATTACTCAACAAGCACGAGCAACTTGGCATTTTCAATTATTTCTCCCAATGAACCATCACTGCTCCTGATAAGTACAGCTGTTAGTAGTCCGTGCAAACCGAAGGTCACAAACTGGAAAAGTCAGAGGTATAAATAATAACCCTAATTAGCGATGCATTCATATAGTACTCGCAAAGGCTATTATTCCTCTTCCATTATATGACTGAGTAAAACTAGACACCACATCAGATGTATCTGCTGCATTTAACTGGCGACACTGATTTAATTATTAACTGCTGTCGTCTGGCGCACCTCATCACACCGGGCTTCTTTCCGGCTACCCTACTCCTATAAGACTTGTTATTTTTTCCAGTCGCCAGGGAAAACAGCCAATAGTGACAACACAATTGATAATTTTACGTATCTCTGAAATTTCACCTGGATTCTCCCAGCAGTCGATACTGATTTACTGGCCTGGATTTGCTTCATTCTACCAGGAGCTACATTAGTGCAGTGATCGTTGCTCAAGTACAACCGCAGCGGGGGCGTCCGTCTAACTCCATTATTCAGGCATTAAGTTCAGTCCTCATTTGCACGCCACAGTTAAAAGCTCAGTGGTTAACCTAAAATAATTCCACTTTTTTTCCTGTTCTTTGCTTTGTCATTTTATTCAGTTTTCTGTCCTCTGGCCAAATTTTACATCACCTGCTATACAGGCTCTCAACCATTCCTACGAGCTCCTGCACACTTCCTTGACCGGTAGCTCTACAAGCCTCCTGAGAAGGCCTCACCCAGACCACTTCTCCAGTGAAGCTGAGCGTTGAATGACCATCTAGGAGAATTCTGACTGAAACTCCTTCGGCGTCGCTGTTGGCCACGTGGATTCTTTAATTGTGCAGCTAAGCCGTTTGACTGAGCATCAAAGTCAAGATGCTCCACGGACGGGTGTGGTTCTGTACAAAAACCTTCACAACATAAAGACAGCGTCTGCGCGTTTGTCCTTTGTTGCCCCCCCAAGTCACGTCATGCTCCACACATACCTGTACACTACGTCTGCCGCCAGTTGCACTCGGCTGGCTGCGTCCTTTAATTGCTTTATAATTACTGCAACTCTGGGGGGGATGGAGTTGAGCTGGGATGAAAAGCTGAGGTAAGTTTGAGTGCTATTCGTACTTCCAGGATAAAACCTAGAGTGCAGGTTAAGGTCATGGAATTGCAGGAGAGGCGTGGCTGGAATACCCTGCTGATGTGCTTAACCTGTCCTGCGGCAGTAAAATACTGAGCGGGACAAGCGGTTCAAGCCTGGACAAAAGCAGTGGCCAAGAAATAAACCAGTGAGGACGAAACCTGGTTTGGTGACGTTTGACCTGATGAGTGAATGTTGCCTAAAGGTTTCCTTCTTGAACCTTTGCTGAGATCAACAGTAAAATGGAATCCAGCACACAGGAGGGAGGTGAAGCGACGCTGTGCCGTCCAAACAGCAGACAAGTGGCCAGAAGACAGGAAGTGATGTCAGGGTCCTGGCAGGAAGCCGAGGCGATGCGGCACAAAGCCATCCATCTCCAGGCCCCAAAATAACAAGGCCCCCGGGAGGTCCTCCTACACATTCCTCACGCTAACAAAATGAAAACAGCGGTTTAAAAGAACCAATGGGGAGGATTAATAATTCAGGTGAATTTTCCACGTTATGAAATACTAATGGGGGGCAGTGAATCACTGCGTGGCATGTCATCTCAGCAAAGAGGGGATCCGCCGGCCCCTCCCCCACTTGGCTCTGCATAACCAACGGCAACCCTGAGGGGAAAAAAAAATCACTCCATACGAAGTTCGTTGGCAGCAGATAAAAGGCTCTTTCTTCTAATGAAGTGATTGGAAAGCAGTAAGAAAGTGAGTGATAAGGACTCGGTGTCACCTTAGGGTTGCCGTTTGCTAGGAACCAAGAAAGAAGGGCCCATCAGACCACAACTGCGTGACGGCGAGGTTCTGCTTCTGCGGCCAGCTCTCTCCGGGGTGGACCGACGCTCACTGGGGGGGCGGAGAGGGAAGAAATCCTGCCTGGGTGTCGAAGAGGCTATAATCTCCTTGTCTGTGGAAGTCGCTATCAGTGATGCCAGGCTCTTTCTCCCAGCAATCTGAAATGGATCGCATTAATCTTCCTGGCGTCTCGAGGACCTGCGAGTCTTTTTTCTTAAATAAAGATCTCATTCTACCCGTCTCTGTTTGTTTTGCAACAAAGCCTGAATTGGAATTAAATGAAAACAGCACCTTGGACTGACCTTGAAAGCGAGCAGTTCAGGCCTGGTTCCTATAGGCACACAGGTCCGCTGCTGTTTTAATGCTCCCAGGAGCAGAAGCTAGAGTCCCTTATAGGGTCAGCATACACAAGTGACATGGTGATCCTGAAACAGTGCCGTACAACCAGTTAACCAGCACACGCCATTATTTATAACATCCTTAGATATCTATTAACACTGCTATGCTCAAATGAGTTTTGTTTTTATGCACAAAAAGTGTATGAATTTAGTATTTTCAGCAGAGACCTCTTGCATAATTCAGATGTTTCCAGATCTAAAAAGCTGGATTTTTATCAAAGATGCTCCAGATAGGGACCTTAACTGCTTCGTCTAAAGGTACAAGAGAAGATCCAAACCTCTGTTACAAATACAAGTCCTGACTCTCTTTGTTCCTCATATTGATCACGCAGAACTACAATCTCTAAGCCCTTAGTAACACGCCAAAAAGCACAAAGCATTCAATTTGCACTGATCGATAATGTAAATGCAAGGGAGATCAATACTTTAGCTCCAAACAGAAGCGTATGTGGGACATACAGCACAAAGTGAGAAACTCACGGGAAGATGCGGCAAACCGTCCAAAGACTCGCGGCCAAACCGGACTTTTCTGCAGGCAGGACAACTTTGCTCCTAGGCTCAAAATTTAATTATGTATCCAGTATAAACAGTTAATCGATAGACTAAAAAATGGACAAAGACAGCGGTTTATAAGGGATCAATACATTGCCGCCAGCGTGACACTCGGAGCAGTGCAGAGGCAAACGTGACGGCAGCCGCATGCCGTGCTGCTTGACGGCCTTCGAAGGAAATTTGCCCGGCGACTGCAGTTCCAGGACACCAATCTCAAGCTTCCCTCGCAAAGAATAATACGCGTAAAGATGAAGTGATTATGATCGATCGGTGTGAGTAAAAGTTCCGTTTCGCATCAGAAAATACAGAATCGTGTGTTAAAATTCATTCCCGGTTTTCTGCTGGCACAAATATCTTGTTACTAGTGCAAAAAGAAATGTTTTGTACTTGACTTTAGCATTAGCAGTGTTTCCTGCTAAAGGTGGGAATATTAAGCCTTATTTATCCACCGTATTGTGAAAGTTCCCAGAAGGCACTATTTTTGACAAATATATTTCTTTTCAGCTCATTTATATACAGTTATACCAACTATAATAGCAAGATTATTCCATATGGCATTCATATAAGGAAATGTTTTCATAAAATGGTAAACACAGCATTCATAAAACCACGAATGTGCAGCTGGAAACAGCCAATAATCAGGAGAACGGGGAGAGGCAGAAGTCCGCAGGCAACGGCGCTCAATTGCCGGTATTATTTTTGGTGCCGTGCAGCTCAGTGGGTCACAGAGAAAATTATTTCTGTCTCAGCGAAAAATGCGCTACTCAATCAAGCAAATAAAACTTCACTCAAACCAGCCATCTTGTGGCACCTTGCAAAACACAGAAAGAGCTGAGTGACCATTTCCTGGCCCCACATGCTCAGTTCTCCCGTGTCTCTCTGCCCGGGTCCGACTGCGGGGCCCCGTCTGCACTCACTCTTTATACTCTTTTGCCCAGGTACACACAGCGGACAACGTGAGGCCTGGCCCCCTGGCAAACAGGCTTCTGAAAGGCTTCAGGATAAAATGACTTGACGCGTCATTAATCCCCACAGCACAATAATTTCCCAGCCCGCAATCCTGAGAGGGGTGGAATTACAACAAGTATGTTTCCATCAAAAAAATGGGATCTGGAAATAGGAAGTTGGGATCTGGAAAGAGGCAGATGGGATCTGAAACGAGGAAGAAGATGGGTCTGGAAAGAGGAAGGTGAGATCTGAAATGAGGAAGGCGGGTCTGGAAAGAGGAAGATGGGATCTGAAATGAGGAAGGCAGGTCTGGAAAGAGGAAGATGGGATCTGAAATGAGGAAGAAAGGTCTGGAAGGAAGAAGACAGGTCTGGAAGGAGGAAGATGGGATCTGAAATGTGGAAGAAAGGTCTGGAAGGAGGAAGACGGGTCTGGAAGGAGGAAGACGGGATCTGAAATGAGGAAGAAAGGTCTGGAAGGAGGAAGACGGGTCTGGAAGGAGGAAGACGGGTCTGGAAGGAGGAAGATGGGATCTGAAATGAGGAAGACAGGTCTGGAAGGAGGAAGACGGGTTCTTAAAGGCAGTGGTGTGGGTTGACAGTTCCCCAGACTGTGGTATAAGCTCTTTCGTGTCATACGCACATCAGAAACAATGTATACGACAATTGGGAATTTAAATACTCAAGTTATGCATAAAATGGAAATTTTACTTACACACACACACACACACACACACACACACACACGCTTGTTCGTGCAATTATCTAATCAGCCAATCATATGGCATCTTCACGATGTGGAAAAAATGTGATCTAAGTGACTTTCACTGTGTCATGGTTGCCAGATGGGGGGGGTTAAGTATTTCAAAAAATGCTGCTCTCCTGGGACTTTTAGACACAGCAGTCTCTAGAGTCACACAGAATGCTGCAAAAAAAAGATCCAGTGAGCAGCAGTTCTGACAGCAGAAACATCTTGCTGAAGACAGAGGTCAGAGGACGATGACCAGGCTGGTTCGAGTTGACAGGGAGGTACAGAACTCACATAACCCCTCTTCACAACAGCAGTAGATGGAAAAGCATCTCTGAACACAACACGTCCAACCTTGAGTCAAATGGGCTACAACAGCAGACGACCACGTCGGGTTCCAGGAACGGGAGGCTGAGACTACAGTGGACTCACCAAAACTGGACAGTTGCTTGGTCGGATGAATCTCGAATTCTGCTGCGACATGCAGATGGGGGGGCAGAATGAATGAATGAATTTGGCATAAACAGCATGAACTCAACGTGCCTTGTGTCGACAGTTGAGGCTGGTGGGAGTGGTGTGATGGTGTGGGGATGTTTTCTTTGAATTTGAATACCACAGCATGGATGTGCAGCTGACAAATGTGCAGAATTATGTGATGCGACCATGTCAACATGGACCAGAATCTCTGAGGAAATTTTCCACCGCCTTGCTGAATCTGTGACACAAAGAAATCAGGGCGTTCTGAGTGCAAAGGGGGGGGGGGGGGGG
>UFQX01000600.1:9855-74224 GCA_900497675.1 Arapaima gigas | reverse complement strand
GGGGGGGGGGGGGGGGGGGGGGGGGGGGGGGGGGGGGGGGGGGGGGTCCTACGTACCTATGGTATTAGAATGGTGTTCCTAATAAAGTGGCCCGTGTGTGCACGTGCATATATAAATGAACACACAACTTAAACAGCTGAATTACTAGCGATACCACAGACATCTGTGAGACTCCTGACTGTTTACCACTTGTGCTCAGTGCAGAAATGGTGTTTGTGCAGCAGCGGATGCTCAGAGACACGCTCCACGCCAATCCAGTCATTAAAGTTATCAGGACACTTTGACCACCACTGAAATGTAGAGGCTGAAAAAAATTTAATTGTCATCTTTATCCCAAATTTCCTCAACGTCACGAGATAAATGCAGAGATGAAAGCTTAGTTGCTCTTAAGACTCAAGTTGGGCTTTAAGTCTTTTTGGGAAGACGTCTTGCGATCATTTTTCTGTGTGTGGAACTTGTCCCGAAAACCCATTTGTTGTTCAACAATGTCGGCCGATGTATTTGTTTCCACTACGGCGGAGGTCTGGTTTAAGGATCCGAGCGCGGCATCAAACAACAAAAGTACGTAAACCACACGTTTCGTTCAAAAAGTGGTGGAGGAAGTCAGCTGTGTTCAGGTGAGCCCAAAACCCCCTACTGTGCCAAGCTGTTTGACGTTAAGAGCTGTCCTGTTTCGGGTGTTTAAATACCAGCATTTATGGTACGTCACCGCCTCGGCGACACGTAAAATCTCACAAGGGATCGATTAGCGAAGCCCGAGGGCCGGAAGCGGGAGACCAAAAGGGTCCCAGGAGGCGCTGGAGCAAAGGAAACAAGAGCATGATGAGAATCAGGCACTTCGACAAACACGTACAATTACAACACCGGACTGCGGGAGGCTTATCTCCCAAGTGGACGAAATGTCACCGACGGCCTCGTCTGATTTCGCTCATTAACCTGCTCTCACTCTCACTTCCTCCAGGAAGAGTTTACAGCAGCAAACAGCAGCGCAGCTACAACATGGGGAGAAACACAAGGTTCACACATGGGACCGTTATTTTTCACGTCTAGCATTTCCGCCCGGTTTTCCCGTGAAACACACACCTGCACGTCAACGGTCTCCTCTGGGGTGGTGCCCTATTATACATCTGAGTGATGTTCAGGATGAGACAGGACAGACATTCCTTAAAAACCCTCACCTTTCCCCCTGCAACAACTGGAAGAAGGCAGCGCACAACAAGGCCTTAAAATACAAAGAGCAAAAGCGCGAAATCATGAGAGGAAGGCGATGATAAAGCATGAGCCTAATAAATGATCAAGTGCGAAAAGGTGTGCAGGGAAAAGAGTTGCCTGCTTTATAAAGCCAAGCACTGGCGGCATAACAGAGGGATTTTCACCACAAATAAAACCACAGTCAGCGGTGAATAATTGCCAGCAATAATCAGCCTCATCACTGGCTGCTTTGCCCGCCGGCCTCATCTCGCCATCTGTCCAAACAATAGCGAAATAAAATTAATTGAGAAGATCGCGACAAAAGATTGTGAACCTGAAACGAAGGATGTAAACCAACCCGCATTAGACACACAGTCACGTCACTTTCGCGGCTCATATCTGTTGATGCTAAATGCAGACGAAGTCCATTTACATTGAACAGCTTGGTCTGTATCACGTGGCTCCAGCTCAACGTCCTGCTGCCGGAGTCTCTGTGAACAGTCAGACTCACAAAACGTGATGTTTTTATTTTTTAAATGTCCCGTGACATCATCGGTCCGCTGTAGCTGTAGGATCAATATGGTGGATGCCCCCCCACTCGGTCGAGCAACGGTAAGAGATTACAGCTTAACTGGCTATCGCGGTTGCCCTGCAATCTCAGCCTGCAGTGATTTCCGCCCGCATAAAAAGACGAGCGTTACACGTACAATGCTCAAAATAAACTGTTTTTAGAGGTCAGCGCACTGGCCTTCCTGAAATGATCTTCGAGAAGGAAGTCCCTGTCATCTTCATCCCGTTGCGCCTCATGCCAGGGGCAGAGCGCTGTGGGAAATGTGTCCTCCAGGTGTCTTTCATGGTCTCTGCAGGTAAAAAAACCCAGTTTCTAAATTTTGAGGCCTCCTGCCCTGAATTATTCACAGCTGAGTCCACAGCAGGTGCCAAACAGAATGGACTGCAGGCTTATTCTGTGCGACTGTTTAACACACAATTTAAAAATGATTCCCAACTACACAGTAAAAGTGTAGCAGGATTTACAGGAACCTTGAGGGAAAGTTGGGATTAAACATGCAAACTGCACCGCACAGGATCAGCAGCAGGGATGAAACAATTTACAGACGTGGCTGAAATTATCCTCCCAAAAAAAACCCTCACAATTTTCTCTGAAATAATTTTAAACTGACAAAAGTATTTGTTACCCACCAACAGAACAGACACTTTGCTTTTGATATCTGACAACATATTATTCTAAATGATAAAAGAAACTCCAAATATTTTCACCTAATACTTTGTAGCACAGCTTTGGGAGACAATGACTGCAGCTCTAGATGAGATTTCTACATGTTTCCACTGCTGGTTCGGCCCCCACTTCCCTCAGGTGTGATGGGTGCTTCTCCCAACCGAGAAGCTCAGAGCTCTGGTCTTTCCACGGATGTTCTATGGGATGCAGATCAGGACTCATAGGAGGTCACTTCAGAACTACCCAGTGGTTTCTTCTCACCCATTTTTGGGGACTTTTTGAGGTGTCTCAGGTCATTATCCTGCTGGAGGACCATGACCTGTGAACACGAGTCACAGCTTTCTGATACCAAGCTGTACGTTTTGCTCCAAAACGTCTCGATAGCCTTCTGACATCATGGTGTTTCCTGCACAGATTCAAGGCACCCAGTGCCAGAGACAGCAAAGCAGCCCCAAAACATCACTGAGTTCTTCCATGTTTCATGGTAGGGATGCAGTTCTTTTTTGAAAGCTTCATTTTCTTTTCTTTAAACATAGGGTTGGTGTGATTTACCAAAAAGCTCAAATTTTGTTTTGTCTGTTTTCGAAGGAGACTCTCGCAGGAGGACTGAGGCTTGTCAAAGTGCATTTTGGCAAACTCTACTCTGGCTTTTTTGTGGGTCTTCAGATATGCAGCCATTTTCATTCTGATAACAATGGATGGTGCAACTTGAAACTGTTGCACCTTGAGCTTGAAGATCAGCTTTGATCTGTTCTGATGTTTTTCTTTGCTCTTTCTCCATCACTTGAACAATCATTCTGTTCAACCTTGGGTCAATTTTCCTCTCACGGCCACGCCTGGGGACGTCGGCTTCAGTGAACAGTGGTGACAGGAACATTAGGCTGTTTGGAGACGGTCGTGTAGCCTTTATGTTGACCATGCTCGGCTATTACGTTCTTTCAAACCTCCTCAGACACCTGTCCGTTCCGTCCGTTTTTCCATGCTTGCGGTGACACAGAGAGGCACAGCACGGTGACTCACAGCAGATTCCTCCATTTAAACTGTCTGAATGAGTGATTATAAGACTGAAGACACCTGTGGTAGTAATTAAAGGAGAAAAGTCTGCTGGAAGCATCACTACAGCACAATTCTTTCTTTGAACTTCTAAAGGAGCCCAGTAACATTGTCCCGGCTGGAAGAACAGTGTATTATTTGGATAAAATGCATCTGCAAGCGCCCTCACCAGCACCCTTTAGCATTTTCAGAAGCATCCAGCGATGGACCACAAACTCCGCCCACGCAATTTCCCTCAATGAGTCCTGAGCACCACATACCATGAGTGGCACTGAAAGCTTCCAGAGTTTTCTGTTTCCCAGGGAGGTTACATACCAGTCCAACCAAGCGATGCGGGGCAGGACTGGGGGGGGTCACACCGTGTGGGGTCACGGCTGTTGAGGGTAGCGCCGCAGTAATTGCTTATGATCAACAAAATTAATCCACAGAAGCACATCGGTGCGACCTAATTCAGCGCTTTCACCGAAATCCATTACAGCCAGCACATTTATTAGAGTCATTTATTGACCTCCACGCCATGTGCAGCTAAACAAAGGTAAGTCTGTTTATCCTGACTCTGAGAGCAGGGAGACAAACAGAATTAACTCCTACAAAAGCCAACAAACAAAACCCATATTATTGGCCCACGCAGGAAGACACCCGCCGCACCGCATTTCCCAGCCCGGCGTCCTGCTGGAGCTGAACAGCCAGTATGTTCTTCGCTTGGCGTCTACAGTCTCTTGGACCGATGGGAGGCTGGAGAGTAAAACTCAAGCAGGATTCTTATCAGTCACCTCTCAGGTGCCTACAGACATGGACTTTGAGAGCCAAGGTCCCGGTGACATCTCTTCTGATGAAAACCCCCACTAACTGCATGTGGCGTGATAAGAGGCACCCAATCACCCGAAGAGCGTCACTCACCCGGCTGCTAAAATAGAGTTTTCAGGTGTGAGATCACGGGTTGCAAACAATGCTTCAGAAACACACCACAGGCGGAGCCTAGTTGCGCAGGTCGGCTGTTGGCTCTGTGACATCCTGCCGCTTTGGCCCCGGCAGCTTTCCCACCTTGACAAGTGGAGGCCCCTGAATCTGTTCTAATTATTGGGGAATGTGACAAGAAGCCCTACTTGATTGGCACGTAATTAAACCCTTCACATTCCAGCTGGGTCCCAAAAAAAAAAAAAAAAAAAAAAAAAAAATCCAACCTGGTTGTCATGACAACAAACCCAGCTTGGTTTAGCACACCATTCTGTGCACTTTTTTTTTTAATACAAAGAGTGCAGCTCCTGCTTCACCAAAATCTGACAAACCATGCAAGAACTTCATTCTCTTATAATTTCCAGCAAACTGTTCTATTGCATTCGGCCCTAAACAAACATTCTAGTGTCACGTCCGAGGCCCGAGTGCAGACGGACGGTCGATAAAAGTCTGCACGGCCCAGGTTAACCGTTTGATGAACCGTTTGCGGTCTGTCACTATTCACGCGCTCCACTGGGAGCAACGCGGTTGCGTGATCTCGGCCCAACTGGACAGCGGTGGAGGGGCTGAGAGACGAACCCCGGCGGGTGGGAAGCGACCATCTGGAGGGCAGCCTGTGGCACTGCACACCGCGGCACATGGCGGGAAGAGGAAAGGGTCGGCTGGGCCGTAACTCAGACACAAACCGAGTGGCATTTACAGCAACCTTTCCCTGACCTTTCTTATCTGGCTCAGAAAGAGCAGAAATATGGGTACGTAAATCTGGAGGTGGAGACTGAAGAATATGAAATGCGCAGCAGCCTCCGGTGATGGATGCTAAACAATTATCTCCCTGTAATTTAAATCGCTTGAGGGCTCCTCTGCTCCTGCTCCTCCAAGTCAGCCTACTGCTTTAAGGTTGGATGTCAGAATACAGCAACGTTATTTGAAACTCCTTGCAAACAAGCAAAGACTGGGGGGGGGGTGTTTGGTGCCACACTTACTGCTAAGGGCAACGTCAAGGAGATGCATAGACTCATCTCCTCCATCCTCGCTTTTATAGAAGCCGACTGTTTGGCAGTCTACGTTCACGTCTTGCAGGAGAAAAGTGCTTCTGCTGTCAAACTGCTGGGACAGATGCCCCGGAGACAGAAAACACGGGGCAGATGCCTTGTGGTTTGTGTGACTGAAAAATGAAGGAGTGCTTTCCTGAAAAAACAACCACTCTTTCCAGTAGAGGACAGGGGAAGGTTCCAGAAAGTGACACGGTTCCCTGATTGAAGTTCTGTGAAGGGCCCTCGGCCGTGGAAATGTGGCACTTAACTTGATGCGCTTACAGGGTGGACTTGCTGGCGGGAGAGGAAATGAGCTGGAGCACCAAAGGACGATCATTTTTCCCTCTTGGGCACACAGTAGATTAAGCTCGCATGTGATCTGTGTTTAACGCAGAGAAACCCTGTCAAGGCCCGCATCCCTGGAGACCACAGAGAGCAGCTGTCAAGCCCGTCGCACCCACACGCCCAGCGCAGAGTCGCAGCGCAACACACCGAGGTCGGGGTTTTGCGAAGGATTCCATCCTCCGTGAGTTCGTCTGTGTAACTGTCCAAAGTAGGTTTGGAAGTGCATCTCAGAAGGTGCGCAGCGGCGTGAACAACCAGACAAGATGCATTTTGCAGGTCATATGGGATCCGCGGCCCTTCAATCTGGACAAAAACGATGGAAATAACTGGTGAAGAAGGAAAAAAAATAATTGTGTCATCCAACAAATATGTTTAATTATACAAATACATCACAGGGTCACCTAACGTAACAAAGTGCACGAATGCAATTTTGCCGCTGACTGAAAAGTGCTACAGCATAAGGTGAGTGAAGGCGCCGTTTCAGCGGAAACTGTGAGGATTATATGATATGATATCGTGATATTAATCATGTCTTCCACCTTACTAATGCGCACAAACGTGTCCCGGATGCGACCCATGTGGGGTCCCGCCGTTCTGCATCTCACTGGGCACGTCTTCAATGCCCCACGAGCACAATCCTGTCGTCAGGAGCCCACATCTTTTCTTGAGACCCCCCATCCCATCCATTCTCTGTGTCACTGACTGCGTTCATATTGTAATTGTGGTGCCAGGATGAAGCATTCGGGACCTTCAGTTTCCTCTCGTGACTGAACAGATCCAGTCATTAGTTACGGAGGTGCGGTGCGATGAACGTTGTGACGCGCAGCAGCGCAGGGAGATCGACCCAGCAGTGCCAGCGTGGACTCATGACACGCACCTGAGAAATCTTCCTACGACTGAATACAAATCCACGTATTTTCATTCAAAATCAGGTCCGGGAATCACCTTCTCAGATGCCAATAATCTAAACGCTCCACACTACTGATATGAGGAACAGTAAGAGCAACTGACACAACTGTCTGATAAAAACACACAAAATAATGTGTATAATCCACCCCAACATGAGCTGCCACTTGCTCAATCGTTACATATAGTGTCTATTTTATGCACTTTAATTCCAATCCAGAACTGACCTGTATACCTGAAAGACATGGAGGGGGCCACGTGCCTGGCTTTGGTTTTCTCGCACCCTCACGAACGAGAGACTCGGTGCTACGTGCACACAGCTCCCACAATGCACTGGTGCCCAGCTCATTGCACACGAATGCAGCCAGTGCCCTGGATAGTGGTGCAAGCTAGACTCCATCCACAACAGGTGCCACATGTGATATCCCCTCAACCCCCAGCTACGAATGGGGTAACGCTTACCTTGACTACTGCCTCAGGTGCAGTTTACGCTGTCAGCTGACCCCCACCCCGCCCCAGCCCACGTCACGCCGGCTGCACAACGGTTTCCTGGAGCTGCTGGAGGAACATGATTAATAAGCCCTCCGCAAAGCCGGCAAAAATAAGGCATGTATTGAATGGGAACAGGAGGAGAGATAAATAAAACAAGTGAAGTACTGAACAAAACAAAGGCAATCAATGTTCAGACAACAATGAAACTGAAAGATGGGCAGAGAGGTGGCAAGGGGCAATGACATGAAAAGGAGAGGACAACATGTTTGGCTGAAGCTGAACAAACCTTTGGCTTCAGCTGTTTGCATCTGAACGCGTGCAATAAAAAATGACGTCAGCAAATAAGTTTTGGGATTTGAACTCATCAGTGCAAGACTGGAACGATGCGCGTCCAGGCCAACACACGGATCCTGTGTGTCAAGCCAGATCTTGATTTACTGTGTGGACTTTCTGAGTTCTTTTACATCAAAGGGTTGAGTGAAAGACCGGCTGACTTTGAGGGACACCAAACATTTTCATGTCCAAGCAAAAATTAAATCCCCACTTGTCTGCATTTATTTTGCTCCTTAGTAAGAAGAGTCCTTTATGGGCACATAAAAGAGTATAATCTGTTTGGATTTGGTGTAGCAATTTCACTTTTCTGCATCACTGATTGGCCTGGACAGATTTATCTCTATTGTGTCTCCTGTTGCTTGTGGCTGTAGATAAGAAAAAGTCGACATTTTCAGGCCACCCTCGTCACTTCTGTCAAGCACCGAAATTACCCAGTGACGAGTGCCTGAAAAATAATACGCTTTCAGAGGCCTTTTGTGAGTTTCACTGGATTCTAACTCTTAATTTTCGTTCTGGGGAGCAGTATGTACATTTCCCCCATAACACACGGATGTGGCTCATGTTCCTTGGCAGCCAGAAAAAGGACCGTTAATCCCGTGAAATGCGATTTGCGGTTACAAAGTGTTACACTTTTGCTTGTGTGAGCGGAGAGGAGGAGAAACGCCTGGAAAGGAACTGGGGCCATCGCTGCCTCTCTTCGCAGGAACTACTTACTGACACTCAGGGGCGACTGCAGGGGGTGGCTGATTCATTAAACTGTAATTAAAAAAGGCTGTCAATAAAACTGGCAGCAGATGACTGCCAAGCGAGCAGCCAATGAGCTCGCAGGGCCTTCCGCACGTCCGCCGACAGCCCATCTCCCAAAAGCACTTTCTGCTCTGTACGTACGAGTGATCTGCTTCAGAGCCGATCGCAGAAAGCCGAGCAGGGTCCTGAAGGTCCTCACACGTGGAATGTGCGAGGACATTACAAAGAGCATCTAGAATAAAAAAAAAAAAAAATCTAAGTCAAACGGAAAAAAGAAGCAAGGAAACGGAACCCGGAGCTGCCTGGCTGTTCAGAGGAATTAGCTCTTGTGTGCAAACAGGCAGATAAACAGCTCCCAGCCTATGTGCCGGGCTGCGGACGACCCTGCGCTTTCCACTCAGATACAGCAGGCAAGGCATTGTGGGAAGGACGCCGAAGAGCATTTCCTCTCCCCGTCCTGTCCACAGCTACGCTGCCGTGAGATGCTAACGTTGAGAAAGAGCCTCATTAGGACCAGCAGAAGGCATCCGAATCTGACAAAGCAAAGCGCTCGGCGCCCTCGGCCGTGGATCTCTACCGCAGTCCACCTCCCGTCACTCAAACATACATTTAAAGATAACAGGAAAGAGCCCGTTGTTTATTTTTTGCTTTCATGACGATGACGCAATGGAACTGAAACAGGTAGCAGCACGTTTTTGACGTGCGGAAACGGCGGCAGACAAGTCCGCAGAAGAGCTACAAAGCACATCATCACACCTGTCTTAAAGTGATCTAGTCCCATTATAAGCATAAACCAAGTTTTGGTTCCAGGGTCCTAGAACGATGGAAAAGAACTGCAGGATCTGGGGAAACTGCAACATGTGAAAACCAGGCAAAGTCGTACTTGTAAGAGGAGCCAACCCGGAGAGGAACAAACCCAAAGCATCGCGGCGTCGGCTACGGTTAAGAGAAGGAATATGGGCATCAGGGCTGCGGCTGTGGGAAACTGAGGTGTCCGTGATCCCTCCGAGCTGTGCTGGGGTGTCATTTAGGCTCCGGTGCATCACGGTCCGGGTACCTGTATGCCGTGCTGGCGGTCCGGGTGAGCCGAACCGCAGCCCGCTGAGCGGAACTGTAACCTCAAACAGGAGCGAAGGCCGGCAGGGGGGCTGCCGAACCACGTAGCCGACTGCGGCACGAACACACTTCCCACTCGACAGCGATCACGAACCACTGTTTTATATAATTAAGAAGGGCATTTTAACACCGACTGTACGTACAGCAAACACTCCGCTAACAATCGTACGCATTCACTCACACTTGGACACATGCAAATGAACTGGGACTTAAGACCCGTAACGCAGATTTACATTCTTCACGATTAATCTGCTCTCGTCTCGTTTTCCAGCCCCTGCTGTGATAATATGAAAAGGGAGGGCAGTTGACCAGATGGAGTGAGAACGTAAGCAGCATTTCTCCATGGCGGGGTGTGGACCACGTGCAGGGCTTCCTGAGGGACACCCGCGACTCCACTGAACCCCAGTCCTCACCAGCTGAACCGCGGTGCATTTTGTTGGAAATGAGGGCCATTAAGTGAAAAAGCGAGCAAAAAATCTACTATATACTGAGCATTAAACAAAACATTAAAGGGCGATAGCAGAAATGAGTTGTAAAATAGAGGAAAATGTGTGCAAGTCCCTCCTTCTTACAGCACAGTGCTTAAACATCTGCCCCGTCGTGAAATGTCCCGCACTCCGGAATGTCTCCATTACGCCGACACGCCGGCAAACAGGAAGCGGGACAGATGTTGCATCCGCCAGGCCGCTGAGCTAATTCACTTCGTAATGAAGACGTGGAGGAGCGTGGAGCGAAAGAGGCGCAGATCCTCCCCGGCCCTGCTTAATCACCCTCCGCTATGGGTGCCGAAAGCAGTTTTTTGTCTTCTAATGAGGTTCCAGGGAAAGAGAGTCGTTAGCGTCACGTTGCTGCGGCTCGGTGCGAGAAGAGGAATGGTGAGCCAGAGTGACTGCTTCCGACGTCCACGGGGGACACCCAGCGCGCGCCTCCATCTGAGAGGTTCACGTGCTGCGCACACACACCTGAACGCCCAGCAGTGTTCTCGGTCTACCTCGGGAGAAACTGCTTTGCTCAGATTAGAAGACGCCACTCGCAGCCTGTCACAGAGGTGTCCACAAGCGAGACCATTTACTTGTGTAAAACGAGTTGCTTCGGGAGATAAATGTTGGCAGAACGTGTTGAGCCGGAGCTTGCAAATTGGGTAGGGAGATGGGGACGAGCTGGACCGTGGAGGCTGGGGCTGATGCCTTGGCCTGTCCCCCCCACGTTCAGACAAAACACCTCAAAGAATCTCCTCTTCTCACAGCGACAGAGTCTCCCAGCCGAGGCAGAAGAGACACTGGCAATTGTTTAATGTAGAGCAGGACACATATGCACAGGGACAAGGAAGGACAAAGAAGAAAACACACCCAAACACACAAGTGTCTGAGTTTCCAGGGCGAGAGAGCAGCCCAGGACGCGCGGTCATTACCGAGGAGCGGACTGCGGAGCTCGGAAATCACAACCCTCAGCACTCCACATTAGCATCAGAAGAACTTCAAATCACAGGCGACTCCACATCATGCTCAGCTTTGGATAAAAGCCCGGCAAGTAGCTCACACCACATTAACAAACAACTGCACAGCCTCCCGGTGCACCCAGCAAACGTAGAACTTCCAGTGTCCCGCAAAATAGCACGGCAGGCAAACGACGCGCTTCAAATTCTGGAAGCTACTAGTCGTCCCTTGATTTACACCCACGCATTTTTGCTAGAATGTGATTTAGAACGAGAGTTGGTCTGAATACACACACACACGCACGCACGCGCGCAATAACGAGTCAGACTTGGACAAGGTGGGATGAGACATGACCACCGCAGATCCCCCTGCTGGGCTGAAACCTGTCGGCACGCTGTCATGCCAGTAGGCTGTCTGGGCCAGCCAGGGACGTCACTTTGCGCCGATGACTTTCACTGTCATCCACAGTGTGCGCTCTGTAGGGGGTGCTGGAGGGGCTGCTGTTAAGACTGACTTAAATTTATGAGCCCTGCTGGGCTTTTTTTCACTGTGCAGTCAAATCACCCAAAAAGCTCTTGCCCAGGTGGAGGGGGGAGTGGTCAAGAGTAGTTGAGGGGGTCATACTGCCACCTCCCCTATTACTTAATCCCTCCAGAAACCCATCTTCACATTGCCGGGCACGACCTCTCACCTCCGTTCATAGCCCTGCGACAGCAAACAAGTAAAATCTCAAGGTGCTGCTACACAAAGACACCCACCACTTGAACGTGAGCGCATGACACCTTAGACAAACAAATGGGATAAATGAAGGATAAATATATAGTAAAGGTGCCTCATGAGTGGATCCCCTTGGAAACAGTGAGTGTATCTCCTACTTATACACACACACACACACACACACACACACAACACAAGCAACTGACCAGGAGCACATGAAGCAGAAGTGTTCCAGTTTAAAGCTTCCCTCTTGTCTGAGTTTAAACCCAAATTTCTGCACACGATACACAATTAATCCTGCAATGACAAAAAAGTCTGGATACAGAGCAGACAGGGTTCCTCTGAGAGCGCAAGTAAACAGGGGACGAGCAGAAAGGGAGCGGTGGCTTATTGCCAGAGGACACTGACACCTTCTCACTCAGTTTAATGGAAGCTGAGATCGTCCAGCGGTTCCTCACTCAAGTCCTGCTCATTTGATGTTGCCTGAGTAGCAGTTTGTTTGCGGCAGAGCAGCATGGCTCCCAGCAGGCTGTGAATTCTGAGCCATGAGCAGCGGAGGTGCTGGTGCGTGACTGGACACACCTGCGCTGCCGCCGGCCTCTTGACCCCACCGGTTGTGGTCCTCTCCTTCACATGGCCCCCTGCCTCCACTAATTTCCCCCGTCGACACCTCCTGTCTACAAGTCAGGGCTAGGGTGCGCGCGGAGGCCGAGAGACCGACTAGAGCCCCTGCATCAGCGCGGACCCCCACATTCTGCCATGACTGTTCCTTTCTGTACCCTGGTGAAAGCAGTGAAAACAATGACGCTACAGCCTGAACACACACCGTGCTACTGGGTTACTCCCATTCCCATAATGGGTAGTCCCATTCCACGCATAACCGGAGGGCCAGTATGTCCACGTGGATGATTTCATGTGTGGCCTCATCAGTGTAGAGGGAAAAAAACAGCACGGTCAATAATGATAATAACAATAATAATACACTAAGACCCCATCGATATTGTGGAACAAATGTGAAACATACAAAGTATTCAACAAGAGCTTGAAAAGTGCATTTCAGTGCTAGGGGCTGGTCTCTGATGCCAGACAGAGGGCGTCCTCATAGCCTCGGAGCAGCCGCCATCTTCACCACTTCATAAACCAGGCGATGGGGGAGCACACCTCAAACATACCGTAGTATTACCGGCTCCCAGCCGGCTCGCGGCAGCTGAGCAGCAACTTCATTTCTCGGCTGAGACTCAGAAAAAAATTCCAGTGTTAAATGAACAATGTGGGTTTAAACGGGTTCTGCTTCTCCAGATAAACGCCCCTTCGTGTTGATTTCACACATTTACATTTGTTTATTTAGCCGCTGGTGCTGTTTTCCTCAGCAAGTGACAATTTTAAACTACATACGGCGATTTACAAATTGATCCAGCTCAGTAATTTCTTCTGTGTCCGACTGTGTTCAGAGTGAACGCCACCTTGCTCAGCGGTGCTACAGCAGCGGTGGCGTCGGGAAGCGGGTTCTTCGACTGCAAAGGGACGGCTTTAGTCACTGCGCCCCCTGCTGCCAATTCTGCCTCACCTTCACGGGTCGCTGACTGCTTTCATCTCGTTGTAAAAGATTCCAAACTGAACTAGTGAACCAGTTATTTAAACGGATACCGGAATGACCAACTGAACCTCAAGATGATCAAATATATAAACAGCCTTTAATTGTTGTCATTTCCACCCACTTGACTGAACCTTATTTCCCAAACCGACCCATTATTACATGAAAAGGCGTGAAGGCGCAACGCTGCATCACACCAATAACCTCGTGTTCGTCCTCAATAACAAACGACTGTTTTACCCGCAAACTCCTCTCCCACGAACGGCGTTAGTAACAAACCCGCGGAAAACTGTTCCGTTTTCTTTGACATATTTATCCTCGCCGACTGATGGAGCCAACAAGCAGAAGGAGAAAGAACGAGAGCCCGACCGGACAGCGGCGCGAGTTTGGTCTCAGTTACCCGGTACTAACGGCTCGGGTTGACCGTTAGCTGGACTGCACGCGCTCTCGGAGTCGCACGGCGCTCAGGTGCACCGCGCCTCAGTGGAATTAAACTCGCACACCGACAGCCGCACTTCTACTGTCTTCGGAACAACTTCTGCGAGTCGTTGCACAACATTTTTGCGGGAAAAAAAACACAGCAGAGCGGACGGCTGATCGTCCTGTTCGCGAACGCGCGCGCGAGCCAGCGCAGCCGAAACACGCCAGACGCGCGCGAGGAAACGCAAGGAGCACGAGATGGAAAGAGTAACCGCGCGGTTCACTTACCGAGCAGCATGCTGGGTAGCGAGGAGCCGCGCCGCTCCACGGCTCGGAAAACACAACTCGTGGACGGCGGCGCGGGGGGGAACCGACGCGTCACATCCCAGCGCGCGGCAGCAGGACGGCCTCCCGCACACAAATACACACAGACACGCGCGCGCCTCAATTAAAAGCTTAATGCTCCGCTGATCGCAGCGCCCTGAAGCGGGAGGGCTGTGGAGGGGCGGGGGAGAGAGAGAGAGAGCGAGACAGCGAGCGAGCGCGAGGTGGCTGGGGGACTGGGGGTAGTTGGCACCACCAAGCCCCCCCTTCACCCCCTGTGTCGCTCCTCCTCTACGGGAGGGACGCACAACCACTGTCCTTGCTGTCTATCAGAGAACCTCTCTGGGGGGCAGTGTTGTCAAACATGCGGGGCGCCAGCATCCCTTCATCCACAGCTAGGCAGTGCAGCTGACCCTCTGCTTCCCACCTGCTCCACCTGCCTTCAGTCCAACAGCTGGTCTCTCACAGCGCCGAAGACACACACCCCCGAAGCACAACGCCTTTTAAAGATGCCATCGTCATAGAAACTGACAATCTGAATGCACCCCCACCATGCTCATTTCTCCTATGACTTTCTCAAGGACTCTGACAGCATCTCCCGTGTGCAGGACCTGCCCGCCGTGCGCAGTACCGCGAGAGTGTCTACTGTGTGTACACTGTGTGTAAGCTGCAGTGCAACTCGGTTACCATGATTGTGTGTGTGTGTGTGTGTGTGTGTGTGTGAGACTGCGTACACCTTATGCAGTAAATATTCATTCAGGCTGGCAGCTCCCCTGTTTCTCTCTCTCTCTCTCTCACACACACACACACACACACACACACACACACCTGCAGTCAGTGCAGGCGGCTTCCGTCTAACCTGGCACTGCTCTCCTCCACGTGCGACGCGTCCCTGCTGCGCCGCCGCTGGGCTGCACAAGGGAAGCGGAACGGGGTCGTGCGCGTTGGTGAGCCGTCCCAGAGATGTCGCATCTCCGAGGGGGTAATGAGGAGTTTAATTACCGCTGTTAAACTTCTCCTGCCTCCCTCCCTGCTCCCTGCGTCACACTGTCACCCTCACGGGGCTGAGCCGCAACAGCGGGACAAAGTAAGGGCGGCCGGAAAATGAACATTCCCGACCGAAGCAGTCGGGAAGCAGAATTCCCGATACACTCGACCACACGGCGACAGACGCTGCCAGCCCTGGAGGTCCTTCTCAGGGACAGGCCTGAGGACACACCTGCTGTTGGCGCTGGCCGGATCTTCTGGGTGCAGGACGATGTCGCGGGCCGAGGTTTGCTACGCTTGTTTGAATGGGCAGAAAATAGCACCCGAGGCACAAACATTTGAAAAAGCCCGACACACTCACAACCGTGTGACACGGGGAGCCCTGAAGTCACGCAAAACTAGAAACAGGACTTTGCTGCGAGAATCGCTTCGCTCTTCTGCTCACAACACGACAGGAGTGGGCAAAGGCCCAGAGAGGAGCGCGCAGAGCGTTATTTGTTGGGAATAAGTCATCCAGATGCTGCTGCTGAGAAAACAGGCCTGTGCAGGAGGCCTCGAGTGCTGGTGGAGAAGCGTTTCGGCGCCCCCCCCGGCTAATTGGAACGAAATTAAACTCACCGCTGCAGGACAGCATCGCTCTGGCCCTGTGTGATGAATGATTTCACGGCTCATCGGTCCCGTGCCGGCGGTTCGCTTGCACGCGCAGTCAGCCCCCCCTCCGCGTTACGCAAACATGGGCGCCTGCCCTTGCCGATGGCTGCTGGCCCTGCTCTGTGGCTATGGGCTCGGATGGGGCTTTTATCACACCGTCGCTACCGGCCGACAACCTCAGTCAGATGAAAAGTCGGGAATGGCGGAGACAGTCGCTGCCTCCCACACGTACACCTGCAGGCACAGCGACTCGGGGTGTTACCGGTTGCCGAGACCACCGACGGAGAGAAAAGCTCACGCTGGTTAATGGCGGCCAATCTCGTTCGCTAGCAAGAACGGGAAGTGAAGCGTCGTTTCTGCCCGCGTTCCGTGGGAGGAGCACTGCCGCGTTGGAGAAGGTTGGCTACTGCTGGTCTGGGCGGCTGAAAGGGGTGTGAGACAGTGAGGAACCCATCGAGGACGTTAAGGTTGTCATTTGGGGCAAAGTAAACGCTGATGTTTATAGTATGACTTCACAGGCCCGGTCTGGCGCACAATTCCCTGGGACTGCCCAGCATGAGTTGCACCCCAAAAATCCCTGCCCTGCTAGTTCAACTACTTCCTCTGTTGATTGGCCGAGTCTTCTCCCTCAAATGTACTCGTGTTGCCGTTTTAAAGTGCAGCAACAACGTGGCTCCTTTTCCATTCGATTCCCTCAGTATTCTGTATGTTTTTAAACGGGCTGGTCCTCGAGGAGGCGGGCGAAGCCCTCGAGTGGGTGACAATCACGGTGTTCTTTACTCCTGCTGCAGATGGGCTGTCTCCAGCCTCCGCCGAGTTCCGCTCCCCGCCGCTCTCGAGCTCGCGCTTGCAATCAATACCCGTCAAGCGTGACTGTCTTTTGGCGTTCTTTCTTTACCCGCCGATCGAGCCTCCCCGCGTAATGAAAATGACACAGCTTTTCACGGACGGCTCTCTTCGGGGCCTGGTGGGGGGTCTGAGATGAGCAGCCCCGCATCGTTTCTTCCGGGGGTTTCTGACCATAGTCTGCCTGCATATTTCACTTGGATAATTAAGCTCAGGACGCGGTAAATGATTAGAAACTCGACGTTAGTCAAGCGAGGGAAAAGTCACGCTGTGTTGGTGCAGAAACTGCTGCTTAGCGTACCATCATGTGACCACCAATATTCAGCGGTGGACAGGTCAGTTTGAGCGGCTCCTGCTGCTGTGTTTTCAGCAGAACGTATCGCCTGCAGAAACGGGACACAATCAGAGGCACGTGCCAGGTTACCAGCTAGCCTTTTGTCTCGACAAAGCAAACAGGCTGACACGCCCTCGGACAAGAGAGGCACCAAGAGGCTGCCAGGCGCGGCCGGCGGGAAGGGAGCGTGGGTAGCGAGCGGGACCACGGCGCACCTGAGGCTGAGAGCTGTAATTATTCCAGGCCCACTAATGGCAGCGCTCGACGCTGGCATCTGGTACCTAATTGCTGCAAACATTCGCTCGGCGTGTGTTACTGGCACGAGCAAGCCGCCCGCCCGCGTTCAGACGGCCGCTCGGCGGTGAAATGAAACGGGAGGAAGGCCACGTATGAGCCCCCCCCCCCCCAGTGGAGCAACACGGTGCTTCCTACCCCGCACCGAGCATCAAGGGGTTTCCTCACTCGGCCCTACGCGCTGGAACCGGAAAGGCGTCACCCGGGGGCGGTGGCCTGATCCCCTGACCCTGCCAAAGATTCCGGCTGGCACCATTACTCAGAGCCCCCGATCTCTCGGGCTGCGCTGGAGGCTAAAGGTGGCCAGCTGGCCTGCCTGCCCGGTTACACGCTGTCAAAGCTCCGTGACCCGACACACGCGAGTCTCCAGGTACGGATAGAACACGACCCTCTCGTGTCTGCTTTCAGGAAGGGTTCATGAGCTGGGCAGGCCTGTGAATGTATGCTGGTGCTCAGTCAGATCACAAACAACATGAAGCAGTAACTGTAGCAACTGGAAAAAGCACTTGAAATGGATTCTCATTATTCTCTATAGTTCTTAATTTCCAATACAATTTTTACCGCTTTAGGTAGGTAATTAAGCAAAGGTGACTCAGGAGATACATTGGACAGAGCAGCTGCTGACTGAAGACTGGCTCCTCTAAGCTTTGTCCGTTAACTTCTCCACCCAGTGCCCACCACGGATCAACCTTCCTCTGGCGAGCTGCGTGAACGTCAGTGCGAAATTCGTCACTACCACACGGATGGCACACGGAGACTGCCGTCCTGCAACTGCTAAAAATACATCCATTGAGTGAAGGACTCCTGCATTCTTCTGTGGACAAGCTCTCAAATTGAGGCTGATTTGAAGATGGCTGGGATGACTCTGCCCGGAATACCAATCGCCGTAGTCAGTGTCTACGTCTCACAACACAGATGCTCCTCACTGGCTGCGAGTCTATCTCCAGCAGTACAGCTTCAGTGTTCTCCAGATTCATCAAAAATTACAATGGCTGGAAACGAGGAAAAACTAATCCTTCTATTTATCAGATGGGATATAAACATTACTGGGAAAAGAATAAAGCAGTTATGTAAACATGATGAGAACCCAATGTATTGTTTTGTTGTTTTGCTGATACATTTACACAAAATCTTGCAGGTCTGTTCATTACTTGGACGAATACAGACACTGGAACAATTCCGTTCTTTTCTCAAACACATTTCAGCTGGACCCCCAAGCCCACGTGGGTCTCAGACTTCAAGTTCCACGGCTGTCCTGAACCACTATTCCGTCACCTGCCCTATTTGTTCTGAAACTGTAGCTTAAAGTTACAGTGACTGTAACTTAAAAGAAACACGTTTCATCCGTAAAACAAGACGCCCGAAAGATCGCTTGCCAGTTTAACGTTCGTATGGGCCACAGTGAGTCACTGGCAGAACCAGCCTTGATGACATTACTGAACAACGATGCTCCTTGAAAGAAATACAGCAAGTTTCATTATGGCCTAGAAGTGTCACTGCATCTGTTACGAAAGGGAAATCTGTCAAAATAAGCTGTAATTGCGAGCGCCGGTGTGGGCGGAATTCAGTGAGAAAAAAGTAAATTTCCGCCCATCCTGGTGGAAGCCTGCCACGGCCCTTTCTGCACACGCCACTCGCGCCGAGGAAGCCCAATTCAAAGTGCATTAAAGGAAAGTTTTCAGCAAGCCTGTGTTCAGCACTGCCCCCCGTGGAAGCATTTTGTGGCCGTATTTAATAAACCATTATCGGCAAAGCCTCCATTTTCCCCAGGTAGCCATTCCCTCAAGGAGACATGGGGTGATGATGGCCCACTCTGCTCTCACTGAAACTCCAGGTCCTTGTTCCTCGCAGTACCGTGTCTTATTACTATCTGATGGAACAAAAAGCTATGCTCGTTCGCCCCGTGGAACATTCTGGAAGCACTATCTGTGCTAAACGCTTATGGGTTTGGCCCGTGGGTGTCTTGGCTTGCTGCGCAGCTGCCCTCGCAGCCCATGTCCCAGGCACCATCCCCCAACCCTCCGCGTTGTCCGACTTTGCCTCGAGCCGTTCGAATCGCACGGAATCGCATGACCTCACATTGATTTGCAGAGCATTTCCTCTGACTTGCAATCGGCCGGAATAACCCTTTGCCCCGAAGTCTGATGCTGACAAATGTTGACAGGCTCACTCCTGGCTTCAAGCCGCTGGGTCTCAAACAGACCGCCGGCCGCCTTCTGCTGGGCGAGGTTCCACAGTTCCACAATTCAAGATGGCGGCCCGCGATCGTCACGAAGGGGGTTCACGGGGAACAGCGACGCGGGGATGACGGTTCAGGAGCGCGCAGAGAAACGGAGGAAGCGTGTGCGTTCGCTCGTGTGCGACTCAGTGCGTGTGCGTCTGTGTATCGGTGTGTACACTCCAGGCCAGTGACTACCCTCCGCCTGCCCCCTCCAACGCAGCGCGCATCTCTGCCATCATCATGGCGCTGCCTGCCACAGCCAATCGCCACGCGGACCTGCCGTTATATAACCTTACTCGTTCTGCTCCAGCAATCTGATGAGCTATGATTAGGGCTTATTAGCAGCATCTGAGGAACAAAAAGAGCTCTTGGGTGTGTGATGCAAAGGGCTAACAATAGGGTGGCTGTTTTAGCTGGGGCTTTTGGTGACTAACTTTGACTCATCCGTGCATCCTGTAGGCCGGTGATACGCTCAGACCTTGGGGTTAGAGGACAGCCAGCGTGCAGCGCTGCTGCGTGACCCGGGACGGCTCATGTCGAGCGTTAGGGCTGCACAGAGTCCTTCTCTGCGTAGGTTTTCATAATCGCCAGTCCACAGGGGTGGGGATTGGAGCTGCTGTGGTTCTTGTTTCCCGTGCAGGGAAGCCTTGCTGTCTCCTGTGAATCCAGCACTCTTGAAAACCCAAGAATGCTGTTCCTCAGTTGGTGAACCAGGTGGAACCGGACTGAGAAACGTCATCCTGCATGCACACGCGCATGCGGGGGGCAAACGCGAACCCAATAAGTCAAGCTCTTGACTTTGAAGAAGATTCAAACTTCTGGCTTACGGGAGCTGTTTTTTGGCAAGTTCTTTTCTTGATTTTCTTGGGTGCCATGGTTTAATTTGCAAGAATTAGATTAGGGAGGGCTTTTCTTTGGCAGAAACGAATGTGCCTGCACTCATAAAAGGGAACGATTAATCCTTTTAAATGACTTGTGGCTGCTGAAGGAAGGCAAGGCAAGGAATACGGAGATGCAGGCTGGAAACGCTGCAGCTCGTGTTCTCTAGAACGCGTACGTTCTGCTCTTTAGCTCCAATGAATGCAGGTTTAACGTAAGCCTCCCGCCGACAATCCTAACATCGCATCAGGCAGAAAAGCTGCTTTTCTTGCCCTCCTAATTTTGATGCGGTTCACATGTGACCAAGCGAGGACAGAGGAAGATACGTCAGATAGCGCCAGCTGTCGAGTAGCGGCACTAAAACTAGCGTTCTTTTTGTAGCGGAGAGTCGTCTCCTTGTCAGCCGCACTTTCCAGAAAGGGTTTCGTTTCGAAGAGCAGGTTTTGCTGTTGTACACAAGATTTTCAAAGGAGAGAAAATCTGAGCAATGAATTTGTCACTTAACCCGGCAGTGTAGTGGCCTGAATGAGTCATTTGATTCCCCAAAACATGCAGGATTCTTCACTAAACATCAGTTCTATGCCCTGTTGCCGTGTTGAAGAATTGCAAACGAATCGGTGCCCCCCGAGCTTTTTTTTCCTTCAACGCTTTTTGGTCCAGCAGAGAGGAGCAGTGGTGTGAACCACCGATCTCTGGCTAATCCTGCTTCAGCATATCCTCAGCTGGAAAGCGAGAAATCACCGCACCGGGTTCTTGGTCGGTGGCAAACAAACAAATAAGGCCCAGGAAGGAGAAGGGCCACAAAGGAGCCTTTCAGAGCTTGGAAGCCAGTTCAAAACCCTCCACCGGCGCAGGCCTGGCGACCCCTGCCAGAGTCCCGCTGTTGGGTGGGAGCCACAGCAACGACGGGACCGGTATAATTACACATCCTCATATGCAGACGCGCATCTCATTTTACGGACCTTTTGGGAGCCGCCCTAATCCCGTTATCAGGCTGAGCAGATGCAGTCTGACAGGACAACACATGAGTGATAAGTGGCAAGAGACCCCCGAGCCCCCTCCGGAACATGCAGAAGTGGCCCGTGTTCGGAGCGGTGTTTGCATTTGTACACACCAGACCGTTACCGCAGTGGTTTCTGTTTGCGTGTTACAATAAACAGCACGCAGATCTGTATAATAACCTGCCGCTGCGTGCAGCCTCTCGGTGGGTATCCGCGCAAGCAGGTACACGCTTGTCCCATTATCCGTGGAAATTGCCGCTGCTCGCACTAAGCGCCGCTGTTTATGTCACGCTGCCAGGGCTGTGAGCGTTGGAGGAGCAACATGACGGGCTCCTTCTTCAGCACCCTTTGAAATCTCTCCCAGAAGGAATTTATCCTATTAGAATCACTTTCATCCTAATGCGCGATTCATTAAGCAGAACAAAAGAGGGCGGTTCGCCCAGGAGAGAAGCGCTGTGAGATACCATCTTCAGACTCGACTGAGATGGGAAACTTGTGCTAAAAAGACAACTACCAGCAGTCACAATTTTTTTTGCCTTGCTGCTTAAACAGAAAACCGTTCCCTTCAGCTTCTCGCTGTCCGCTGCTCTCTCTCCCCCCCCCCGTACGTCTTTCGGCTCTCTATGTACATATCTATGTCAACAAATGAGCAGCACAGCCTGCTAGTCGGCCCCCATCCCCGTGATGCACAGCGGCAGCTCCTATCACTGCTGCCCTCCCCCACCCTGCGACATCCCCGCCTCGCCGTTCTTCAAAGTTGAGCCCGTCACGGTGTCAGGAAAGGCAGATTGAGAACAGCCTGGACTGATGCGGTGTGGCACGCCGAAGCGTCGACTCCCTGAGCTTCTGAGGGAGGTTATTACCCTACTGGGCAGCTGCTGCGGGCCCCGCCAGCACAGGCGGCGGGTCGTAGACAGGCCCGGTTCTGAACCTCGATGCTGTGCAATTTAACCGCACCGGGCCTGAATTCCACACCTCTGTGAATGACAAAGCCGACTTAAACCTAATTATATGCCTCCGATTTGGGTCATTGTAAGCTCTCTGATGCCTCGGCTTTCAGCTCAGCTGAATAAAAAGCTGTAACAAGCACTCAGACTTGAAAGAAAGCCGAGCCTTGCTGTGCGGCTGAGGGCGGAATGCAGACAATCAGCGAGGAGCTCAGAACCTCAAGCCTCGCATGCAAACGAGCAGCACCTATATGTGCTCCGACGGGGAGCAAAGAGGACCTTGGTTGAAGGTATGCTGACACAAAGACTTTAATGTCCTGAGTAATACTGAGAATATCCGTCTGCCTGTGCAGTGTGTACCAGGGAGCGGCCAGTGGATTCTGAGATCATCTTCTAAGCCGAACACTAGTGAAGTCACGAGGGGTCCTGCTGTCCTATCCTAATGGCAAGATCCTTCACTAGTCTCTCTAGGATGACTTCTACCGGTGTAACATGAGTAAAACTGTAAGTCGCTTTGGAGTAAAAAGCCGGAAAGCTACAGCAGCAGGTAACACACATTTTTCCCGGGTTCATAAACTGCAGCTGTACGCATCAAACGTACCGCTGCCTGTTTCCCTGCTAAGGTACACTAAGCCTCCTGAGATCCAGTGACTAAAGAAGTCAATAAAAATGTTCATACAGATCAGCAAAAACATTGCAGCATCACCAATTCTAACAGCATGATACAGTTTCACAGCAGACATAATAATAACTGTATGCCACATGTTTGAAGGGAGTTCATACCTGTAAAGAGGGTCTGTAGGACCGCTGTACCGAATGTAGTTACACTGACGATAAGAAGTCGGCTGGAAACAGCGCGGGGACACAGACGTATGCAGCATCGAACCGGCTGCAAGAGTTGCCCCCTCGGCCGGGCTGGCACCGGAAACGGCCTCTAAGTGGCTCGGAAGAGGCCCTGCGCTGGAAGGCCTGGGAAATGACAGCCTCTCTCCCCTCTTTCCCCAGAGCCCCAAATCGCTCCCCGAGGGGCCGCCAATGACAGGGCTCTTCGAACACATAATGTGGATGGAGAGGAAAATGACCACACGCCCAGCTGAAGCGGCTGACCTTTTGTTCGTCGGTTTCAAGCGGACACGAGAGGACAGGAGCGGTGCTGCTGACAGCGGCCCGGTGTGTGGCCGTGCCACCAAGTACAGGCATTCTTATGCAACACACCCCGAAAATGAGTTTCTTATTTCCCTTATCGTTTTTAAATGAACCCGCAATACGCATACGGGCGGCACCGTATGAATAGCTATATTTATACGTTAATCTTTGTTTCATCTGCAGAAACTGAACATTCAGCTGTTGATGCTCCAAAGTCCAAAGCTACTTTCTCACAAGAGCTTGAGGATTTTACTCCAACACATCGCTTGGATGGTACTAATTTTTATTTACATCCTCAATCACTTGCAAAATCTTCCAAATATCTGAAACTGACCGGGTGGTTCAGAGAGAGCAGAAAACAAACATGGCTCTTACAGCCTTGAAAGTAGACAGCTGTTCCCAAGATGGTTCACAAAGGCTTTTCAATAAGTACAGCAAATTGTCGGTTTTGTGTGGCTCCAGCAGCAATATTTTCCAATATCTTCTTGTTCGTATAGTTTATCAACCTATACGACTTGCGCACAGCATTAAAATATACAGTACACCGGTTTGTCTAATTCCTCCCTGGTTAAAGGGCCACCGTGAACTGCTCTCGGATCGAATGGTCAAAGCACCGCCCTTTCCAGAAGATTTCCTCCGGGTCCCTCTAGATGACCATGTGACGGGGTCACAGTCCACAGCTCTGTGTTTTGTGCGTCTGTGTCGGAGGGGTGAGGTAATATGGAAACGAGGCACTCGTGTACTGAAGCGCCGAAAAGCGTGGAAAACCCAACCCGTAATCCAGTCTTCGGCTCTGCGTGTTTATTAAAAGCCACGGTGAGGATAAAAGGACGGCAAGGCACGACCAATTTATAAACTGTAACCACATCACAGGGAGAGGGACAAGAATTTCCCAGAAATATTCTCCTCTGCTAAGAAGACCTCTATGAAGCAGGCCTGGCCAGCCTGTGGGGGGTCTGCAGAGGTAACAGCGAACACTCCCCCGCTGTGGGGCTGCAGGGCCACACACCTCCAGTGCGCGTCACAGCAGCCTCGTCGCAGTAACTCTTGGATCGCTGAGCACCACATATTCCCTTTTAATTGCTTCTGAAAATATTTTGGAAGCGTGTCGCTGGCTCTCCGTCCGAGTGTCACCGAGCCTAATTACGGAGGATTACGGATTATGACTCTTGATGCTGTGGGTTATGGGCAGGAGCCTTGCTGGCATTTTTGAACTGCCAATGACAGTGCTGGCAGTGCTGATACCCCCCCTCCTCCAGGGCATCTGACTGTGGGGGCTCCGTATGGACGGGGCAGATGACATGTCCGTCTTGCCTTTCCGCTACATTTAACCTAGAGCCCCCAAAGCCCCCACCTAAATCCAAGGCTGCCATCTGCATAGGCTTAAGAGCCCATTACTGGCCTTGCTGTTTGAACAACCGCTCGGGTGTCATCTGTGTGTCTTTGTACACACACACACACACACACACACACACACACACACACACACAAACACACACCATGAAAAGAGAAGTATACAAACAAATTTCGGTTTGGTTTACCGGTATTCACATTGCAGAAACAGAGACACTTTCTGGTGATATTTTTCACTTCTACACACACTCTGCCAGATGCCTACAGACACACTTTGGTGTCTCCCTCAGTGTCTCTGTATATTTCTCACACTCACACACAGGAACGTTGCTGCTGACAATGCAGAGGATGTAACAGAACTGCAGGCCTGTCAGAGCAGGGGAAGGAAAGGCCTGGAGGCTCCTGTCTAACGCTCAGCCTCCCACGTCGGGCGGCGGGGGGGGGCTGATACTGTCACCAGGTGCTAGGACACCCCCACTCCCCCTGCTGGGTGACACAGGACCAAGACACCCTCTTTCCTGTTCCGAGGGAGGCGGGGTCAGGAGACCCACCCTGAACCTGCCAGGGTTGGAAATGTGTGAGTTTTGAGTCAGGTGCCCCACTTGACCAGCCAGTAATATGACACCAAAACGCTCAGATCCTTCTGTTCAAGGCAGAGGCCCACGCTGCACCCCCCTCAAGGCCCCCGCTTGCACTGCTCCACACCCCACACTCCCGCTAATGACTCACGCAAATGAAGCTGCCGCTATAAGCTGCACTGTGGCAGGACACATGAGGACTGGAGGACAAGAGGCGGATGAGGTGCACAGGGGGTGGGGTGGGGGCTCTGGAGTGCCAGTCATGTTGCAGCGGTGAGGCTTGTCTGAACACATTAACACAGACAGGCATCACTGGTTTCTTCTGTGAGCCTCTAAGCAGACAGTCGTTTCCGTTTCAGTTTCCGTCCTCCTTCCTGCCTTCCGTTCCTCACGGAGAAACCGCATACGTCGATACTCAGCATCCCTGCTGGCTCTCCTTTCTGCCTCCTTCAAGCCTTCTGGCTCCCCCGTGCTGTATTTGTTTGTGTTCATGACTCTGTGTGCGCGTGAGAGTGTGTGACTGTGTCTGTGTGCGTGTGTGTGCCAGTGTGTCTGAACCGCTCTTCCTGATGCTACTGCCACGTTCAGCCGACCAAAAAAGTCCATTTCAAACACTGTTTCGAGCACTCTCTGACACTACATTAACATCTTCTCTTTTCATACGCAATTACCTCAAAATAGAAATGCACTCTGACCGTATCGGCAGCGAACAAACGTTTCACACCACGACCATGTTTTAACACCTATGGCCCATGCTGGCCAGTCCACAAGTTCAGTGAGGGCAGGAACGAGCAGAAGAGCATTATGGGCTTTACAGGACGACGCTCAATCATCATCTTATGGACGGATGCCTGCTGCCCCCTCATATGACCACCCGACTCACATCTACTCATATTCACAAAGCGATTCCAGTGTGAAAGAGGAGTCCCACCATATCTGATTGTGGTGTCTGCAACCAAACACTCACCACTCAGCCACACACAGCTTGAGACTATCGCACCCATCAGTCCAGGCTAATCGGCATGCAAATGAGCCACTGCTGATACGCGTCAGACTACTGATGGAAATATTGCGCCGCACTCCGTAGCACTGAATCACGATAGACATCATGTTTATAACTCTGAGGTTCAAAACAATTGCCTTCAAAGCTGCCCGCCACATATTACTTCCAGATAATAACAGAGCCAGTTTTTTAATCGAGGTCTTGTGAACAGTCTCTCATCCAGAGCAGAGTGTGTTGAGTCCAGGGTAATTAGATCGCTACATCTATTCGATTCTGCCTAATTGGAGGTTATCGTTCTTTAGTCCCCTTGGTGACAGGAGCGCCTGGTCGCCCTGCCGGCACACGTGGTCATTTCTTCGCCCTTACCTGCACAGCTAGGGGACTTGCCGCTGCTGATCTGCTTGAGCCTCTTCTGGTGGGACTTGCCGTTGTAGTGGATCTGCGCCTGAGCGGCTGAGTTCAGCTGGATGTTACACACCTCGCACAACGTGTACGTCTTGTGCTTGCGCTCCCTCTTAGGCCGGTGCTCTGCGGCACCTGAGCGGTGCCCCGCTCCACTGTGGGGCCTGCCCTCTGGCGACGGGCTGCTCTGGAATGGGCCTGCTGGGCTGAACCCTCGCTTCATCCCTGGGGGGACAAGAAAGAACCAAGAGGGGTGAACTCCCAACTCGTGGTGCCAGCGAATCGCACCCTGGGACGGCAGCACGGGGAAACAACGCAGCCACGTTCACCACAAAGGACTGTTATCGAGCCTGACATCTGACAAACTGACACCAACACAGAACCAACATCAGTCAAAAGGTGCTGTTCCCCCACAGACCCCGCTGAGAAAATCCTGTTGAGGAGCCTGTGCCTGACTTCTCTGTGACTTACTGAACTAGAACGCTCTGGTTCCGCCTGCGACCCCGCAGTCCCACACACGGCCACAAGAGGGGGGTAGTTCGCCTTTTAAAAAGCACATTCCTATTAGCAGATCCACTTGATCCACTTGCGTGCGGATCGCTGGCCTCGACTGCGTGTTATTTTCCCAACAATGCGCATAATAAACTGCAGGTGAAGGCCTAGAACTTCACAGGCAGACATCACCGCTTCCATAATTACAGACTTATTTTTCTGTTACAGTTAAGACCCCGTGCCGGACTGCTGCGTGGTCCGTTGCAGTGGTCAGATTAAATGGCCTATCGTGTCGAGGGAAACACCGCTTCCATTCCGACTGGGAAAGCCGGATCTGGAGGTTAAACACAGAGGGCCTGTTCAGCGGTAGCCCAAGATTCGCTACAGGATGCAACATCGCGCCTTGTGGTGAATTGAAGGAACGCTGGTTTACAGAGGCGTGTGTTTATCACAGCGGTGGGTTAATGTGGGTACTGTGATACAGTGGGAGCGTCTGCATGTTCATGGACATCCAAAGGAGATCCCTCAGGAGCTCCATGCCTTTACAGGGGAACATTTAGTGAGCTACACCGGCACAGATGATGCGGACGAGGTGATTTACCAGCAACGCACAAGTGATGAACTGACAGTAAGACAAGAAGTGTTCTGCAGCTCTCCGCCCACCACCAGTCCTGCCGTGTCTGTATTTCCTGACCTCCAGCGGTCTTCATTACTTCCGTCACATGGCATCCCTGTCTGTACAAAGCAAACATCTGTAGGCTTCCCATCATCCCATTCACTCAACCTGCCTCTCCTTCGCCTACATCAAATTCTGCCTCATCTCCCGACCTCCTCCCCCTGAACCTTCCCTCTAAGACAGTGACACCATGCTGGCTTTACAGCACCTCGCCCTCTTAGACAGAAACCCATTTCTCCACTCCCTCGCCTCTGTTCCTCAACCCTACTTTCTCACCCCCGCCATCCCATCATCTGCTTGGGCAACACTGTGCTTTGATTTCCCATCAGCCCTTGGGGGATTCACGGCCCTGACTCACATCCCTATCTAGTCTCCCAGCATGAGTTCGATAACTGTGCGCCAGCAGCGGGGGACAGGACAAGACAGGCGGTCGTGTCGCGGTGTGGAAAGTGTCGCTTTTACGAGCTGCGCGGCAGAGTCTCTCGTGCAGAGTAACACACAGCTGACAGTTTTACAACATTCATTTTTACACTTAAGAAGTTTGTGCTAAAAAGCCTGCTAAAATGTAGAGGCAGGATCCCTCCTGGGACTTAAGCATATGACCTTTGGTTGAATGTCTAAAGCACGGGCGCCTGTGTGATCTCAGTTCATCACCCCCTCCGTGCAGCAGCTCTACACACTGATGTTCACTGATTGGCTGAAGTGGTACATGAAAGTAGAGTTTAAAAGCAAAAGCAAGTCCCTCCTTGCAAAAGGCTGTGGCACCAGACACCCACCCGGCTATATTCAGTAACCGCTCATTGCGTCTGGGTGCGGACTGGAAGTCCAAAGCCAATCCCAGGATATACAGGGCACAAGACTGACAGAATACACTGGGGGGGGATACAGGGCATCACATGCATGTGTTGTGGTCTCCATGGAGAACTCCAGTATGCTCCAGATGGGTTTTTTGGGGTGTGAGTGAGGTTATGGGATTAAATTGCTATTTTCTTGATAAGTAAGTGCATGTTTGTCAAAAAGGAAGGAAGAGGCCCTCAACCAGTGGATGAAACTCACAATACTGCGGTTAAACCAAGATAGAACCAGGTCTGTAAGCAGCCTAACGACGTTCTGCGAACGTCGACCGGAGGGGCTCGTCCAGCACCGTCGGGGTCCGTCTCCCAGGCGCCGGATATCTGACGTTAGAAAAAGTCGGAGAGGCGCGTCTGTAGCAGGGATCAGCGAGGTGGGCAGAAACTGCGGCTTTCTCACCATTTACAGGGTACAGCTGCTCCCCCGGGGGCAACACGTACTACGATATCCTGCAGATGTACTGAAAGATGCCAAGTCGGAACAGTTAATAAAGAGCTGTCAGTAGGGACCGTCCATAACTGTATATTACAGCGTCGTGTCGGTGTTTGAAATTTGATGCTAAAGTATAAAATTAGTAAACTACTACTTTTAAAGTGATATGGAAGCAATAGCACACAGAAGCCTGAAGAACCACTATTTCTTCCCAAACAAGTTTTTTCTTCATTTGTTTCCCCCTAACTCTTTTACATGAATAAATAAAAAGCAAATCTAAAATGCCTGGATGATGGATTGAGAGACGAGTATTCAAAAGACATCCGAGTAACTTCTAGCTGAGTGATTTCTCCTCTTTCATTTTTCCAGTCACAGTTATTGATGCATATGCATAGAATGCTCAAATGCACATTAGAAAATTGGAGGTATAAAAGCTCTATTCACATCTGTGAGAGCTCAGTCAAGTTCCATCAGATGCTTCCTAAAAGCCTTGGAATGCTGCATGTTTTGGCACCGAATGAAGCATCTCTTTATGGGCGAGTTAAGCCTTTAACCGACACGGCCGTATCTCCAACATACCTTCCCTGAATTCCCAGGGCCCGCCTGTTCCTGGAATATCCCGTTTCTGTGGAGACACGAGGTGATGTCCACAAGTCGAAAATTCCCTCTCAGAGCCACAGGAGTCCAGGACATCTGCCATATGTCTTTTGAATCTGGCCCTCCCCCAAAACATGTGCAGTTCAGAAGGCCATCAATCACAGCTTAAACACGCTAGAAGAGAAGCAGAAGCCGCCATTGGTCCCAAGGCCCAGTGCCACCAGCAGCGTTCCCTGGCGTGATGGGTATACACTCCCCACTGCCTTTCTGCTGACAGAGGCACGGTGGCACCGCACTTAACACTTCCATCAAGATCCACCCCTTAGCCAGTCACCCAAATATACACGCACTAGCTGTCAACTCAGCTCGGCACCTCCTGAATCATCCTCCAGCATGAGCCGCTGCGCAGACCGACAAGCAGGCAGCGCTGCGTCTGAGACGCTCAAGGTGACCCCCACCTCACAAAACAGCCATAATTAACCCTACGCGGGGGCCCCGCCACGTCTTTCACGGTCCCGTCCTGTCGTCAAACGTTCCTCTCCGCCAGCCGATTGTCACGCGCAGCCAGGCGGGAGGAGGCGGCAAACAGGAGAGTGAGGCTGCCGACGGCGGAAAGGCCGTGTCTTGTTCAGAGCGCTGTATAAACCGCAGGTCGAGCGGGTCGCCCAGGTTACGGCCTTCCTAACCCCTCTGGGCTATCTTTGTACTTCTCCGGTTGCCAAACACCTGCCAGTTTCATCTCCGTTCATGCCGTCATCCTGGGCGAGGACCTCACAAGTTCTTCATCGGTCCGGGACGGGAAGGAGTGCAGTGTACAGCAGTGGAGATTTTTACTGCGTGACCGCGGGCTGCCTGAATTACGCAGCGATCACATCACGGAATCACCGCACTTCATGGACCAAATGTCACGTATGCAAACGCACCTTACAACACTGCGACGGCAGAAGAGCAGAGAAAGACAGACTCGGGCTAATTATAATTGCTATAATTACAATATTATTGTCATTATCCGTATGATTACGTTACGTGTGATGATAATTATCTATAACATCACATTTATATAATCGAGATATTCTATAATTGCACAGATCCATCAACGTGGATGATGCTCCTTCCAATTAAGGACAAATATCTTTTCATTTTCCACAAACACCGGCTGTCAGGCTTGTGTAGGACGAACGCGGTACGTAATTTACGATGCAGGGCAAACGTATTTCATGTAGGCTGCCAAAAAACTCTTCCAAAAGCAAGCCAGGAGTGACAAATAAATAAATAAAAATGTGCCGCCAGATAGAAATTCATGCGCTTTTCTAATCTCTGCTTGCAGGGACCGTTGGGTTTAGCACAGGCCATTGAGTCGGCCGCCAATCGGAGCAGCAGAGGAAAATTAAACAGGCCCTCTTCCCAGCACCAGGGGTAGTAGTGCACGTGTGTGTCGGCGTTTCACCTGGGTACAGGTGTGTGTGTGTGTGGATTCATTTCTGGACACGAGTGCACGTGGGCCCGGTGTTCTGAAGGAAAATGTTTGCGACAAACGCTGGTCTCCAGATGCTCCTCGCGTCAGAATAGGATCTGAGGTCAAATCAGTGTGTTTGGACCACACCGGGCTACTTTTTCATAACACGCGTTTCTAGCTGCCTTTTGAGAACCTGAAGGGTGTTTGGAATTCAGGGACTGTACAGATGCAACTGACACCACGTTGACTTGTCAGCTATGCCATGTTACCCCCCCCCCACGACAACAATAAGCACCGCACCATGTTTTCCTGGGTGCTGAGTTCTCCACATCTCTATATTCTGTGAGGCAGAACTGGGATTTAAACCAGCACCCAGTTTTCTGGTATCTCTCAGACACGAGGACCACATCCCTAACTACTGCTGTACCGGGGAAGCGAAAGTGAGACGTAAAAACACAAGTATTTGGTATTTATTTACACAGGTGTGGGGAACCGTATACTTCAAGGGCCACCGTTTATGTGGGCTGCCATGCTGCCCCAGATATAAACAGATTAATTTACATTTATTGCTTGGACAGAAAAAAAACATCATCTGGTGTTTGCAAGTGGTGACTAATTTATAAACGGGCCCCTTTTTCCCGTCAGCATATAATTTCTACCTGAAAAAGGCAGGTACTGTTATTTCCCATCTAAAAGATGGCTATAATTAAATAGGTGTGTTCTAGAACACAATGGAAAAGCGGACAGTGCAGCTTTTGCCAGACATGACTGGCAACAAATGAGAAGATTCGGAAATTTCAGCCACAGTCAGATACACGTTTTGACATCACTATTATATTGAGTTACCATGAAGAACATCACTCAAAATGAAAACAGGAATAAAAACAGACCTTCAGACTCAGAGGTGATCAACATCAATAAGGGAAAGAGTGGCACCTGTTATTTCTCCAAACAAACGGCAAAAAAATCTGCACACATACTCAACACATCTAGTTGACAACATGGCGTGAGGCTTAGAGCAGCCTATATGTTTGGGGTAAACTCCTCACGTACTTCCTCACTCCCAGACTGACATTTTAATGGATGCCGTGAGCGCAGCATCTCAAATTGTCACTTACAGCATTAGGAGACATGCAAACAGCAAAGTTGACAAATGGAAATATGGGGTTGTGAGATGTTACTGTGGCCTGCGCTGACAAGCGTATCAGAAGTGTTGGAGCATTGAGAGTTGAATTGTGCTTTCTGCCTAGTCAAAGCGAGAGCTGCAGGGTGGAGCGTTGGGCGCCGAGACCTGCCTGGATCTGGTCATCTGGTGCAACCGTGAAAGCATCAATCATCGTTTCTTTCTCTATACTATCAGCCCCGTGTTAGTGTTCGTTCACGGTGGTCCAGAGCCCGTGCTGGAAGCCCAGGCCATGAGGCTGGGTACACCCTGGATGGGATGCCAGCCTATCGCAGGGGAGTCACTCCCACATTCACACAGTGAGGGAAATTTAGCAGCCTGAAACGTGCGTCTTTGGACTGTGGGAAGAAACAGAAGCACCGAGAGGAAAATTAAGCAAACAACAGCCAATCAGTTCAGTTCAGTTTCCCTGTACCGCTTGTCCTGGTGGAGGTCATGGTGGAGTGGATGTGAGGGGGAACAGCTGCACAGAGTAGAGCCACCGCAGACTGAGAAGGTGGGCCCTGGACCTCCTGTTCGCTGCAGTGGTCTCCAAGTTTTCTAAGGCCAGCGACGAAATATAATCTCTCCAGCTTATCCTGGGTCTGCCAGGTCTTTCTCCACCTGGTGGGACAGGCTTGGTTCTGCTCCCGAGGGAGTCGACCGGGGGGCATCCTCACAACATGCCTGAATCGTGGCACGCTGCGCTCTCGGTGTGATCTTTGCAGGACGGCCACTCCAAGGGGTTAGGAAGGCCTTTTTAGACAACCTGTTTTACTGTGAACCGATGAATACTCAGAAATGCTTTTGTAGTCTTTTATTTGCATAAAAGAGCAGACTGTCAGTAACCTGATTTTGTGCCTTTTTTATAAGAGGGGGCACCTCTACAATCCACACCTCTAATCTCATCCCATTGACTGGAACACTTGACTCCAATTAGCGTTCCTAGAAGTCATCACCCCAGAGGTTCACCTACGTTTTTGAACCTAGACTGTGACTGTTCAAATGGTGTATTCAGTATTGAAAAGACGTACAATTACTTGTTGGTCATTATAGCAGGCTGCTTATTTTTATCTATTGTTGGGACTTAAATGAAGATCAGACCACCTTTTATGAGCAACTAATGCACAAATGCAGTTAACTGCAAAGGGCTCGTAAACGTTTTCTTGCAGCTGTGCTTAAACTCCTGCACTAGAGACAAGTGTTCCCCCTCACCTGGAGAGGGCTATCCACTCTCTTTCAACAGAGGACCACGACCCCAGATTTACAGGTGCTGATTCTGACACCTGCCGCCTGAACTGTTCCAGGTCACGGTCAGAAGAGGCCAAACGGACATCATCATCCACGCAGCCAATCACACTTTGTTTAGTAGAGTGCATTTGTAGAAGTAATTCAAAATATAGCACAATGAATCGAAAAACAAAAATCATAACGTGGCAAAATGAACATGATTTCCATTACTGCCCACGTTCACCTCTGCTCTGCAAGTGCTTCAGCGCTGCCTTACGTTCTGGGGTTTGGTTCTGTCTCTTGCTCTGCGGTGTACAGTCCAGTAGTGCTACGCTGAATTCTGGGATGTGTCATGTCCTCCGCCCATCTGGCCCTCCTCTTGGCCCAAGAGGCTAAAGTTAGCCCGACATTTGGGAGCACATTTTCCACATTGTCTCCAGACCACAAGCTTGTGTAGTCAGACTCGGTTCACACACTCATTATTTTATCTGTTGCGGGAGCTTTATTTGAACTGTCATTATAATTCGGCAAACAATCCCTACGTTCATGTTATCAAGACTCAAAACCATTTAAATTTCTCTTAAAAAGCAAAGTATTTTGTCTCAAGCTTCATTTTTCAGGGTTAACTATTTTTGAAAGCTGAGGAATACACACACGCACACAAAGAACTCCGGACAGGGTCTTCACATTGAAACAGCTGCCATTTGAGCTCATTTTTTATGGGGCTGCAGTGTGGCCATCGCTGCGTATTTTTCCACGCACCCAGAGCACCTCCACCAGACCCTTGGCCCACAACCTGAACAACAAGTGTTTCAACATCTTCTGTGCTTTACCATCTCTAACGAGCACAGCCTAGCCCTCTGTCAACACCTCCACCTCTTAAAATTACATTCTGGGAAAAGTTCATGAGGGCGATGACAGCACAGCAGTGTAAAAGCAACCACTGTTGGAGGAAATGCAAAAATTGGCATGGTCCTTGACTTGACTTCCCTTTTTTGGAAGCGAAATAGAAATCGATTCAGTTTAACTCTACAAAAATGGAAGTCCCAGAGCTGGTTATAGAGGGAGATGGGGGTGGTGTCCCTTCAATTTACCCTCTCCATCCACATCAGCCTCAACAGACCTCTATTATTGACCTTTCCTTCCATCACACTAGACGTGAAGGCGTAGTTATGGAATGTAATTTTATATGTCAGACTTCAGTTCGTGCTGGGTGCCATGTCCTGACCTTGCCAGTGCTGCCAGGAGGCATCTCCTACGTGCTGGGACGACACTGGCTGCTGTTCTGCTTCGCTCTTGTGACAAAGTGAAAAACGAGTCCGTGTGTGACGGTGGGGGGCTGGTAGAGCGTTGCTGTGATGTGGCGGTCTTGCGGGGGCCAGACACTGGTGTTGGCTCTATTTTCAATGGGCTCTTTCCAGAGGCCCACCCTGGGGGTTGGTTTTCCACTGTTTCTACGGAGGTCGGTCCGGGCGCTGTGGCGGGAAGGACAAAGAGACGCGCCTGTAGGCTTGTTATAGCCCCCGTGTAATTCCGTAATCTCCGGGGCTTTCCAAAAAAAGTGCACAGCCTCTATACGTGGTGAAAACCATGGAGCTGAACGCAACGGAACAGGACACAGGTCAAAAGGGAAATACTGATGTCCATGTCTGCTCTGGGAATAAAACGAACGGTGGCTTCCTGGAAGTGCCAGGGAGGCACAAGCGAGGGGATTGAGAGGGGGCTCACCCAGACGCAGCAGTTCCTTAATGACTTCATGACTGAGGAGTCAAGGTCAAAAAAGTCATAAAGATTTTCACCAAATGAGAGACCAATGAACTGTTGCAATTTGTTTTCATATTTCGTGACCTTCTCAAATACATTAGCAATAATGATACTAACAAACCTGAAATCAATTTTTATAACACTTTTTGTTTTATCTTTGGTTTCAACAATTTAGACACTAGTAAGTTAATTATGGCAAAGTTTCTATAAGTAGCATCAACTAATTTCATGGTTGATATGATACGTTTCTGGAAGACAGATAGGAGTTTAGCTTTTATAGGCTAAAAATTCATGTCTGTAAAACGTACTGCAATTTCTCATTATTTTCTCTATCTTAAACCTCTCTAAGTTGCAATAACACTCTGAAGTGGCAAAGCAGCTTGTCAGTTTGTTTGCTGCCTGAAAATCCACATATAGTAGCTTAATACCCAAAGCCAGTAATTTTCAAAATGGGGCCAGGACTGAGACTCATGCAGGCTGCAGCAAGGCATTGGCAGAACAAAACTGTTTCAGGTATTGCAAGCGTAATCATTTAACAAGCCTGCAAGAACATGGTTGTTAAAAATGATTTCTCTCTTCTCCGTCCACCCGATGATTATTAAATACTTACTGCAGTGTGGGCTACTGAATGAACAGATCTTCTCCACTACTTAGTGTGTAGCAGGGTTTGTCCCTCACCCGAATTTCAAAGTGTTTGGCGTTGATTCTCACATTGGGTCAGTTGCACGTCAAACTTGGTGGCTGGGTGTAATCTGAAGTCGATAGCATTGTATGCAGCACTGCCCCATGCTGATGGCATCGTCTAAGAGAAGGGAATGAATTAGATCAATAAGCAAGCCTGTCCTAGTGTGTTGAGCTGGCTGGAGAACGGTGAAGCTGTGTTTCATTTCATGAACTGGCAGGACCAAAGTTCTCAGCGTGTGTTTGTGGGGTGGTGGTACCCCCCTCCAGGATTGCATACCCATGCAAAATGGTTTAATCCAGTCCACTATTTCAAAGACTTTGGCTGAAAGTGAATATGAAGGTTACATAACTTGTTAATGGATTTGTAAAACAAGCAAAATGTTCCCACCATTTAAATTTGTGTGTGCAGCAATGTTACCAGTAGCCAGGGGTTACACAAGACTATCACGTGCAAGGCTATAAGCCAAGTTTTGGGGGCGTTAATATGTCTTCATGAAGACTCTGGCTTTTGCCTAAGAGTGACTCCAGGGTCCAGGGGCCAATGTGACATTAGACAGGCTGCTCCAGACTCACGCTGCTAAAGTCTCTGTCATTTCCAAAATCAAGCTACAAATGTAAAGTGTTAGTGGCGGCTGGACACACAGCCCGGTGATGTGGGGTGACCTGGGTGTCCACCCTCTTTCAAGACACACAGAAAATGCCAACACATTCAAAGAAACTGACACAAGGTAAAAAATTCCTTGCAATTGACACATTCAACATGCACGTCTCCTAGTCCAGTGGATGAGCACCAGGATGAGGACTGTGGCCAGAAGAGACAACTGGCAGAATGCTTCCGCCACGCTGTTCATAACGAAAGTGTGGGGAATATTGGCATCCTCCACCCACATGCAAAAAACATGACTCTACTCTTCAAAAATATGACTGTACTCAAAAAGTGACTCACCAAACACAAACCGCCTCACATGTTTTTGAGCAGTTAAGTACGACCTACTTTGCAAGTCCGATTTTTAGAGAGGATTTCCAAACCCATTTTCGCACAGTACTGTAGAGTCTCCCTGGCTCTTCTTGCTACACAATATTCATGAATACTAGAGGTCAAGACTGTTTGTGTTGTAAGCATTGCCCACAAAATTTATTAGTGTAAAGTGCAGTACTTCACCAGTAACTTCACTAAAGCCTAATAGGAACTGTAATCCGTATAATATGTGTGGTGGGCGGCCTTCCCAGGTGTACATAGCGTGTCCTTGGAGGATGCAGCACAACAAAGGATAAACTCATACCACCAATGAAGGAAAAACCTGCCTATGCAAATGGACGTGGTTTCAAATTCCTGCAGCCAAACTGTACAGTCACCTGACAATCGTGTAGTGTAATCTGGGTAGTTCTTCAGCAAAGCTCTGCTGGCCTATAAAATGCATCCCAAACTTTCCTAAATATCCTATGGCTTCTGTGACCAAAGCCTCCTGCACATGTCTGCTCATTCAGTGGACCCTTTATTCTTGTGCTTTCTGACCCGCTTTTGCTCACTGGGGCACTTGCTCATGCACATCTCTACCGTCTATCAAGACTACTGTATCTGTACCGACCACAGAGACACTCAGAGAAGTTCCACATCAGATTGGTTACGTGATGCCACAAGTACTCGGCTGCATGACCCACAGGATGTGGAAGTGAGAAGAGACCCGTCATCCCACAGTAAAAACAGGTACACCTGAGGACACCGGCTCAACCGCATTCCTGGTCAGCCAGGTTGCATACATGGTGCAACTAGGTGATACCTGTCAAAGGCCCTGGGTATCAGGTGATCACTTTCTAACAGGGCTATGTTCAAAACTGAACAACACACCATTCAGCAACATCTGCCAAAGGTCCAAGGTCCTTGCGGTCCTATTCACACCAGTAAGTCAAGGAGAAACTCCCTCAGCTGTGCCATACAGACAGCTACAGTGTCCAGTTCTGCTCATGCCTATTGTGTCATTCTCACTTTCTCGTCACATTCAGGCTTTCTATCAAAAGTGACTTCACAGTTTTACCTGTACATTTAGCTGGACATTTCAATGGAGCAACTGTGGTCAAGTGCACAGTATGATGACCCCAAAAGGGAATTTTACTAGTGACCTTAAGATTATCATCTGTTACACTACCTGCAACTATCTACCTCCTTCTACCCACAAAATGTCACATTATTTTACACTACTATTAGAAACAAAATCATCCAAAACATATGTGTGAGCTGGTGGGCAGTGATTATATGATGGGGGGGGGGCACGGTGTCCACTACCTGCCCCTGTCAGCCAGCCCCTTCCACTTGACATCCCGTCAGAATGTACATAACAGTTGGTCTAAGAGACCTGAGGTAGAGCACAGTGAGGTTTTGGTTGAAGGTTGGGTGTTTTCTGTTGGGTTTTTTTTTTGCATAATTTATCATGCCTTTTGCACTTTGTTTAAAGGGGTCACATCTTCATTTGGTTTGGTTTGAATGTGTAAATAAAACCAATTTCTTCTGGGAAACCAGCCGTCCTGTTGTCGCTATCCTACCCACGTGGTCACCTTAGCCCCACAGTCAGGCACATCTAAAAATGACACAATGTTAAAAACGCTACAGCAACACCCACCACCACAGCAGCCTCAAAAAACAGGGGCCTTTTTTTTAGAAAAAACGTAAAGATCCAGTCTTCACATTACAGACTCAAGACCAGGGAAATTTCTATTTCCCTGAACAGTGTGTTTGCAATCTTTGCTCACATTTTGCTTTTGTGATTACTTTCATCTATTAAATATTGATCTTAGGAATGGACTGGGCTCCTGTTGGGAGTCTAATTAACTCTTACACATTTTAATTTACTGCACATTTACACCAGTGTGCTTAGCGCTGCACTTTCATTCTTCCTCTTTTTCAGCTGCATTGTATAACAGTTCCCTGCCAGTTTGATGCGGGTGTTTTCTACAGATTATGGTTAATTACAGTGCTGTTAAAGTCTTTTTATGTTTTGAGGATTTTAATAAGAAAAACTCTGCTAAATTAACAACGGTACATGCAAAAAAATTTGCCAGGGTTTATAGTCCAGCTAGTTATTAAACACATAACAGATATATAGTTCCACTGACATGATGTTACGTACAGTTGTGTGTTATTTCACTACCTGCAAACGTGATTCTTTGTCATGACCCTCTTGTTTGATACAAAGCATTTTTCCTTTAAATTTGGAAAAGACAAACTGAATACTGAAAATGCATCATATCTACTTGCCTAGGAAATGGAAATCTGTCAGATAGACCTACACTACACAGTCGGTGGGCCACTTTGGCTGACACAGCACCTTGCAATTGCACACCTGAGTCAGATGTGTAACCCAATGTGCTTCAGTAAAATACTGTAAAGTACAGTAAAGTAGATAAGAGAAAAACTGTAAGTCATTCTGGATGAAAAGAGTTTTGGTTGAATGTTGGCTTGCTTCATGAGTTATTTCGCACCGTTTGAATTCATGTACACAACATGTATTTAGAGATTGACGCAACTTAACGGTTTTTTGGCTTTGCTATTATCGCAATTAAGGATTAATAAACCAGGCCTCCATTTGTGTATCTATTGTCCAGTGGAAAAGTACATACATATGCAGGTCTTCTTAAGCTTCCTTCTGTTTCTACCTCACCCTCTCAGACAAAGGAGCGCTAGAGAATTTAAATGGATTCTCAGTGCAAGAGTTCGAATCACATCTGATGCCCACTGGTAAAACGGGGCTCCATTTGGTGAGTCATGCGTCATCCCCAGCTGACACTGATAAAAGAGGGTGATGGACACGACAAGACAAACACTTAGACAATGGAAGGGGGAGGGTCACGGCAGCCACACCCACACTTTTAGAAAACATCCTATTTCCAGAAGCGGTGTGGAGATTGACCTCCTACGAAAAGAGCTACAACTAAAAGCAAAATTGCAAAATGGTGCAAATTCCCTTCAGTGTGAAGTAGACCAGTTCGTAGCGCTACAGATTGACCAGTGAGCGCTTTCATTCATTGACATTCAGCAAGTTATCATTGATGCAATTATCCCAAAGCAATTGTATAGAAGTAAACAGCATACCAAGACGAAAACTTACTTTCAAAGACAAGATTTCTTTCAGCAAAACTGAAAGTATTGAATTTAGCTTTAGAAATAGTAATTTTGCAAAACATATTGATTTTTATACCAAGTTGAACAAACTTATCACTTGTGTGTACTGCAATCACTGCCAATATGCCTTTAATTAGGTACTTTCTTTTTCTTTCTGCCAATATTTCTGCAAACAAATGACTCTCATTCAGGTTCAAGAGATGGATGTTCTTTATTTTTGTGTACATGCAACAAGTAGCAATTTGTTTTTCAAATTATGCTGTAAAAAGGTGTTACTATTAGACCTATTCATACGTCGCTGTGACTTCTCACAATGGCAGCAGCTTATGGTTATGGAACACATGTGAATTGTACTTTATTCAAATTAAACAACTACTTAGGTGTGCAAAGTGGTCCCAGAAGACCACCCACACCTTCAAGGTACTCAACCTGGAAGAGCTCCAGCTTTTTGCAAATGCTCTGCACATACTCTATTTGCTGAGGCGCTGTCACCAACACATGAAAACTGAGATACTGATTTTGACAAAGCCATGAAGGGGCCTCAATTATGATTAAAAAAAAACAGGTCCTGGCAACATTAGGCACTAGGGCCAGGGCCTGAGTTTGACTAGGAGGAAGAAAGCCACCCTGCTGTGCCAAGGAAGAGGGCCTGTAGTTAAGCTCACATCCTACATGACATCTGGAATGTCCTTTCACTAAAAGAAGAAAAAAAATCACATTTGACAGATACTTCTTCACTGGTGTGGCTTCCTTTACCTATTTGGGGTGGCAGCAGGTGGGGTGATGGTTAGCACTGCTCCCTTCACATCCAAAGGATGCAGGTTTGAATCCCACCACCTGTTGGTGTAACACTGATCAAGGTACTTATTCCCATGTTACCCTGAATTGGTCCAGTAAAAAAAAAACTCAAGTTGTATAAGCAGGTAAATTATTTAAAGGAGCTGAACAATGGCCACTTTGGGAAAGAGCTTTGGCTAAATGAATAAATGTAAATGGGGTGAGCCGGTGTTTGAACAGAAATCTCTAATGACGTAAGAGTAGTCACACTCCCGGGTTAGACTCCCGTTTGGCCACTTCTCCCCTACAATGCATTGCATTTTATAGGTCTCCTCATGAAGGTCATGTGGAAGGGCTACATTATAAACCAACCCTTTGCTCAGACCGTGTTCAGTCTCATCAGTACAATTCATTGTAATCAGCTCCATCAACCCTCTGAAGAGGTTTGTTACAGATGCTCTGCTTGTCAGAAAGGGTTACACACTCTGTCCATCACCAGTACCATGTGGGAGGGCAAGCGTGGAACGAGATGAGCACCAATTGACCAGTGAGACAACATGAAATACAACAGCAATTTATAATAAGTAGCCTGCTCTTTCACCCTCCATGTTTTCTGCTGCTGCTCTCTACATACTAATGATTTGATCTTTAACTCCACTTGAGCAGACAAAGACGGCTCTCAAGCAACAATTCTTCTTGCAGGAAGACTGTGGGACAAATTTGCACCCAGAAACTTCTATTCTTCTGTCATTTGCAATGAATGACTGTGCTCTGCAGTAACATTTTATTAAATACACACAAATGCACTACTGGAAACCAACAGCTTTTTTAATTACATGAGATAATTCAAATTTTTTCATAGAATTTATTACAAGTTAATCATTGGACATGATTTAGCTACTGACAATGACCACATTTCTATTGTTTTGTATACCTATTTATGCAAAAATAGCTTCCACCAACTTTTCTTTTCTCTTCACCAACCTGCAGCACCCATTCCAACAGCCTGTTGTGCTACAGACATCCCTCCTTACGCCAAAGCGGCAGCAGTAAAATCATGCTGTCAGCTGTAGTGCAGATTTATACAGCATGTGGGTAGAAGACAGGAAGAAAAAAATCATCTGGACAATGTATTCAGCTGCACAAAGGTGTGAACAAAATGTACCCGTGTGAGAAAAGCAGCAGCACCAACCTGTCAGGAGGTTTTTGATACTGGCTGACAGAGATGAGTTGACATGTCTCCTTCGATTAAAATTTTTTACCAGCTTGCAAGGGGGCACCTACACATTCTAAGAGGATGACCATCGCTGCCCAGTGCACTGGCACTCAGTCTTGCTTCACAAACAATTCAACAGGCACTATTTCAAGTAGAAGGTTGAAAGATCCCAACCCTCCATCACCCAATTATTAAATTACGAGTCAAAGTCAGCACTAGGAAAGCCAGGTTCCTTACCGCTCTGACAGGGCTGTGACTGACAGAGCTGTCGACGTGACGGGCAAATGGAAGAAACGACTCTGTCGTTTGTTTTTCCCTCTAGGGAAATGAGCTGTAGACGGAATTGGTAATTCCACGGCTCCATCTCAATGCCGCCCCGGCGGAGATGCCGAGAAGACTTGATTACGCCCAAGCCTGCGGGTGCAGCGCCCAGGACAGGACCCGCTCGCCGCATCAGTCACCTTTTCTGAAGTCGCCGGCAGGAAGATTACGGCCTTCTGCAGCGTGGCGTAGCACGGCAGAGATGGGGAGTATATTCAAGCGGCCAGAAATTGAATAAAATGTTTGGGAGATGAGGAGATGTAATCGCGCGTGAAAGGCAATTACGTGTTCCTCCCTGCCACAAAGGGAAATAATTGCACAGGGCTTCCTCCTCCTTCTCTGTCAACACCGGGAACGGTGGAGACAAAGGTCTTGCATGCTTGAGCTGCATCTCCAAAGCACCTTCCCCACAGGTCAGCAGGGACAGTGCAGCGCGAACATCTCCCAAGATCGACATTATATACATATAATTAGTCATTCAAGGCAGGACAGTGGAGTGGAGTAATGCTGTTACCTGGGGTTCAGTCTAGTTTATCTACTTAATACTTCAAGTCTACTGAATGTTAATCTCTGCAAGTGTTTGGAGCTCCTCCTCCCTACAGACTCATCTCGTGACCAAGGTTTTTCGCTCCTTCCTGGGATGCTGACGACGATTACCCGATCAGCTGTGGGGTCTCCTAAAAGCGAGGAAAAGGTCTCAGCGGTGAGGTGTTTTTTTTAATTATCAGGTTATTTCGTGATGAAAATGCCCCCTGTGGTCACCATTAACCACCAGGGTTTAGAGAGGAATTTAGGAATTAAGGTTTTGTCTATCAGCTTCCCTGAAAGACAGAATACTCGTTTAATGCGGCTTACCAAAGCACAGCAAAACAACCACATGTGGTCATAAGAGAGCTGTCACTCTAAATGTAGCCCCACCTCACCTTTTCTCTCTGTGCTGCAAAGCTCACTGTTACATTTAGAACCAAAGTTCAGACACAGGTACTGTTTCACTTTTGAGAAGTGTGAGTTTGTTTATTTTTTTAATATGTTAGTTTTTGTTTTGTGGAAAGGGAGCTGTGCAGATGACATTTGCCATCAAAGGGCAGAGGATTACAGGGGAGAGCCTGATGTGCAATTTAAAATGTTTTCCATCACATTTCTACTCACTTGAGTCCTAATCCTCCTGTGATTAACATGCCAGTCAGTAGAGAAGCACCTGCTGGACAGCACACACACACACACACACACACACACACACACACACACACACACACACACACACCTGCATGTTGACAAGATATGCGACCAGAGTCCAAACAAACTCAATTCAGGCAGAGCAGCTTAATCAAAGATATGACTGTAATGAAATTTGTCCTCATGTAACTTTCACATTTCTGTACCCTTACCCGCTATGCTGTGGCACCTGCTGCCTGGAGGGAGCATTCACAGCTCTCGTTGAGACAGATGTGCAGCCAACACCGTACCATAAAATAGGACAAGACATCCCAAATTGTTACAGATGTCAGGCCAGAACCTACATACACGCTTTTGGAAATGCAACTTAATCATGACTTCCACAGAGACAGCAGATAGGACCGTCCCACCTCAGCGCAACTAAATCAGGTAAAACCATAACCAGCTTAAATCCACTTTTAATCATTCTCCCTTTCTGGGCAATGCTGGAAATAAAGTGGCAATACCCCCCAGCCACAGAGCAGCAACTACATCTCAGGCAGGAAGGAGTCTTGCCCTACGATCTTCTTGCAGCCAAGAACTAAGCCAAAACCATCTGCTGTTCTTGGGCACCTACACCGGTGCTCATACACACCAGTTCCCAAGATTCAACTCTTTAAACCAATCCAACAGAATCAAAGTCAAGAACCAGGGCCAACCCCCAGAGATGTTTGTCTCAGTTTTTAAAAGCTACTAGGTCTTGCCAACATGCTTTTTTATAACAGAATATCAAAATGGGGCATCCTCTGTGTCACTGCTGAAGTTGCCCTGGTAGACCCACAGTCCCCTGCTCCAGTGACGAGAGGACTGTCAGCTCACGACTTTGGTGTTAGAAATAAGAAGCTGGACTGGACACAGCCACAGAAAATGATGGCAGCCTTATGACTTTTCCAACATCACATTCACTGTAACTGGTTTTGTGTCTTAGGGAAATCACTTGGCTTAATACTGCCCTTCAAAGTACCTGCAAAGACACTTATCATCAATAGATATGCAGGGAATGTTTTATTTTATGTAATTCATTTTTATGTAATTTAGAGGCCAAAATGCAGCATGTAACATACCACAGTCATGTCACAGCTTTATGGCTGCAGGTTCAAATCCACACTCCTGTAACCAAACTGCACTTAGTGTGTTGTTCTCCTATTCTTCAGTGCCTTCTGGATTCTCCATGTACCTGCCATGTTCCAAAGAAAGTTCAGGTGACCTGGTGACCCTGGAGACACCTGAATGCTCTGTGATAGACAGACCGACCCAGGACACATCTTACCTTAGGCACTACATGTGCTAGGACCATCCCATTCAACCAAAATATATGTGTACTAGCTAACTGAACAGGATGATTTGTCACACTCATTTCAGGTCTCCAAAATTTAAATGTTACGAAAACCAGCATGGACTGAAAAAAATGTCATGTTTATGACTGTGAGCTTAAGCCATTTTAAGCTGTTGTGGGAGTCTTGCCTATTTATAATTGAAAAGTAAGCTAGGACAGCTGCAATAATAGCCACAAATTAGCATCCATCCATCTATGCCACCATCCATTTTTCAGCAACTGCATATCCAATTAAGGTCATGGTGACAAATTAGTGCAATTTTTAAAATTAGCACAACCTTAGTTTTAGAAAGCCATATTAATTAATTTCCCTGGTAACCAACAGCAATTGCTTCAAGAGGAAGTTGAAAGGTGGGACTGGGCTATGACTGAAATGTTATGACTTGTAGGAGTGCATGTTTCCTGAGCCTTTGGTGCAGTTAACTTGCACGCTAACGTGTCAGCACAGTAAATCCTACCCAGGAACAATGTCCACAGTGTCCACACAGCACATCCATGTCCTCCCCTACACTGCAGCAGCCAGACAGTTAATTATGAGTAATGCAGATGACTAATTGTACATGTAGTATCTGTTGTCCTGGATTTGTACTGCAGGCTTTGCATGAATTGACTCCCACAACTGCAACATCAATGATCACACACTGTGTGGAAGAACTTGGCCAAAAAGACAAGCCAGCAGCCTCAATTTGTGCTTCGTGAGGGTAAGCCGTATATGTGATAATCACATTTTCAAAAAGGCTGCTGTAATTAAATTAATAACAGACAGCAAGAAGTTCACATTTTTGGAATTTGTTGCATAAAAGTCCAGCAACAAATAATAACAGACTGCAGACAGGACTCATCTATTTTGCATATGAAAAGTAAATCAATCGGCAAAAAATCAGGTTGTTCTCTGAAAATGTAGAAGTCCCTGAGGAACCCTAAACGCACTGGCATGAGAACAGCCTCCAAGGCGTTAGTATGTGGACAGAGAGCTGGGGCAAAGGCTGCCATGTAAAAGGTTGCCATTAGTGCACTGTGCTGTGCCTGAACCCACTCCTCGCTCACTGGCTTCTCGCACAGCTACCTGTCAGCTTCAAGAGGATCAATAACATTGACTGAATGGACAATCATGCTGTGAAAGTCAATAAGAGGACACAGGCTCAGCGACACTGCCTTCTGTCGGCGAACTGTCTGAAACTAGGGTGGATTAGCAGGAGTGCTGGCTGGGAGAGCAGACCTGCAAGACAGGGAGCAGTACAACGGGTAGCCAAAGGTCACAGCTGCAGCATTTAAACCTTTTGAAGCATCTGATGTCAACTTCTGCAGTAAATTACGGGAAGAAAAGCTTGGGTAAATTTTTTAAGGCCTTTTGCATAAAAATGTCACCCCAACAAATATCATAATAATAAACAAGATAAACCACGCCAAGTGATATCGCCTGACCTGCCAAAACAACGGCCCTGGGACTCTACATTCTTGCAGAATCTGCCATTACACATGCAAATGTTTCATTCATACTAACAAGAAGAAATCATTAGGAAACCATCACTGCTCAGTAAAAATCATGACATTTCTCCCTTTGAATGACAAGGATAAAAACATTAATTCATAATCATAGATATATTTCACAACCAGATTCGTGTGGTGTTTTTCATTAATAAAAAAGTGTTCATCCAGACTACAGTGAGACATTGAGACTAGTGGGCTACAGCTTGTTGCACAAAAGAGGACGGCGTTGACACTGGAAGCATTTAAATTTGCACTCAGTCCCATGGTCTGCATTCCCACACACCAGTCTCTCAGGGCATGAAATGACCCCCCCCACTAGTGAAGGAAGTCCCTCTCAGTAACACTGCTTTTAGTTATGTTTAACCTAGAACCTGTGTTCCATTACCCACAACACACTCCGGCACTACACATGAGGCAAGATCTGTTCATTCAGAAGCATCAAACCTCAGTCAACCAAAAATAAACAACAGATTTACTATGCTCTGCAGAAAAATCCTTGAAGTTGTTGACAGATAACGTAGCCCATTACCCACAGTTGTGCAAACAAGCATCAAGAAGTTCATTCATAACGTGAATGATTAGTATTTGTAAGGACAGTAATTCATCACGAGGGTGTGAATTCTGGACGCTGCCTCAGCGTCTTTTGCTGGCCCTGTGAGTTGTTGAGAAGCCAGCCAAAAATCTGGGAGAAAATTATTATTAATGTTCTCATCAAAAAGTTTTAACCTCACCAATATATTCTCCATTTCCTGTCAAATAACTTGAAACAGGCAATTATGTTTGTTATTATTGGTCTTATTATAGAAGTGGTCAAAGATGCGTGCTGGTGCTAATTAGGGGTCTGCTGAAATGGGTTCTTCAAGGACTGAAGCCAGTATTGATATTTAAAAGCAGGGGGACCACCGACTAATATGATGCAGATTTTTAAATTAATTTTCTAATAATTTATTTAATTTATTCAATACATTCAATTCATTGTTAAATACTAATTTAATTAGGAAATACTGACGTTAAAGTAACATTTTTAATATAACATTTACCTGGCAAAATACAGAGTTAAAAAGACAGTAAACAGGATATCTCTGTTCTTCCATTTTGGTTCCAGTAAAAGGCTCTATTAACTCATCCATCCATTATCCACAACTGCTTGTCCACTGTTGGATCATGGTGTCCCAGAGCCTGTGCAGGACCCCAAGGCAAGGTGAGGGAGGATATCACTGCAAGACAATCCCACACACGCACACAAATTGAAAACAATTTCAAAAGGGAAATACTAGCGCAAACCCTTGGCCTGGCAAGCCAGCGATCCTATGTATACACATATAAGAACCCACCTACTTCTGCCCTGCAAGTGACGTTTTCATAAACCCAACCCCGCCCTACCGCCATCTCTATCTTACTCAAAGAGTCCCAACAGGGAGGATGAACAATCACGCTCGACAGCAGGTACAAGCTCTCAAGCAAGCTTCAGGTCCCAATGGAGAGTACATCAAGCATCCGTCTAAACACATGACCAGTTTAATACTTTCACCTCCTGAAGGGCAATTTAGAGTCACCATTTAACCTAAAATGTATATTTACACTGTAGCAGGAAACCAACAGAAACACAACTGGCACATCCACCAAGTCCACACAAACTAAGCTGGATTTAAACCAATGTCTGAACGCACAGCACAGGAGCTGTGATGCATCACTGCTACCTCGAGCACCACTGTAGTCCTACATGTATCTACTTTCTTTAAAATAAAAATGTTGCGTGGAGTATACTGCATACTAAGCCATCTAAAATTTGCTGCTGTTATGCTATAATATTTGACTTCATTTTAATCATATGTAAGAACGTATTATTCCCAAATCAGTTGCCCTTTTATTCATCTTTAAATATCATTAGTTTTTTTTCTAATCGTACTGGCCACGTTGATTTAGCTATGACAATGAGTAGCCTCTGTATTTTATTTTGTGTCCATTAAGAAAAACCTGTTTATTAACTTTTTCAGTTGTTTCAAATTAATTTTGCTGTCAGATGAGCTAAAAACCACTTGTTTAAATACATAAATGTCAGTGACTGGGCAAAGAATATTATTCATCTAAAAGGTAAAGGAAAACACACAGTACTACTAAGGCGAGGGAAAAGAAGAATGACCCAAGAGTATTTGGTTTACAGATTTTTTTAGTATATCTATCAGTTCATTTTTTAAGTTCTACTGAAAGATTTTCCCAGTGTTTAGTCCTCGTTTTCTTTGAAAATTGAGCTGAAAGCCTTTGTTGTTCTTGTGAAAACTTTGTTAGTCTTGATTCAGTTATGAGGAAAAGGTAGGGCCGAAAAAGGCACACAGCATGGTGCATAAATGTGACAGACAGACAGACAGACAGATAGATGTATATGGTATTTTGAGCAAACTGCACAAGTGTATACAAGACTCCCTGGACCCATTTATGAGGTCATTCATTATCTGCAGTCTTTTAATGCGGTTGGCGGTAACTCGCTTACTGTTGCTTGCATTTGAGACAAACAGTGGTGTCGACTCCCTCACTCTGACTTGCACAATAGCAAGCCAGGGAGATGAGGAAACACAAAAAGAAAAAAGTAAAAGGAAAATAAATTTGTGGGAAATGCCTATGTTCGTGGCGCAACCACTACCCTGTTGAATATTATCCCTTTTTTCTTAAGTCAACTTATGGAAAAAGAAAATTCAAACTGAAATGAACCGAAACTGAGATTAATTTGATTTGCTTCCACTGAGTGCGAAGGAAATTGCAGAAATGTCAAGGACGGCTGCCTTTAATGATGGTGCCTGCTGGAGAAGGTATCACCTGGCTTCCTGGCACGAAGGTGTCACGAGGCACACGGAGCAGGTCATTCCTGACCCGCACAACATGGAAACACCACAGAAACTCAACTAAAGCAGCTTGTTTTCCAACCCTCTGCTCAACCAATAGTGCAAAACGTGATGTGGAGCACGTCATAGAAAAGTAAATGACATTATTTCAGATAGCTAGAGGTGTCAGGTCTTTAAAATTCTCTGAAGTCTGTGCCCAAAAGGAATTAAGTTCAGCACTGAAGAGGGAATCGTTGTACAGTCGCCCAGGGCACTTAACCTAAAATGTCTCTGTCTATCCAGGTTCCTGAAAGACGACGTATGACAGCTACCTTTGATTTCCTATTTGCTAAGCAGAAATCTTATCATAAACCAGCAGAAGATATACAATTAATCCAAACGGCCTCACAAACAAATGAACAAATATTTCCCACAGACATTTTGTTCACTACACAATCTATAAACAAAATAACTGGAAGAAAATGAATTTATGAACTTAAAACCACCTCTAAGCCAAACAAAGGCAAGGATATTGTTGAAAATTTCAGAGACATCATGCAAGATGTGCTCGCGGGGTATGAAGGACTGGAGGCCTGCCTCCTTAATGCTCAAGACTAACTGTGTGATTGATCTCCTCAGTCAAGAGTCCCTGGGCTAATTAGCCTCCAGTCAGAGGGGAGCTGATCTCCCACAGCAATTAAAACCCCCGTCTAATATTAGATGCACAGCAGAGGGAGGAGGGAGAAGATCTGAGAAAAAAGAATAAGGCAGCAGAGTTGGAGGTGACACCTGGGACAGACTGAGCTACATTTTTTCATGCAGTGCTGGCCTAGCTGGTCCACCGTGCCCCCTGGGGACAACGCAAAGTGATGGAACTGTTGTGCCCTCAAGGAGAAAACTCAAAACACCTCTATGCGATCCTGGGAGACAAATTGTGCCATATCAACAAATATGAAAGGTGGGTAAAATGTTGTTCAGTAAAAAAGGCTTTGATGCAAAGGAGATAAAGATTCTCACTTTGTGTTAATTTTAACAATTTGATTTTCACTTCCACGTGGCAAGTGGGGAGGTTACAAATTGAAGTGGCAAGTCCTTGCACTGCAGATGGAGGTACAAATCTTGTATTTTACACACTTGATCTTTTTATTCTTCTTACATCGGAACAACCAAGTTCTGAAAGTATCTAAGAACTGAAGGATCGTGATGAGTTTACTAAAATGGAGGAAAGGGGCTACAACAATTGTCTGTAGCACCTTAGTCGTCTCTGACACGTGCCCTGGAGGTTGACGCTTAAAAATGAGAAAGAAGAGAATTATTGTTAGTAAATAATTTTGACATCAAAGTCCCCTGAGTGCACGTGTTGAGCATTTTTAACAAAAAAATAGTAGATATGCATCAGCTGTAATTATATTGCTGTTGACTCACACTGGATTCTGTACATATTTTTAGCAACACCATGTGCAAGTGTTAAATTTATCTTTTGCTAGCTTAATTTCATTTGCAAGATTTTACTCTGGTTTGTGCATATATACATATAAATCCATTTTTCAGGAGAGCTCGCTTCAGTATTATCTATAAACCCACTCTGACAGAGATGAGAGTGGCATGAAACTGCTGAGTCTGCATTGCGAGTACATCACCAGCGACAGGATGGTAACTTCGAAAAGCAAGGAAGTGGAAAGAGTACTGTCGTCTGCAGAAACGCGCTGTGCATGGAACTGCGCATGCATGGAATGTCCCCGTCAAATACATTATTTGTGCCTTAGCAAATAATGTTCAGGTAGGTAAGATTATAAATGACAGTACTGAATGGCTAGCAGGAAACAGATCAAGACTACGCGAGCTAAATTACAGCATCAAGCCAGATTCCAACACTCATTATGGGTTCACCATTGAAAAGTTCTACCTGTGTCTAGAAAACAGGCTACAGATGCTTAAACGATCTAACGTACATGAAAGGCACCACAACCCTGCTTAGTTTAAAAGGTTAAAGATATACCGGATGGATGGTGACGGATGGACAAATGCATTTAAAGGAGCTGGTGCATTTTAGGGTTGGTACATATGTGCCACATCACATAGTTGATGAGTGTGTAGTGATAAACAAAAAGTGAAAACTCAAGGGCTAAGGTAAAACTCAAGGTAAATAGAGTAGGGAAGACTGACAAAAATATGCAGAAAAGCCAAAATGAAGGAATTTCTTGACTACAAAACTGCACATCTTGACTATTCAGACCTATAAACAACAAAAAAAAAGGCACACAAACTCGTCACAAAAACAGACATATCAACACATACATTAGTGAAGAATACACCAAACTGCAGCTTCCTTCCCTCTCTTCATGTCACCCACCACTGCTGTAATGTAGTGACAGAAGGACCTCTTCGTCCTGGCAGGGGGTTGAGAAAGGCATCTCAGCACAGGTCTGCAGAGTTGCTCACCAACCTTCTGTGGTGAACCTGCATCCACAGAAGACTGCACAAAGGAGCTGTTGTTTCACCACCCATTTTCCAAAACTCTGGCTCACAGTTATGAGCAGATAACAAGTTACTTTTTGCAGCTCAAAGTCAAGAGTGGACTACTGCTCTTAGTAAGACTGTTGCATCCTCCATATGTTTATAATTTTCAGAGAGACTAGAACAGATTAACAGAGTTGGTATACATCAAGGGCACAGTGGAGCATGTCAACAATTAAAATGTTAACATTAAAAATGTTTAATGGGCCACATGCTATTTTAGAAGTCTGATGTGGGAGAAAAAATGGGCATTGCCACTGTAATAGTCTATATTCAGAGTGTTAAAAAAGTGGATCAAGGACAAAGCTTAGAGACTGTATCTGGGTTACAATTTATGTTACCATGGCCTTTAAACTGAACTGAATACAATGATGGGCTCTTATCCAACACACTGTTTTCACAAGACAGCTTTTTCAGTTAAAAGTATGTGTTCACTGGCGTAAAACATTAATTGGAATCGGATGCACTCCACTAGTTTATCTGGGACATGAGTCTGCATTTCTGAAATTCTAGCAGTCAGAAATGACAAGTCTTAACCCACATGCTTATTCACAGACTTGCTGCCAACTTGTACACATACATTCACTGATTCCTCTAACCATATACGATTGCAATTTTAACTTGCAATTTTTTTCCAAATCCTCTAAGCAGCATCTCATGGTCAAGGGTTGCAAAAAAACATCAACAAGACCCACACGTTCAGCCCTGATAAAAGTTCTGTGTTGATTTGCAAATTGCACACCATTAATGGCACAAGACTGTGAGACAGAGAACTGCTTAAATTGCTCAGGTAACTTCACTCAGTAAAAAAATATTCATTTATCCAACCCAACTTATTCCATTTGTACAAATTACTACTCTTTATGGGGAAACAAGTCATCATTTTCCTTATCAAACTGTTCCTGAGTATTGAGCTCCCTTCACAAAGTTTTAATTACGGATTTAAAAAAAAATTTTTTTCTTAAATCAGCTGTCACCAAACCGACAGAGCAGTCATTTTTCAAAATAAAATATTCTTAAACTATTTTTGTGGCAGCAACTGCTATTACATATTTGAGTTTCAGAGATTCAAAAAAAATGTTAAGAATTTGCCCTAAAAATCGAGAAATAATCTATTACTGCTCTCTACATGGTAAGAAAACTCAAATGTACAGATGGAAAAAAGAGCCTGCCAAGTTCCACCTGGAACTACAAGAAAAGAATGATGTGTATAGTATTAACTATGATGGGAAGGGAGGTGTGTAGAAATAAACTGAAATGCTTTCTTTGTTGCGTTCAGTCTTCTGAACTGACATTCTGCTAGCAGCCCTCAGGAATCCTCCAGGTACTTTCAATATAGTCCTTTGGGTCCATGTGCTTTCATAGTTCCATCTTTGGTGAGGTCAGGAAAACAAGCTAATATCCACAGTGTTGAAGGAGGTCATGACTTGCAGACACAAGAAACAGAAAAACACAATGGGACCAGAGGTCAGCACCAGCCCCACATTTTGCATTAATCACTGGAGACACAGTGTGTTGGGCCTATGAAATTTTTAGTGGCTGCAAGGGTGGCAAAAAAAATCAAAAAGCTGAAAATTGAGGAAGATTTAGAGATGTTTAATGTAACCAAAACTTCAAAATAACATTTTAAAAACATAACTCCAGAACTTCTTAGCATTTCAGAAGTTGAATTCACCTTCTCTTTTCAATAAAAGTCTTCACTGATGTCTGTAAAAAAAAGTGTGTAGCACAAATAGCATTGGAGCACACAGGAGAGAAAAAGACTATAGGTAATCTTGACTCAAATTTGAGCGCAGCTCAAGATCAAAGCACAGAAACTAGAAGTATCAAAGTGATGATCGCTCGACTGGCATCATCAATCACATGGTTTAGAAATACAATCATTTAAAGTCAATCAGCGAATTCAGTTGGTGCCTACCGCTCTTTTATCACATTTCGGAACTCGCGGATCTGAGGCCTACGAACACTCAAAACAAGCCCTGGTCAGCAGCGGTCAGTGAGTGTGGACAAACAAATTATTTCCTTGGAACTTGGTCCCCACACCTGGAAGCCCTCCGGTCACTGATATTCAGATGTCAACTGAGTTCTGCCATTGTGCGTTAGACCAATGGGTCAACACCAAAATAGTTTTAGTGGACTGTTTAACTATTTTGCTTTCCAAGACTTTACCAGTGCTGAAGAAAGAAAGTGTATGTCCATGTTCTGGATCAGCAAGTGGTGTGCTGTTTTACGGCTTGTGACACTGTCTCCAAACACTCCATTGAGTAAAGGTGCTAGGAAAACAGCAGTTTAAAAACAGTGCCTTTGAGATTAACTAATATCATAGCTTTGGTAGGATTTAAGTTTTTAGTAGGATTTATGTCTGGGAAGCTGTGTCGTTATGGTACTTGTAGCTGAATATTTCCAAAGCCATTGATTTTCAATAATATGTCATTATTATGAAATTGAACCTAAACTGCTTCACTAACATTGCCTGTAACTGGAAATATTGCTCTGTCTTGCGTTGGACACAAACTGAGATGTTTAAGCCTTTATACATTTGCCACATTCCCTAATCTGTTTTTCAACATCATCACCGGGAGGAATTACCCCCAACCGTCAGGTAAGGCCTTGTTTATGGCTCAGCTGACATCCTTCCCACCATGCCATCAGTCACGGCAAAAAATTGTGCGCATTGGCTTTCTTTCCCCACAGACAGTCTTCTTAGGAGCACTCTGAGTACCGAGTGACTGAGAGGTGTTAGATGATGTGAAGAAAACAAAAATAAAAAAGAGTGGCCTAAAGCTTCTTGAGACCAAGTATGAAATGCCTCTGGTGCACAGAAAAGGTGCCCCTGTCGCCAAAGACGGCAAGGAATAGGAGGTCTCTGTTTCTTGTTTGGGGCGAGGCGGCCCCTGCGGTTTCTGGGATGGTGCCTTTATGGCCCACAGCAGGCACTTTCTGGAAGGCAGGAAGAGAGAGGCCTTGTTTGCAGGGCAGAGTACCCAACACAGGAGAGTCTCTGTGCAAGTGCCACCACACGTCTTACATCACACACGTTCCCTGCCAGATGTTTCAGCTACTTCAGGTGTTATGAACTTATAAGCAGGTCTTGGTGACATTGTGGAAGCCTAGGTAGCAATAATATTAGCACCAACTATGCACACACACATATCAGACTTTGCGAGTGTGTGTTTTCTTTTTTAAAATATACTTCTCTAGCAGGCAAACTCACATATTCAACTTGCGTAGCCACAAGCTGGTGTTTAAGCTGGGATTTAATTCTTATATCATAAGAAAACGTGGGAAATATATTAGAAGTCACTTATCTCTTCAGAACAGTTTCAAATCACATCTCTTCAGAACAGTTTCAAATCACATCTTTCAGATAGCTAGGGGATATGTCTCCCCCATCTCAGCCACATCCAAGCTGATTGATATCCCCGATCCCTATATCCCCAGAGGTTTTTTGGCCTTGAATCCCTCCACCTCATGCTGTCAAAGGGCCTGGAAGCAATATGGTAATGCCCACACCCAGGGTTGGGCAAGTAGGTCTTTCAGTTTCACAGCCAGCTCCTCTCCACTGGTGTCTTTTACTCCTGGTGAACAGAACCACCAGGGAACAGGCCTGTTTTCTCATTATCCACAATATTTATTGATCTTTAGAAAAGCATTCTCCACAGTTTGACACCATCTGAAAGGAGAAAAGATTGTGTTCTTTCTCTGGCAAAAAAGAGTTATCGAGGTGTTACAGAACTAGTCGACTGCCAGAGTCTGTGCAGCGGAACACACACTGCTCTGTAGTCCTCAATGGGGGGCTGGGTGCTGTAGGTGGGGGCTGCAGCTGGCATGGATTTACAGTTACTCACTCATATGAACACTTTCAGTAACATCTTTGATAGTGATGAGTCAGGCCTGTCCCTAAAAGCAAAGTAAGAACAGGAAGCTACACTGTCAGGGGCCCAAACCATTCCATTCAAGTGAGCCAAGGTATTGTGGAGCACAAAATGAGAGGTGAAGTATTACAGAGCACAAAATCAGGGCAAGGCAGTTATATCCCAGTATACATGGAAAACTCTACCTATAAGAAAGCAAAAATAATTGTGAGGCAGCACTGCGAATCCTCATCAAAGGGGCTATTAATGACCTCATGTGATCATGAGCCCCATGGTGGAACTAAGAAGGGGCTGTCCAATAGGATAATTAATGTCAACACGTACATGACGAAGTGAGGGACAATGAAGGCTCAACGTAACTACCAATTTATTTCACTAGTCATATCTCAGCCATCAATTATATACAGCAATTTCCAGTTTTCCCAGCTGATAAATATTTTTCAGCAGGATCCTTCCTGGAACTCAACCAGCAACCTTCCAATTTATGTCTTTAACCTACACGCTACCAACAAATGAAAATCCGCCCTGTTATTGGTGCACAGAAACAATGTTCGTGTTCGTGTCTCGGGTCTGCACTGTAACAGTCATCTCCATGACCTTCCTCAAGCAGGGCCTGTATCCCTCTAGTGACAACATTCTTCATGTGCCCGGAAAATATAGTGTATGCACTCTAAGAGTAAAAGGAAATTAATAAAATCAAGAATGGAACCTTTTTTCTTCAAGGTTTCCACAAGCCTAAATTTTGAAAAGCCTAATTTGAAACAGAAAGCAAAGAAAAATCGGTGTGCTTTTAAGAAACCTACTTCAGTTACTGCCCAGGCTTTGGCAGTTCCACACACCACTGGGTTGTGACTAAGCCTTCAAATAAAGAGCCAACACACACCCTAACCTGATCCGGAGCCGGTGATTCAGCCATTCTGCATCATGTCCTTTATCATAAATGTAGTAGGGCACTCAAACGTGTGGCAAAGAAGACCTCAAATGGCACTGGGGTGGACCAAGAGAGTCTGAGAGGCTGATCAGCTGCAGCTCAATTTCTAATTCCAGATCTGTCTTAAAATCAAACCACAGCGCAGTCAGAACTCAGTAAATGTTTGCATGCTATGAAGCCAAATATTCAGTTCACAACTGATGATTTGCAAATCTTCATGACATACGTCAACACAAAGGCTAAATTAGAGTTCTCTTCACAGCTCTGTTTCTACCCCTGGAGAAACATATTTTCCCAGCCAAAGTCCTAGGTCAAATGCTGAAATGTATTGCAAGGAAAAAAAAAAAACACAAAAATTGGTTTCAGTCCTCATTCACATCAAACCAATGTCAGAGAAACTGCTGGGAAATTGATGTCATTTCACTAGGGGCTGAAGCCCAGTGACATGGTACAGAGATATTGGAGTATAATGACATTTCGTCTGTGAGAAGTTGTTTGTTCAACTACAGCCATCATTTATTGATTTCAGTCATCAGTGGCCAATGGAAGAGTAGGTTATTATAACTGGACAGCGTAGTATCAGCAGGACTCAACCTTTCAGAGCAGACATAACACAGAATTTCTCATTAAACAACCGTAAATATAACATTAACACTCAGACTTAAATACATATAAACACCCCCTACACTAGGGAAGTCAATAGAAGTTCAAGAGGCAGGACCTCACCTAGAATAAAAGAAGAGCAGAATAATCTCTCCAAAAGATCACCTATGATAGGACACAAACTCATTTAGGTGAGTAAACTCTGTTGGAAACAAACTTCTCACTATCACAATATGAACAGATCGGTTTTCCTACCCAGATCCACCTCCGAAACAAACTCCTTTATAAAACCCTCTTTTAATGCCACTAAAATATATACTCATCAGACAAAAATCCAAGACCCTTCCATGAGCACAGATATGAACTATGTGTGAATTTTGCTGTCATTCACATAGGGGGTGGCACAAAAATATCCATCGAGAAACATTTTGCTCAGTTCATTTAAAAAATATGCTGTGAAATTAACATGACTTATTAACACCAAATATCCCCAAAAGGCAGATCCTTTGGATATCCATTAGAATTAGCCACAAAGACAGCTACCATCTGCAGCTGCTGGGAGGCTCCCTCTTCGGTGATCCCAGTAAAACCTACTCTACACCAATCATGTCGGAAACCCCAGGGCCACTTTTTACAATTACCGCTAATGATTATCAAAAACTGTATCTATAAACTGTAAACCATACGTAATTACGTATTAAAACTATTTCATTTTTGCGTATTAAAAATCCAAAACTCTTGAGTAATCACAAGTCGTGTATTCATAGAATACGTTCAGGTCAAGGTAAGAACAGAGTAGCATAACTAGTTTTCTATTTTGACATTTTTGTACATTGTGCTTACTTGGGAGAAGCCACAACAGCTTAACCAGTCTGCTTTAAAAAAAACACACATGCAACACAGTACCATGAATTGACCAATAATAAGTTGGTTTCAACAAAGATTAAAAAATATACCTATTTAGTTGATTGAAAATTGAGGAGGAGTTAATCGGAGTATATCATGTCATGTGAGCTGATGATGACACAAACATACATGCTGATTAAATAACGCTGAAATATGTGGTGGTGGAATTGCCATGTCACTTGTGAACAGCAGCAATTGCAGCGCCACCAGCAACACCACTCGTCCTGGTTCAATCACATTAATTACGACATGCACATCATCCGCTTCGGTTCCAGCCCACAGCGTCTCGGCCCCATCCCGGCTTCAATCAGCAGACATCATTAAGTAAGGTCTCAGATTGAGCAGTATATGTCAGAAGTATGGTGAGGACATTAACAGGGTGGGGCACAATAATATCACCAAGATGCTCCCTATATGAGTGGTAGACAATTCTGACGCCACTGCCAAACCAGCATCAGAACAATGAAGCGAGAGAGAAATTTTCTCTTTCTAGAGAAACCCTGTCAGCAGGAAGTGCTGTAAAGACGGCTGGTCTCAGTTGCGGGGCTGAACAGCATGCAGGCAAGGTCAGGACCATGATCCGCTTAGCAATAGTGGAAGCTGCTGGAGCTGACCGTGAAGATGGCGGAATCCCAGCCGACCCAAGTAAGAAAGGAACGGTGCCCTCTGATAGGACATCGGCGTTACCACAGGCACCCAGATCAGGATCCTTTAATCAATTGTGCCACAGACTGATCCATTCTGAATCCCTCAAAGTCTAATTATTGACTGTCTGGGACTGCCAGTGCAGAGAGCGTTTCATTATGGAGCAGAGGGGGCTCAGCCCTTAAATACACTACAGCAAAATCTACAGCATTTCATCTGTCATTCAGTGCAATTCCCAGAAAAGGACTGTTCCATGTATAATGAAAATACACTTCACCCTTACAGCTGCAACCCCATAAAGTACCAAAAGACTGAAGGACTATTAGGTGTACAATTCCGTTCAATAAGACTATGATTCAATTGGCTTAGCACTGCATGTAACAACTACAACATGATGTGAGGGCATGAAAAATTAATGCTCATAACTGCACTACAACTATATAATTGACTTGAAATAATGGCTTGATTAACACAACTCAAGTTGGGCACTTAATGGGTAGTTCAATAGCAGGAATTTAATGCTTTAAAAGTTGTACTATCTACAATCGTTTGTTCTTCTGTCAACAAAATCCACACTGTGCCAATCCCTGCCAACACAGATAACACAGTTTCCACAGCTGAAATGGACAGTGATTGTTCCTTCATCAAAATGTGGTGTTTAAATGAGTCTACTCCTTTAAGCTACAGACAACGAAAAAGAACAGCAGAGTAACCGCTGATGAACACTCAAGGTAAAAATCATCCAATATTTCCAGAAAATGGTTATATAAGAAAGTCTTTAGCAAAGCTTTCTCTGAAAAGGGTCAGTGTGGCAGGTACCCAGTAGGAACAAACAAACTCGATAAATAGAAAACGCATGACTGCCCCCATAGAAAAAGCCACTGAAACATCAAGGTGGACACTCCTGGCATTGTGAGCCTGCACCCATGTAGATTTTCCCAAGGGCTGAATATGACTGGACCCTTCTAACATTAAAGAAATGTTATTACTGCTACTGCAAGATAATATCACATAGGTACAAATGAGAAGGAAAAAACAACTACTGTGGAAATGTCTTTACTTCAAGACAAAATGACATAAGGATGATAAAGGGTTGTGGGGGGACAACTTACAGACACTCCCTATCCCACAAGTCAGAGCATATGCTGACCTTCAGAAACACACGGGCACAAAAACACACTACAGAAATCAAAACACACTGCACACTGTACAAACTTACTCTAATACTGATACTACTCCAGAGTAAATGCTACCCTATATTTACAGCTGCACTTATAAATGCGTGTTAGACAAGGCACAGACTGAGCAAGAAGCTTGGAAAAACATCATCTTTACGTAAGGAGTACAGGCTTTCCTTGTAAGCACTCTGAAAAGAATTCATTCACGCACTTGGAGAAACATGAGCTTCCCTTTTGCCACGGGAATCAATTTCTTTCAATTACTCCTATAATAATTTTTAACAAACTTGGCTCTCTGTCAAATGCTGTATTAAAGCCCAGTTTGAATCTTCCATTTACATTTGATGGTGAATGTTCATGTGCAGTAAGGACAAGTGGACAAATTTCTCATGGTTCTTTGGGGACACGATGAACGTGGCACACAGGTATCCTCGTGCGCAGTTGCACTCTGCCATAAGCGCAGTTTGGACATGAGGGGTCGGTCCCGGCAGTGCAGAACAAGGGACACCTTTAAAACAACTCCTCTGCTGCAGAAGTCTCTGTTGGGGCAAAGTGATCGTGGGACACTGGCTACTATGAGCACAGTGAAGGAGGTGCAAAGGGGGCCACGAGTCTCTGTGGGTTCTCTGGACCATGAATCTCTGACAGCCAGACTGTAGCACAGTGTGAACCTATCAGTGGAAGCCTCAGGCTGATGAGCTACACACCATGAGCAGAGCCAGTTGAGCAGATAAACAGCTGTGGGTACCATTAAAGTTTCACATTTTGCTCCAACAAGGAATGCTCCAGTTGGACGAAATGACTGATATGTATTGCCTGCAAGAATCTAGTCCAAAGGGTCTATACATTCATCAACACTATTAAGTCCTTTTAGTTGAAAGGCATAAAGCAAACAAGTTTTAAAAACCAAACTAATAAAGCACATATAACCCAAAAGCAGAAAAACAAACTAGAAACAACCTTTAAAGCAATACTGGAGGAAGTTCAAACCTATACATACTGTATTTTTAAATTAAAGAGCAAATACGGCACTGTTGATGCAGCTGGCACTGGCAGCCTGAATATAGATGTTTGACAGTGAAAATCTGGGCTCAAATGACACTCTAAGACAGCTACTCCCCCTTCTTCTTGCCCCTCACCGTTCTATTTTTCAAAGATTATGACGGGTCTGCATTGGACAGACTATTCACTTCTGAACCCAAGCTGACTTCATGGGAAACTAGAAAGCAACCAAAAAGACATCTTCAAAAGAAAGGTCTAACAGTTAGCTGGATGACCCCAATTGGGCATCTCAGTAAGAACTAACATGGAAGAGGACAAGACTGCCCCTGGGTGGGCCACAAGCAAAACTTATGATCATCTGTCCTACAGCTGAAAGAGTGCTGAGCTATGATGCTGATCTACATTCAGCTTCCGAGGCAGGATCAGACACTTTCTCTTCTTTTTCCAAGGGAATCCGCACTTGCATACTGGGTTAATTCCCAGGAGCGGCCCTGCTACTGTATCACTGAGCAATGTACTTAGCCATATTAAAAAAATGTTTAACTTTCTAAGTGGATACATTTAAAATCTGTTTATAAACCAAACAATCAACAACAACAAGGGCAGAAAGTGTCTGTGCAGTTTGTGCAGGTGGTGGAGGAAATAGGAAGGTCAGGTGGAGAAGCAAAACCCACTCTGGCTACTGCTAAGGAAGTGAAAGCTGACTTGGAAAGGTTCTACAGTTTGAGGCAGCCCAGTGTGACCCTGAGGGAGAATGCTCCACATAGCCGTCAGAAACTGGACTTCCAACGCCCCTTTTGGCATCGTTGCCACTGTTCAACTTTAGCATCCAGCCAGAGGAGAGGGACGTTTGCGCGTGTTTACAGGTATCGCTCTGTCACTTTTCTGTCACGAATCCTCTCACAGCGTGAATGGTGTGAGGGAGGTAGAGTTGCTATGGTGTCAGTTCTGATGATGCCAGTGGTGTAATGTCTTTCTTTTTTCTCCAATTCACAGGCGACCGCTTTTTCAATATGCTTCACATTCTTATCTAGAGCATTACACGATGCACCACCCAATCGTGATGTTGCCTTTCCTCCACTATACTTTCACATGGAAGGGTGTAATGTCGGGTGAGCATTGAAACACAGTGACTCCCAGCCAAATAGTTTGCTGAAATTGCGGCAAGTAAGGATGAGAGTGCAGATGGGGGCGTAGGGTTCCCCTTCCAGTGATGTGCATATATCCACGTCCTCCAAGCAACATCATCCAACAACGCAAAGCAACTTGCGTAAGGAAGAGGGAGCAAAGATACAACCAATGAAGTGCATTAAAGCCGTAATGGACTCACAAAGAAAGAAGAGGAAAGAAGTGGATTTTAGAGTGCTGGGACAATTACAACGAGATAAATCAATTCCCCTCCTCAGGGAAACAGCTCACTTCATAAAGCTTCCAGTACAGCAGGTCTAGGGTGTGAAGAAAACACAGCAGGCTGCACCTGGCAGGACACAAATGGCAAACAGAAGAGCCATCCTGTCACTGTGCCCAGTTCACTCTGCACCTTTTTCCTCATTTTCCATCTATATCAATAATGCTGAATAACTTACTCACCATCTTGTACAAATGAAATGTACATAAGCAGGACAACAAAAAACTGCTTTCAATGACTGCAAAGCATCACGGCACACAAGTTATCATTCTCTAAAGCTTTAATGTCACTCATTCATAGTCGTTGAAAATCACTCACATAAAGCACCCTCAGATGAAGAGGAAAGAAGGCAACCACCTTCTAAAACACCCTTTACAAAAATAACTCCATTTCCCTCACATTGCTTTACATTGTATGGTTCTCTCTTGTGCCACAAACATTTCTAAAATCATTCCAGGGTGTTTCATCAGTGCGATGTCATACACACATCAAGTCATTTCCTACTGCCAGGCTTGAGGTCACGGTCATGAGCCCTATATTTCAATGGGGGCTTGCAGACCCCTACCAGGACAGTAAACAATAAGGTCTGTTTTCAAGTTGAAGGGAGAAAAACAATTTCTTGCAAGATACACTAAAGAGACCCAACGTGCATAACCATATATCTTTTTCTTTCAACTTCAACAGAAACCACAAAGGAGGAACAAAGCCAACAGAAGGGGAACAAAGGCTGAGTCGCTCTCAACTCAATGATGTGCTTGCGGAAGACCCAGCAGGAGGCAAGCTCCCAATGCCTCACATGAAACCTTTCAGATCACCGAGAAGCTTCTGAGTTAAAAACCACACTGTTAAAAATGGTGAAGACAGCAGCGCTTATGTGTCTCACACCACCTCCCAGGAGACCTGATTGCAAAACTTCTTTGGAATATTCAGACAGAACTGGCAAAAATCCGGGATTCCCTCCCTTGAGGTTGCTCTTCCCTCAACCTGAAGGCTTTGTTTCTAAGCCTTGTGAGGCTGTTTACCTGTGGCGTGCAGCCCAGATGGATGTAAACACAGGCACCAATCATGCTGTCAGCATCAGTTTACTCCAGCCTCACTAACATGAAGCCAGCACTGATTTCTTCATCTTTTTCCTAAAATATGCCAGAACTCTATCATATAGGTAACTGCATACGGTAACATCAAAAATGTAGAGAATGTCACTGCCCAAGGGGACATACTGCATTTATCTAAAATCTGAACACATATCTACAGTTTGATATTAACTGAAGCATTTCATTCTAAATGTCTCTCTCAGCAGTAACGCAAAATTCGTTGTTTTGGTGCTGAAGCCCTGTGAACCGACTGTATGTGAAAAGCTTTCAGGATTAAAATGATTACATTTACATTTTGAAAGAAGTAGAGAAATTTTATAATCTGCCTGACACTGTCTCCCTAACCTAAAAAAAAATTAATTAATTAAAAAATCACAAAAAGGCCTTGTCGGTGCTCTAGCTTGAAAAATTAATGTTTTTCAAGAACCCATTGTGAATTTATCTTAGGACTGCCTGCAAAAACTGTTTTGATGACTTTTGCACACAGATGTGAAGTCGGACACCTCAATACACAGCTGCCCAGCCTTGCCCACGTAATGGAGTCACACGCAAGACCCAACAATCGGTAAGGGTCCCACTGAGGGAGCTGGGTCAGCAGACATTTTCCACGGGCAACACAGAGGACAGGTTAACGCCCCCAGAGTGACCCATTACAGGTCACCCACAGGCTGGATTGTTTCTTCCTGCCCCAGACATCATAACACAGACTTCAGCTCTAGGAAGAATGTCACACTGCCACTGAATGCCAAAGCAGAACAGCAAGCATGAAGACCTTCCACAACATACATGCAGGGCATCATAAAAAATACCTCTTACTAAAATTTACCCAGACAAATAGACCCTAACCATTTAACTTTATTACCATCACAATGGTCATATGCCATTCCTTGCACAACATAAAATCAGTCATACTCTAATGGGAACTCCTGGTCAATCAAGCGGTACCCCAACATCCTGCGCTGCAACAGATTTAAACTGTTCTGCTGTTTCTGTGGGACTGAAGCCTTGTGGGGGGGGGGGGGGGGGGGA